>JNFV01000005.1:607656-1105937 GCA_002564235.1 Saccharomycopsis fodiens | reverse complement strand
CATCCTTCAYAACTTCTTTGACGTTGTCAGCTGTATCCTCAGCAAWATCCTTTACAGCATCCTTCAYAACTTCTTTGACGTTGTCAGCTGTATCCTCAGCAATATCCTTTACAGCATCCTTCACAACTTCTTTGACGTTGTCAGCTGTATCCTCAGCAATATCCTTTACAGCATCCTTCAGCTTTCTTAACGTCGTCTACTTTTGTCTTGACGACCTCTTTCACGTCTCCAACGGCGCTAACAACTTCGTCCGTGCGCTTGCGGCAATTTTCCTGCGCTTCCTTGATAGCCTCTAAGATGTTCCAAGTGGCGTCGTTAATACTGCGATTAAGAACATTTCTGTGGGCGATCATAACCCCAACAAGGTATTCTTTCTGGGCGGAATTGAGTTTCTGAAACTCCTCCCTGACGTTCACTCGTTCGAGGCTGGACGGGACTGCCTTTCCAAGTGTGAGAATCGTGCAGATCACGAGCAAGGCCAACTCGTTAGTGGCCAGGTCCAAGGCAGACACAACGCCGAAAATAATAGACAGATTTCTATCACTGACCATGATTTAGCTTGACTCTGAGTACCACCGTTTCTAATCGCAGAATTCAGGTACGCGTGTGGGCTTTGGCTATTCGCTGTACGGCGGGGACGCAAAAACTGGGACTCACAGATCACTGGTAGCAGCTAGAGTAGGCAGCAAACTAGCACTGGTGACTTGAACCTTCTTCAGACAGCTGCAAAAGTGGCAAGCTTGTTGGAGGTGTAGTAGGTGGGGCGAATGTTCAGTTAGTTTCGCCAGGCACTGTGAACATTTCACAGAAGGAGTTCAATATGTCACGTGGGTTCATGCAGCTTTGACAGCTTGAGCAGTAACCTGCAAATGACATTGGGATACTCATTCCTAATGTGCTGATCAATTAATATTGATCAAATAATATTGACAGAACCGTTCTCCTTACTTGTTCCTAAATCGAACGAGATTCTTGGTGATGGGGCCGCTCGTACCACCGGCTGTAAAGAACTGCGCTATTAGCTCACGGCCTTCCACGCCTGGCCCGCTGAGGTGAACAACATTAGTTGAAATACTGCTGTATTTCACACACTTGAAGTAGCCCACATAGCATCAAGGTAACCAGAATGTGAAAAGCAGCACCCGCCTTGATTTTTTTATTCAATTCTGCGGCGCGAAAGTCCCACAATACCCGTCAGTGAAGAGCGGAATACATGTACCACACCGATGGTACGGTACAGACATATATAACCAACGGTCACTTTCCTCACCCAATGGCGCGGAACAAAGATTGACGTTTTTGAATTCCAAAGCTAATACTTTGCACACAGCTGTCCAAGCTACTGTTTACGCGCCACAGGATTATAATGTACATGTGTATTAAGACAATCTAATTCCTGATAGTGAAATAGGTACTCCACCTAGAGCAACTAAACTAAATCAATAGAGGTTCAACTGGAGTTGGCAGTCTTTATTGCTAGTTATTATTCCGGGGTGTGTGGGCAAGACTCAACAAACAAGTTGTTTAGGCAGCAACAGTGACTTCGACATCCACACCAGGCTCGATGGTGATCTGGGTGATCTTCTTGACAATGTTGGCTGGGGCGTGCAAGTCGATGATGCGCTTGTGGATTCTCAACTCGTAGTGGTCCCAGGTCTTAGAACCCTCACCGTTAGGGGTCTTTCTGGTGCTGATGGTCAAGACCTTGGTTGGCATTCTAACCGGGCCCTTCTTGTGCAACTTGTGCTTGGCAGCGTTGAGGATGATGTTCTGGGACACCTTCTCCAACTGCTTGACCTTGGTAGAGATCAAGGTGATTCTGATCTTGAGGACCTGCTCCTGCTCGACTTGCTTCTTCTCGACAGACATGTTGTGTTAGATGGTAAGCTAACTCCAGTCGCGATGGTTTGAATATTTTTCAGCCGGGAGCATAGCGGTTGTGAGTGATGGGCACAGGTCGGAAGAAAGGGTGACTGGGAAAAAGAAGCATGGCCTGAAAAACACATGAGATGCACGTGCAGAAAAAATATGCCCTCCAAGTGGGCTCTGCAGGACGCATGGCTCCAACTACTCTCTGAGCTATCCAGTGCACGGCTGTGGTGGAACTGATATTCTTACGCTATTTGTCATCTGAAAAACGGCAATGACCTAAGAGTCATTCAAAATCAGCGATCCGCAAAGTCTTAGTCACTCTCTGCTATGATTGCCTTCTCTTGCTGTGCCTCCTCCCGGAGCCAGTTTTACACTCTTTCCGTGCCATGTGCGCTCGGGACCCGGCCCGCGTCCCGCAGCAGCTATCACTGTTTCCAGAAGCCATCTGAGTATTTAACAAGCAAACGCACCAGGACCCTTCAAGACACACTCCAAGGCATATTCGCTTACAGATTTAGCGGCCACACACTTGCATATAACGATTTGCACAGAGAGTATGGACACTCTGAGTGAAGTGGAACAGCCCCAGAAGCCTCAGCAAACTCGGACTTTACGGTACGCTAAAGCCGTGGCCAAGTTCTTGCTTGGCCAGTGGTTCTTCATCATCTTGGCAGCCTTGATTGCTATAGCCGCCAAATTCCCCAACTTCGCTCGCCATGGCGGTCTTATACGTGCAGAGTATACCATTGGTTACGGCGCCGTGGCGTTGATCTTCTTCCAGAACGGGTTCTCGATGCGCACCCTGGTGTTTATCGAGCACCTCAGCGACTGGAGATGCCACCTCGTCGCGGTGATCATGCAATTTTTAGTTACTGGCGCCGTGGTGTTTGGGCTCTGCACCGCCATCAAGTCAGCAAACAATAAAAATATAGACAACTGGATGCTTGTGGGAGCTATCGTGACGTCCACGTGCCCAACCACCATTGCCTCCAACGTGATGATGACGCGAAAGGCCAAGGGGTCTGCGGAGAAGTCGATCAGCTGTGTCTTTGCGGGAAACTTGTTTGGCGCGTTCTTCTCGCCGTTGTTGGTGCAAATGTACCTTGGCAGCGCCGCCTGGAAGTTCGGTAATCCCACGAATGGGACAACGTTCACTGACGTTTACAAGCATGTGATGAAACAGTTGGGCCTTTCGGTGTTTATTCCTTTATTTGTCGGCCAGTGCGTGGTCAACATCAACCCCGAGAAGGTTTTGGCGTTCAATGCCAAGTACAAATTGGGCTTGGTGGGCAGCATATGTCTTTTGCTCAATTTGTTCTCTTCATTTTCCACTGCATTCTATCAGAAGGCGTTCACCTCGGTGCCAGGCGCATCTGTCATTATGATTTTCTTCTTCAATGCGGGTCTCTACATGCTCTTCTCTCTCATCACATTGGCATTGTGCCGTAATTGGTTCATCAAAAGATTTTTGATCGACAGAGAGAAAGATGAGGGCTTGTGCGCCAAGTCGAAGTGGTTTCTGGTGGTCTACCGCACTGTGGCCCCGTTCTACTTCAACCCCGAGGACTCAATTTCCTTGTTGTTTGTATGCCCAGCCAAGACCGCCGCCTTGGGAATCTCGTTGACGACGTCGCAGTACGGTGACGACTTTCAATATTTGGGTAAGCTCTTGGCGGCGTTGGTGTTGTACCAGACCGAGCAGGTGTTGATTGCCAATTTCTTTGTGGTACCTTGTCGGCACTGGGTCGAGAGATGGGAGAAGAGCGGGGAAAGAGATGTGAAGCAGGAGAAGGTGGAAGTCAGTGATAGCAGTTCCGTCAAGGTAGAGGGAGAAGCATAGCGAGACGCCTAGAGGCATCAGAAGTTGCAGCCAGAGCACAAGTTG
Source organism: Saccharomycopsis fodiens (assembly GCA_002564235.1). Taxonomy (NCBI): domain Eukaryota; kingdom Fungi; phylum Ascomycota; class Saccharomycetes; order Ascoideales; family Saccharomycopsidaceae; genus Saccharomycopsis; species Saccharomycopsis fodiens. The sequence continues at coordinate 1,102,180 of JNFV01000005.1, read as the reverse complement.
CCACATTATAAACATACATAAGGAGTTCGGGAATCGGTCATTAATAATGAATAATAGAGTTACATGTTGATTAATGTTACGTAGACTCAATACTAGCATACATTGTACAATGGCCGCCCGTCTCTCTGGGCGGCTTCTTCCTGGCTGCCCCGCCTAAGCGGCCGCAACATGCAGACGCCATCAGGCGCCTGACAGTTAGTACCACGGGGCTCCTTGTAACTACCTGGCCGACATAATAACCCACTGCGCTTCGTTCTCAACAGATTGCCGCAGACTGTAGAGAACTATAATGGTGTGATAGACCGGTGCTTAGCCGCTGTGTAGCATAGAGCACCGCTTAAGCTACAGCTCAGCGCGAATAATTACACAGTGTAGCCAGTTTCTTGTATCGGCCACAACCAGCTGCTCGCTTACACTTGCAGCTGCTAACGGCTGATATCCCAAATCAAGTCTGGCCCCGACTCCTCAAAGTCCTCCTTCTTCACCACGTAGAGTTCGCTTCCAATATTGCTAATCGAACTATTGTGACTACCAGTTCCAAAGCAAAGCTTGGCAAATACCAACGCACCAAGCGTGGTCAAATCGCCGAGATGGCTCTCCTCGCTCTTCCATTCGGGAAAATACTCCGGCTTCTTTGTGTAAGCAATGTTGGTTGGCGCTTGGCTAAACACCACAGACGTTGCAGCGTTCCCCGTCGACCGGAACTTGGCCTCCGGGTTGTCATTAGCTTCAGAAGACACCAAGTGATTGCTCTTCAAGGATTCCAAAAGGTACTCGCGAAAACCCTTAATGGACGTCAGACGCCCGTTGAGGATGATGTTGGACCAGAGCTCCTGGCGCTTGGCGACATCCGGCACCTGGTTGATACTGTAGTCAACATAGTAGTCAATCGCATCAATGAGTTCCTTGGACCCCCAGAACCGCTGTCTGCCAACCGTGAGCTGCTCGCCCCGCAGGTCCGTGAAGGTGTTCTTCTCCATGTTCATGTTCACCTGCGGCTCACCGTCCTTCTTGTCATGCTTCTCTCTGCTCTCTAACAACTCCTTAGGCTTGCTCGAGTTGACAATTTTTAAGACGTCAATTTCCTCGTCGGAGAATTCGCTGTTGTTTTTAGTAGCTTCGGACAAAATTTCGTAGATATCGGACTTCTTGAGATCCTCGATTTGCTGGGCAGTGAGCTCTGGAAGGACTTTGGCCAAGCGTTGGTTGATCGAGTCCCCGCCAATCGGAAGCTCCAATTGAGCAAAGCTGAGCGGGAGGTAGTCGACAATCGGCTGGATCGAGACCTTGCTGTGGCCCACGTCCACCACCAAGGCGGTGCTCAAGTTGTTGGCACCGTACGCAAACAACAAAGAGAGACCGCCCGACAACACAGAAACCGAGCCAATATGGTCCAAGTTCTCGTAGAAGTAGTTAATCAGCTTCTGCAATTCGAGCTTGGAAAAGTTGGCAGTCACCGCAGTCGAGGTCACCACCACAAGGTGCACGTTCAAGAGATGTCCCACAAACGACTCGCTGTCCTCGGCGTGCTTCAAAATCGACATGTACGTCAATTTGACAAAATAATTGAACGCGGAGTGGTCAACAATGACGCCGTTCTTGATAAACTGGACCTCATCCGAGCTGTCTCCGGTGCTCGAACGCGAGCTGTAGTAATTTGGCTTCCCGTTCGCGTGTTTGTAGACTTTTGTCGGCACCGCTATCGTCTTTGCAGGTAGAGTGTCGTTCAATGCGGTGACAGAGTCAAACTGCACGTGCGACACCTCGGTGCCTAGCTGGAGCACAAAATATTGGTACTCCTTATGGGGGGCCATTTTTTGTTAGTGTTCTTTTGGTCTCTCGTAGTCCAATAACAGTCAATTTGCTAAAACGCCTAATTTCCTTTCACGATCGCGGTCACGTGATACACTGGGTAGATCGCGAAAAGCGCGAACTGGGCAACAACGAACCACGAAATGGCCCGATTGAGTGGGGGAGGACAGCAGCAGCGGATGCTGCGCCCCAAAGCAGTGACCGCGCGCAAGAGCAAAGTGAAGCCCGAACCCGAGGAGGGTGTCGGTGGGTCTACGGGGATCAGCCGGAACCAACCTGCTGATCCATTGACCCAGCATAAGAGACGGAGATACAAGCCCGGTACTAAGGCGTTGAAAGAGATCCGCAAATACCAGAAGAGTACGGACCTTTTGATTAGAAAGTTGCCGTTCTCGCGGTTGATCCGCGAGATTGCCAACGATTACGTGGGTACCTCGATGGAGTTGCGCTGGCAGTCGGTCGCGTTGTTGGCGTTGCAGGAGGCCGCCGAGGCGTTTTTGGTCAACTTGTTTGAAGATACGAACTTGTGCGCGGTGCACGCGAAGAGAGTGACGATTATGCAGAAGGATATTCAGTTGGCGCGGAGAATTCGGGGGCAGTAGCCAGCTGCTGTGGCTATGGCCCCGGCAGGTGGCTCTTCTCGTTGGCAGTTGCAATGACAATTGCTGTCGGAATGTGTCTATTTAGCTGCGACGCGTTTTGAGTACGCCCCTCCCCTGGGCTCCACCCACGGCGCAGGCGTTAGATGTTTGTAAATTAGCCGTTGCGAAGAGCAGTTGGCAGGTTAGTATGAATTACAGCTATTTTTGGGAAGAAAACGTTGTAAACAATTGTTGGTGGGAGATATAGGGACGCGTCCTAGGGCCAATGTAGAGTTGAATCTCAGCCAAGCGATCGCAAAATGATGTAAAGTGGCTCCTACCTGGAAAGTTGAACGATCGCGCTTGTCACAGATCACGGCAGGTAGCCGTGAGCCCTATTCGCTTCGCAGAGCTCTGATGCAGGACGCGTCTTTTCGCAACCACTGTTGCGCTTTGTATCAAACAACAGCCTACTTCACCGTCCACACTACACTCCTATTACGATTTCCAATGGATGTAACTGACTATTGCGGTAAACAGAAATGTAGCGCAACCAGGGGTATGTTAAGTAATATGTAAGTAGCGAGGGGCGCAAATAAAAATGGCCTGTGCTGTGAGGAGTAACGCCTAAGAGACGGCGAGGTATCAATTATTTGCTGAGCCCTCCGGGTCAGCGTAAATACTTCAAGATTAAGTAGAACGCCACCATAGTCACGAGAAACCCGCCAAAAAACACAAACCGGTCTTTGTAAACTCTTCTCTCCACCGCCTGTATTGTGCCGCGCGACACTCCGAGCGTCACCAAACTCGACAGCAACTTCTTCTCGAACTTCTGGAGATACTCGTTCTGGGTCACGATGTCGTCGAAACTGCGCTGCCCCATCTCGAGGATCTCGTCGAGCTGCTGCGACGACCGGCCGAGCACGTCACGCTCCTTGTTAAGTCCCTCGCCGTACAGCATTCCCAGGCCCTGGCTCGCGGCATATGGATTCTCCGTCGAGCTCGAACTGGCCCCATTCGTCACTGGCTGATGGCGGCGGTTGAGCAACTCGCTGCGGCTCAGGTCGTAGTTCGCCTCGTCCTTACGCTTCTTGGCCGCGTCGAACCGGATCTTCAAGTCCAGCAGCTCGCTGCGGAACTTGGCCAAACGTTTCTCAAACTTCTGCTTGTTCTCATCGTTCGTCTCCTTCAGTATCAACTCCGAGAGTTCCAGGATCGTGCGGTTGAGCCCCGTAATCAGTACCAGGATCTGACCCTGGGCCGAAAGCGGGGCGTCGTGGAAGTTGCTCTCAAACTCCCCAAGGTCCTTCTTGAGCGTCTGGATCTGCTTGATTCCGTGACTGAACAATGAGTTCTTGGCGTTAGTAAATATGCTCAAAAAGTAAGTCTGTGGAAAAACGAGAATTGGAAACGCTCTAAAGTGTTTGAACCAAATCCCTTGCTTCGCTTACCATTTTTGGCGGCCCCTCGTTGATCTGCTCTGTCCTTCTGCTTGGCAAAAATGCCACTACACGTTGCAGGAACGGCCCACGGGAGTGGTATGTGCCATGGAGTCGGCCGCGAGGAACCCTACAGGAGGAGAAATGTCGGAGACGTCGGTTGAAAATAATCCGACTGATGACATCACGCAAGACAGCCTGTCACTTGAGTGGAAAATGTTGTCCAAAAAGAGGTGGCAGGTTGTAGGGCATCACTATCGATGGCTGGCTAGGTGCTGACTGGATTCCCGCTGGCTTGTGCATCCGCCCGCCTCTTCGCCTCAATCTGGAATTTAGCAACGTCACTCGCTTGTCACTCGCTTGCCCCGCAAGAAAAACACCTTTGCTACTTTCCCCCCAGATTTGAATTCCACAACCCACACTTCTGGCTACCACACCATGCCAGCATTCAGAAAACAGAAACCCGCGAAACTGCCATTGGCCAAGGCCAGCAGCACCGCCGCGACAACAAGCACCGAGGCCCAGAACGCCGCCTCTGCTGCTGCCTCTGCTGCTGCCCTTGCGCTCGGAAACATCCCCAGCTCGCCAAAACAAAATAAGCAGAGCACCAAGCAGACCGGGGCCGTGCCAACCTCGAACTCTAAAAAGGCAAGCAACAAGGGCTCTGGCGGCTTCGGCAGCGGCACGTTGCGCAACAGCTCGCCAAAGCGGCACAGTATTCTCCCGGGACGTTCCGGGAAGAGAGACCTGCCAAAGGAGCAGACCATCACTCCCGTGCATGCCCCGGAGCAATCGCCAACTCCAAAGGCAGTGAACAAGAACCATTACCAGAGCACTGAGGCTGTCCACGAGCCCATCAAGATGGAGTCGGAGCACGCCCCGCTTCAGACGCTCCAGGACGAGTCTCCAGAGAGCACAATTGGGGCCAAGAAATTGCTCCCCAACGCTACCGTTTCGAAGGGAAATTCCCCAAGCACTGCTCCTGTAAGCACCACCGGAAAGCTAGAAAAACATGGCAAGTCAATTGGGGTGTTTGACAATAGCGGGTTCAGCACGAACCAGGCGATTGAGGAGGACGCCTCATTGGCCGCCAGAAGCGCAGATGCGGCGTACGGCAAGCCTGTGGCACCAGAGGAAAAGCCGTTGACGACAGAGGAGGAAGCGTTTGCCGCAGAGGGAAGCGAGGCGGCCCTCAATGAGCCTGTGCCTGTGGAGCAGCCGCCGTTGACAAGTGAAGAAGAAGCCACTGCCGCGCAGTCGGCGGGCCACAGCGACGCCGCGGCGTACAACCTGGTGGACCACCTGCCTCCATTGACCGATGCCGAAGAGAAGATTGCCGGTTCCAGCGCGGGCTACGCCTACAAGCACGGCCAGTCCTCGAAGGAGACGCCAGCGGAGAGAAAGGACTCGCCTAAGACAAGAAATAGCCACCCCTTCAGACAGAAGGCTCGTGCACTGACGGTAAACTCTCTGAGCAGTGCCGGCATGAGCGCTGCGGAACTCTCTTGGAAAAATTCCCAGAAAAAAGAGGGAACCAAAAATGAGACACATGACGTGTTGGGCGACGAGAACCGCGTGGATCTCGGTGCGGGGCTCCAGATGGACTGGAAGGACATCGAGGCGATTGCCAAGAACCGGGTGAACCCGATGCTCAGCGACATCGGCGACAACGCGCAAAAGCGGGTCGAGGAGGACGAGAAGCGCGAGCTCGAGCGCCAGCAGAGGGAGGCCGAGAAGGCAAAGAAGCGCCAGGAGAAGGAGCTTGCCAAGAAGGAGAAGCAGGACGCCAAACTTGAGGCCAAACAGGAGAAGCTTGACGCCAAGCAGGCGGCGACGCCAGAGTCGACCAACCACGAGTCGGCCAAGCACGAGCCTGCCAAGCACGAGGCCAAGACGAAACGTCGCCGGAGCTTGTTTGGCAAGGAGGGGCGGTTCTCGTTTTCTGGGTTTGGCAGAAAAAAGTCGGAGGCCGGCATAGAGGAAGAGTCTGAGAAGGTCGAGCCTGAAACCAAGGAGCCAGTTGTTTCAGAAACCCCAGGGAAGACGCACGAGATTTCGAGCCCGATCCAGGCGGAGGTTCCTCGGGCAAAGATCCCTGACGAGAGCGAGGAGAGTTCGAAGATCCCGATTATTGCGAGTGTCGCCGGCATTGGAGCCGGTGCCGCTGGCGCTGCTGCTTTGTCCGACAAAGACGCTTCTCCTGAGGACACTGTTGCTCAGGACACAGCTCGCGAGCCGACTCCGTATGCTGCTCAGGAAAAAGAGATCCCTGACGCCAAGGTGGCCCCAATCGAGCCGCCGACAAACGACACCGGCTTGATTATTCCAAGCAGCTTAGGAGGCAAGGATCACTTGGGCGATGTCGCGTCGACTGCTGCAGTTAACAACGAGCCGTTTGTGGCTAGTAAGACCGCCAGCAAGACCGCGATTACCGAGCCGTCGGCCGAGACTCCTGCTTCCCCAACGGACGATGACGACCGCTCGACTTTCCCATTTGCTGAGCTTAAAAAGGAGCCAACTGACCCGGAGAGCAGGGTCAACAGCGAGAAAGGTAGCTTGGCCGGCCCTCAGGCCAGCGAGAACGCGTCGACCAGACTGGTCATTGACGAATCGATCGACACCCCGGTGCCGTTTGCTGGGGAAACCATCCACGAGACTTCGAACAAGTCGGACGACACTCTTACCCAGAGCAAGAATGGCAAGTCTGCCAATGTGATTGAGCCCGTGGAGCAGGAGCCCGTGGGCGAGCCGCCTGCCAACGTGGTGACTGACATCCCATTGGCGACTTCCATTCCAGAGAGTGAGTTGAGTGCCAAGCCGGTGGATATTCCGGAGCCTGTCACAGAGGCACTTACTGGAGAAAGCACTCCAGTAGTCGAGAAGAAGGAACCCAAAGTGCCTGCCTTCTCGATCGACCCTGCGCTTGCCAACCTGGAGAGGCAGAAGGTGAAACCTAGTCCGTCGCCGGTGCCGGAGCTCGTCTCTATCAGAAAGGAGTTGGAGGCCACGATGGAGCCAGTTAAGGATAAAAGTGCCAAGTCTATCGACCCGAACAAGTTGGTGTCTGAGCCGTTGAAGCAGAAAATCCCAGAATTTCAGAAAGACGCGGAAATCGTTCCGCCAGCCGTGCTTGATAAGATCAAGCCAGCTGCCAAGGGAACTGCCATCGAGGAGCATAAGCTGAGCAAAGAGGCGTCTGCCAAGGAGCCAATTGCGAGCAACGATGCTGATGGCGCTACTAGCAAGCTGCCATTGGCAGGGGAGCCTGTGGCTGAGTCGTCTCTCCCTGATCCGACTGTTCCTGACCAGACTGTGATTGACAAGCTCGTCAGCGAGCCAGAGCGCAGCCATTTGAAAAGCGAGAAAGCACCTGAGAAGGCCACCACTGGATTGTCCAGTAGTGAACCAACGAGCAGTGAGCCATCTGCTGATAAGTCAATTGAGCATAGCAACGGCGCGAAGGCTGCGGCGGTGCCAGTGGCGGTCACGGCGGCTGCCACGGTAGTTGCTACCGACCACAGCCAGAACCCGCCAGTGACCGCTGAGGCCACCGCGGTGGAAACTGTGCCGGTGGAAGCCAGTGGGAAAAGTGCCAAGAAGGCGGTTGACACGGGAAAGGATCCACTCGATAAGAGTGTGGACCACGACACCACGGTTGGCGCCGACAGTACTGTTGATCACAGCGCCGACCTCACGGCAGATCTCTCTGACGAACAGTCTCGTGCCAACCCGTCGAAGCGAAACACGCTCCAGTTCTTGGTTGCCCAGAACGATCTCCTCATGCAGAGACTTGAAGGGGGTGGCGCCGACCAGAAGCTGATCGACGAGGCCGTGTCGCAGTCGGACGTCAGCAGCCAGGTCACGGGCAAGGACGGCAAGACGCTCCCGCTGGGTCTCTATAAGCGGATTTTTGCCGAGTCGATCCACTCGAAGGGCAATCCGTCGGTGAGATCACTCATGAGTAAAGAGGGCGTGATCAGCGACAACGTGCTGAGCAGCACAAAGTCGACCACCACGGCCAATCCCGTGGTATCCTCCAAGCAAGAGCCGTCTGCTACCACTTCCTCTGATACTCGTAAGGACGATATCCCAGTGGAGACCGCGCCGTCGAAGAAGAAGAGCAAGTTTTTGAGACGCTTCTCGCTGATTCTCAAATGATGGGTGTTAGACCTTTTTTTACGGACCTTCTACTTTTTTGTTGATTAATTTATTGAATGTACTTTACAAAGTTATCAAGCGTCCTGTAATCGCCGGCACAGAATGTATTTATTTGCCCTTCCCAAGTCTGTGTAGGTTACTTATCGGCCTATTATATATATCACGTGGGCCTCCCCACTGGCGTTGATTGTACTTGGCTGTCAAGACGATGGATTGATGCATCTTGACTTAGTTCAGTCACGTGATCCGACATTATCTGCAGACCGCACTGGGCAAACTGTGGAGCAGCGCAGCCCGAGACGCGCGCCGGGTAAGCAGAGGTGCCAGGAAAATGCACTAATCAGTGTGGTTTAAACCACCTGTTTTACACCACTATTTCCCAGGTTCTCCCTCAAAACCTCAGGTTTTCATCTCGTTTGAGCGCCGTCTGGTTACAACTCGTACTTGGACCTTGTTCGGAAAAAACAAGCCTCATACGAGTTTCACACCGCTCCGAATCTGCCTGGATCTACCTTTGGCCCTCTCCCAACGGTACTTAAGAGACAATGACGTCGCTAGCAGACCCCAATGGCACCCGTCTTGACGGCACTGTGCCTGCCGACAACGGCTACCGCTCGGAGTGTGATCCGGGTGTCTCTGGTCCCGTGGGGGCTGCATACGTCGCCTGGGACGACTATCAGGCACAGTTTGGCGGGTCAAGTACCACCTTGGGACTGTCCATCACCACCAGAGCCACCGAGGACAGCTCTTTTGGCACCTCCGGGGCCCTGGAAACTTTGGAAATGGACCAACTGGCGAGCTCTAGCTTTACGATATATAACCCGGTGGCAAACTCCGACGTCGAGCTGTCGTTTGAAACCGGACCAGAGTCGGGGCCCGAGGCCATGCATGATTCTCTCCTCACCCCGACCTGCGGCGCACCTTTTTTCGAGCATGCATTGAAGCTGCCAGAGGTCGGGAGATTTGAAAATGGCCTGCTTTCCGGGTTCAATGAGAGCCAAGATTATTATTTGGAGTCTGCTCAGAGCCTCAAGATAACCGGCGAACACGAGTCGTCAAATTTTTTAATTGGCAAAAAGCCGACGGACTCCTTGCTGGAGAATGGGCGGAAAAGTTCCTCAAATGATCTCGATCTGGCGAAAAGCGTGTTCGAGAGTGAAACGTCTCGACTCGTTCCGATCAATGAGAATTATGAGCTCAAGTCGTGGGCGGTTTCTGACCTGAACTCGTTTGTTGAGGCTGCGCAGCGTCGCAGACATAGCCTGGTGAATGCCTACTCCGAGGAGTACGCTTCGTTTGGACTGCTTACTGGGCTGTTTGGCGGATCGTATGCCAATCCGTTGCAGCTGCCTCTTTCACTGAACAGAGCCAGCATGAGCCCGGTGAGCCGGCTGGGGAAGCTGCTCTCGATGAACGCTCCCGAGTTTGAGCCGCTGAAGGACCCACTCGAGTCCCCGCACTCACCTCCTGCCAACTACACCATCAATCCGAAGGCTCTCAGCGAGGAGCAGGAGCATCTCAACTTGAACTCCTTTGTTGAGACACAGGTCCTGTTGGCGAATCCTGAGCTGGGCGAGAAGTTTGACTTCACGATGCACGGCGAGGCCACCGACGCCATTGCCCAGTGGTTGGATCAGCAGAGTCCGGGGCGCCAGAATGATGCCCCACGAATCTTTGGAGGGAGCGACAGTGAATCGGCGCCTACGCTGTCTTGCACGCTGGCCGCTGCACTGCCATCCCCGCTGTCTGGCGAGGAGCCCAGCACCCCAAAGGCCATCAAGCGGCGCAAGAGAACCCAGCTGGATTCCGGTGTTGTCTACAACAGCTACACGGAGTCCGACTTGACGCACCCGTCAGTGCTTCCCCTGGCGCAGTTTGCACGTGCCCGGATCGCGCACTTGAAATCCGCGAACCGGCCGAAGTACGACACCTCCGACTTGAGCGTGATCCTGGTGCCGACCAACGACCAGGAAAAGCCGTTCCAGTGCCTGAAGTGCGTCAAATCTTTTAGACGCCAGGAGCATTTGAAACGGCATTTCCGGCTGGTGCACAGCGACGAGCGGCCGTTCGAGTGCAGCTGGTGCGACAAGAAGTTTAGCCGGAGTGACAACTTGGCGCAGCATGTGCGGACGCACAAGCGTGACGAGGAGCGCGGGCAGGAGGCAACTTTTGCTGACGAAAGCGTCGCCGAAGAGAGCTTTGTGGAGCAGAGTGTCTTTGAGCGTTACGGTGGGATACTGTGATGAGCCACAGGAGGAGGAGCGTTGCATGGAGAGGAGTGAGCAGCAGGAAATTTCAGAGATGTGCCCAATGCTGCTGGGGCACAAGTATTGCTATATAGAATTTATGTTTCGATGTTGGGGGTCAATTAGTATTGCTATTTTCTGTTTCTTTTATTTGCTGAGGTGCTATACATGGAGGGATCACTAAGATCACTAACTGTCGTAGATTGTTGTACACACACATCATTCAGTAGTTGCAAGCTATGTAGCTCAACTAAGCCGTCAACCCTACCCTGGTGGTGGCCACAGTGGCTACATGCTTGGAATAGGAGTTCTCACATTGAATGATTGTGAGCGATTGTGAGCGATTGAGTAACTGTACCAATACAACCTAACACACCACCGCTGGCGATTGCCAACGGTGATTGGTAAATCCGAAACCCCACAGCTGCCCACAGTGCAGACAGGCACAGCGTGTAAATACATGTGTGAAAAGCTGAGCCGCGCGCGCGTGAGAGCTCGTCACCAAGCCCTGCTCATCTCAAACAAAAACGAAGCGCTAAAGTGAAGGTGATTGCCTTGCTAGCAAATTTTTCAACTTTATCCGAAAAGATTATGTTTCCAACGGAGTTCGATCTCGATGTGTGTGTAATGTGCTTGCAGTGCCTATTCTGATCACGTCAACCGACGCACTGTATTGTACAATTGTTAGCGCCAAGAACCTGCTGCCGAAATGCATCGAACTCACTTGCCGCAAGCGTTTTTCAGAGAAGCCGAACAGAAGCAGAGCAGACGCCGCTGTGAACTTCGAAGCATGGCCGAATTCATAATTCAAGGCAAAGAAGTATCACTCTTTGATTGTCGACTAAAATCTGGCAACTTCCGTTTGCTACTGGCCTTTCCCCGCTGCTGTTCTCTCGCCTCACTGATACTTATTGTACTGGCTGCATGGGTCCGTTCGGCCACCGCTCGATGCCCGCTTTTGGCCATGAAAAACCTAACTGCGGGCGGGCGATGTGGGTGCTTATCAGTGGACAATGCCATTGGACAATGCTAGTGTCTTAGTCAATCGTATCTGAACTTTTTTGTGCCTCATAGTGTGGTTCCGACCCGGTGACAGGCAGAATCAAAAGAGCCTAGAGGCTTACACTTGCGCCATTGACTACTTTAGGAAGATATGCCAGCTTGGCAATTTTCAGCCATGCAGCACTGATGAGTGGCTCCCCAAACCAGCACCGTATCTCTTAACCACAAAGCACCAAAACATTGCAATTTTTGTCACACTCTTGTAATGGGAGCCCCAAATCTCCAAAAACATTTGCTAGGGAAATATTGGGATGCCCACCCGTGATTAGTGATCATCTACTACTGCTGCACGGACATGCACACTCCACCCCGTCGGGTTTCCGCACCGCAGACCCGCCCTATATATGTAATCGCAAATTCACTTTTTTTCAGCCAGTAACTGACCTCATGGAAAGTATTGATATCCCAGTGTGGCCCAGGTATGGGCTCAACCGTACCGATTCTTGGCACCGCTGCCCCGGTGCCACGATTCCGGGGACGAACGCCTTCACTCCCTGCTTCGTCTCGCTCTCGCTCATCACATTGTCATGTGTGTACTTCTTAGCTGGCAATCTCCAGCTCTTCCAGCTCCTCCGCAAGCAGTCGTACGGCTCCTTTGCGCTCAAGAGCGTGGGGTTTGCGCAGTTTGCGCGTGTTCTTCTCGTCTTTGCGGTCTCTGTGCTTAATTTCGTGGTGTTTGCTAAGTTGCTGTTGGACAGCGCGTACCCGATTGTCAGCTACCCCGTGCTCAGCCACTTATTCTGCGCGATTGTGGTGGGCACCACTATTTTCCCTCTTCATGTGATTGAGGTCCACCGCTGCATCTGGCAGGCGGCCACTCCTCTCACGTTCTGGTTTGCCAACTTGTTCATCCAGGGTTTCATTTTCTACCAGAACAACTTTACCGAGTTCAAGATTTTGGACCCTCAATCCACAGCGGGAATTGCCAGCAATGCGGCTTCCGCCATCTCCGTGGCTGTTTTCATCTTAGAGTCCTTTTTCTGGACCAGAGCCTCTGAGCACACCTACAGATTGAAGCTCAACGAGGTCGACACCACCTCGTTGGCCAACGCAAACTTCTACTGCAGAGTCACTTTCCAGAACCTCAATCCATTGATCACCAAGTCCTACGAGACCGGTACTATTGAGTTCACCGATTTGCCAGAATTGCCGTCTGACTTGAGCACCGAATATTCTTTTGGGAAGCTCAAGAACAGCTGGGAAACGCAGAGCAAGAAGAAGAACCCTAGCCTTTTTCGCGCCTTGGTTGGCGCTTTCGGGTGGCAGTTGTTGCTCTCGTTGGTTTTGGAAGTGCTGCAAATCGTCGCCAACTTTGTCCAGCCGCAGCTCTTGAGAAAGTTCATGGCGTACTTCTTGCACACCGACAGACAGATCATTGATGGTGTGCTCATCGCTGGGTCCATGGCCGTTGTCTCGGCTGTGGTTATTGTGCTCTGGAACGAGTACATCAACCAGTTGTTCAATGTCAGTTACAGAATCAGACTCGCGCTCACCACATTGGTGTACAACAAGTCGCTCAAGCTCTCCAACGGTGCGCGCGCCGACAGAACCATCGGCGACATTGTCAACTTGATCTCGGTCGACATTGGTAAGGTCGAGTACGCCATCACCAAGCTCCAGACCTTTATTGCTGCGCCATTGCAGTTTGTCATCTGCTTGGCGTCGCTCTACTCCTTGTTGGGCTATACCTCTTTTGCGGGGCTTCTTGTGGTTGCCGTGGCTCTCCCAGTGAACTTGGTCGGAATCAAGCTTATTGAGAAGTACTACGATCTCAGCATGAAGTACAAGGATATGAGAACCAAGTGCGTGAGCGAGGTCATCAACACCATCAAGAGTATCAAGCTCTACTCGTGGGAGATTCCAATGAAGGATAAGGTGAATGAGATCAGAAACGAGAAGGAGTTGAAGACCATGCGTCTCATCGGTGCCATTGACGGTGTCTTGGACTTCTCCTGGAGTTGCGTGCCGTACTTTGTTTCGTGTGTCACTTTCGGTGTCTTTGCCTATCTGAGTGACGTCCCGCTCAACTCCGAATTAATCTTCCCTGCCTTGGCGTTGTTCGAGCTTCTTGGAGACCCGCTTTTTGAGATCCCAGATGTGATCTCCTCCATGGTTGAAGCCAAGGTCTCGGTGGCGCGTCTCATGAAGTTTTTGTGTGACGAGGAGCTTGACGAAGGTTTCATTCAGGAGCTCGCCGACGCCAAAAAGGGGGAGGCTGCCGTCGAGATCGTCAACACCAGCTTCTACAGAAAGGCGGGCTCTGACGAGCCTCCCGCTTTGGAGAACATCAACTTCACTGCCAAGAAGGGCCAGTTGACCTGTGTTGTCGGCTCGGTTGGTTCTGGTAAAACCACTTTTTTGCAGTCCATTCTTGGCCAGCTCCCAGCCGCTGCCGCCAACCCTGGTGAGCAGGACATCAAGATTAGGGGCCAGATTGCCTACTGCTCGCAGCAGCCTTGGGTCATGAACGCTTCCATTAAGAAGAACATCATGTTTGGACACAAGTTTGACCCTGACTTTTTCGAGAAAACCATTGATGCCTGTGAGTTGAAAACCGACTTTGACATCTTGCCGGATGGTGAGGAGACCGAGGTCGGCGAAAAGGGTATTTCTTTGTCTGGTGGCCAGAAGGCCAGAGCTTCGCTTGCCCGTGCCGTTTACGCCAGAGCCGACATCTATCTTTTGGACGACGTTTTGAGTGCTGTCGATGCCCATGTTGGGAAGAACATCATCAACAAGGTTCTCAGCAAGGAGACCGGTATTTTGTCTTCCAAGACCTTGATTTTGAGTACCAACCACATTCATGTTTTGGAGGAGGCCGACCAGATCTACGTTTTGGACAAGGGTAAGATCACCGAGACCGGGACCTACGCGGACTTGAAGGCTGCTGGCGGAGAGTTTTCCAAGCTCATTGAGGAGTTTGGAAAAAACCAGGAAGCCGAGGAGCAGGCTGCTGCTGCTGCGGATGCCAAGACCCCTGAGGAAATTGCTCACGAGGAAAAGAAGTTAACTCCTGACGAGCCAACCGACGAGGTTGTAGACTTTATCGAGGAGGGTACTCCTTTGGAGAGAACGCAGACGCATGTGACGTTGAGAAGAGCTTCTGCAGCAAGTTTCAATCATCAATTCAATCCAAACGCGAATAACGAGAAAGCCAAGGCCAAGAAGTCTGGCCAGACGGAGGAGGTTTCCAAGAAGGGCGTGGTTTCCAGTGCTACCTACTACAGATACGCCAAGTCTGCTACCTGGGCCGGAATTGGTGTGAGTCTTACTGCTTTGATTTTCGCCGGAAGCATCGACTGTGTCAGTAAGTTGTGGTTGAAGCACTGGGCCGATTTGAACGACTCTGCCCTGGGCGGGGATCAGACCTTCCACATGATTCTTATCTACACCTTGCTTGGTGTCTTTAAGGGTGTTGCTGTGTTGCTCGAAGGCTTGGCTCTTTGGTACTTTGCTGCCATCAGAGCCTCGAAGTCTGTGCACGAGGCGCTTATAAAGGCTGTCTTGAGCTCTCCAATGACTTTCTTCGAGACCACGCCAACTGGTAGAATTTTGAACAGATTTTCTGAGGACATCTCCAAGGTTGACAAGCGTTTCCCATGGGCTGTTGTGTTTTTCCTCCGCATGGGATTCAAGGCGTTCTACACCTTGTCGTTGATTGCCATCACTTTACCAAGCACTATCTTCTTCATTGTTGTCCTTGCTGCCATTTACTACAGAATCCAGCGCTACTACATCGCTGCCTCCAGAGACACCAAGCGTTTTGCAAGTGTTGCCAGAAGTCCTGTGTACTCGCATATTCAGGAGACCTTGGTCGGTGTTGACACCATCAAGGCCTACAAGGAGGAGGACAGATTCAAGTACATCAGTCAGGTCAATTTGGACAACTCGTTGACTGCCGGTTTTACTCAGTTGTGGATGACCAGATGGCTCAACGTACGCTTGAAGGCCATTGGTGCCACTTTCTTGCTCATTGTGTCTCTTTCATCTGTACTCTCTGGGAACAGGGTCACTGCCGGTATTGTTGGTTTGTTGGTCACTTTTTCGTTCCAGATCACTGACAGCTTGAACTGGTTGGTGAGAATGTCTGCGGACGTCGAGTCCAACGCGGTTGCGCTTGAGCGTTTGTACGAGTACTGTGACCTTCCAAGCGAGGCTCCGTACGTGATCGAGGACTCGAGACCTCCTGTCCAGTGGCCGATGAAGGGCGGCATCAAGTTCGAGAACTACTCGACCAAATACAAGCCGGAGTACGACCCCGTGTTGAAGGGCATCTCGATCGACATCAAGCCGCAAGAGAAGGTCGGCATTGTCGGCAGAACCGGTGCCGGAAAGAGCACGCTCACTTTAGCACTTTTCCGGATCATCGAGTCTACCGAGGGCCGTATCTTTATTGACGGTGTTGACACCTCGAAAATTGGGTTGTATGACTTGAGAAGCAAGTTGAACATTATTCCGCAAGACTCGCAGGCGTTCGAGGGCACTGTCAGACAGAACTTGGACCCGTTCTCGAAGTTCAAGGACGAGGAGATCTGGAAGGCATTGGAATTGGCGCACTTGAAGGAGCATGTCATGCAAATGAAGGATGAGGTCAAGGCCAGCGACGACGGTTCTGATGCCGAGTCGGACTCTGATGCTGACCCTAATGTTGCGCCCGAGGATGTCGGCAAGGGTTTGTTTGCCAAGGTCAACGAGGGTGGCTCGAACTTGTCTGCCGGGCAGAAGCAGTTGCTTTGCTTGGCAAGAGCATTGTTGAACGACTCGAAGATCTTGATCTTGGACGAGGCGACCGCCGCGGTCGACGTCAAGACCGACAAGATTGTGCAGGAGACGATCCGCAAGGAGTTCAACGACAAGACGATTTTGACAATTGCCCACAGAATCGACACGATCATGGACAACGACAAGATCTTGGTCTTGGACAAGGGTGAAGCCAAGGAGTTTGACACCCCAGAGAATTTGCTCAAGGACAAGAACTCGATCTTTTACAGTCTCTGCGAGAGAGGTGGGTACCTCAAGAAAGAGTAGTTGTTGTTAGACATTTACATCTCAAAAAAAAAAAAAATCAAGAAAACCAGTTTCAGAGTCTTTTGATTTCATCTGCCAATACATGTTTGTTTATATAAAGCCGTGTAGCGTTGTTACTTGGTTGTTACTTGAATGACCGTTGAAGTACCTAGCGTCAGCCAACGTTGCTAGCAGCTGCAAGACTACCATCGATGGACAAGTGGCAGCGGAAGGATGAGCTGTAGACTCATCCGTCCAGCATTCAGAAATTCAGCGACAAAACTCACTCAGCGTGAATCTTCTTTGTATTGGCGTGCTCGGCCCACCAATAACGGCTGGCTGCTTGCCGCCCAAATGGTGCGTCCAACGGGGACTTCTTCAGACGGCTCCCTGGGTGGCTCTCCGGGCGGCTCTGGGTTACCGATTGGAGGCACACAGCATTTCCAACACGGCTGCACAACTAAGTACAAAACGAAAACCTGTAAAAAAGTTATGGCGCTTACTTATGCTTGATAGGAAACATAAATGAGCGGTACATTGAAGAATTATATTTTAATATAATCATCCATTGACAAATACACTTACCCAGGAAACCGCTCAACGGTGTCTCGCAGCCCTCATCAATGCTTACCCGGCTCGCCCCATTTTTCAGCCACCGCGATTTGCCTCCCAATCACTATCTACCACAGCCAACCCGCACAAACAAGCAATGGCCGCTGCGAGTGATAAGGAACCAGTTGCCGAGCCCTCTAAGGAGGCCTCGAAGAAGGACAAGAAGCTTGTCGAGGAAGAAGAGTTGTCGGAAGAGGACCAGCAGTTGAAGGACACGTTGGATCTGCTTGTCGAGAAGCTCAGTGCCCCAGACAAGAAGGGCTACGAGCCGGCGCTCAACGAGTTGAAGAAATACCTCAAGGAGTCGACGTCACTGATGACCGCGATCCCAAAGCCCTTGGTGTTTCTCCAGGAGCACTACGAGCCGTTGACGGCGCTCTACGGGAAATGGACCGACGCCAAGCTCAAGTCGAAGTTTGCCGATGTGTTGTCGGTGCTCGGCCTGAGCAACAAGAAGATGGACTCTCTCAAGTACCGGTTGTTGTCGAGCGAGCCTGACGTCGCTGACTGGGGCCACGAGTACGTGCGCCACCTTGCGTTGGAGATCGGCGAGGAGTACGGGCTGCGGCTCGAGAGCGGCGAGAACGCCGAGGAGCTCGTGCAGCTTGCGCTCGCGATTGTTCCGTTCTTCTTGTTGCACAACGGCGAGGCGGATGCCGTTGATCTTTTGTTAGAAATTGAGGCGATTGAGAAATTGGTTGACTTTGTCGACAAGGACACGTACCTGCGGGTGTGTCTCTACATGGTGAGCTGCGTGCCGCTCCTTGCGCCGCCAGACGACCTTGCGTTCTTGAACACCGCCTACAAAATTTACCTTGCCAACAGCGAGTTGCCGCAGGCGCTCGCGCTTGCCGTTAAGCTCGACCGCGAGGATTTAATCAAGCAAGTTTTCGATGCCACCGAGGACCTCTCGATCCAAAAACAGTTGGCGTTCATTCTCGCGCGTCAGAACTCGTCGTTTAAGCACGACAACCAGGAGATCCAGGAGATCATTCTGAACCTCAAGCTCAGTGAGTACTTCAAGTACCTCACGCAGGAGTTGAACCTCCTTACACCTAAGGTTCCTGAGGACTACTACAAGTCGCATCTTGAGAACTCGCGGTTTTCTGAGACCCTGGGTCTGATTGACAGCGCCAAGCAGAACTTGGCCAACAACTTTGTCAATGCCTTTATCAATCTCGGCTACTCCAACGACAAGATTATGACTGAGGACAACAACAAACTGTGGATCTACAAGACCAAGGGCACGGGCATGTTGTCCACAACTGCGTCTGTTGGTACTATTTACCAGTGGGACAGCAACAACGGACTTCAGGAATCGGACAAGTACCTCTACTCTGTTGAGGAGGAGATCAAGGCCGGTGCGCTCTTGGCGATGGGAATTTCATCCAACGGTGTGCACGACGACGTCGAGTCAACCTATCTCCTTCTCAAGGACTACGTGACCCACAAGTCGTCGACGATCTGCATTGCTGCGATTATTGGCTTGGGTATCTCCTTCACCGGCTCTAAGGATGAGAGCATCTTGGAGCTTCTCCTTCCGATCGTCGCCGACACCAACGTTTCGTTGGAGACCGCTGCGTATGCGGCGCTCAGTTTGGGACACATTTTTGTTGGCACGAGCAACGGCGAGATCGCGTCGACGATTTTACAGACGTTCTTGGAGCGCGACATCTCGGAGTTCAACGGGAAGTGGGTCAAGCTTTTGGCGCTCGGCCTCGGGTTGCTTTACATTGGCAACTCGGACCTCATCTCTGAGGCGCTCGAGACGATCTCTGCCATTGAGCATCCAGTCTCGAAGTCTTTGCAGGTTTTGGTTACTGCCTGCGCTTATGCTGGCACGGGTAACGTTTTGCAAATCCAGAAGTTGTTGTCGTTGTGCTTGTCTAAGAACGAGGACGACGAGGAGGAGGATGACGAAGAAGCCGAGGATGAAGAGGACGAAAAGAAGCCAAAGGAGGAGGACGAGAACGTGACCGCGGACGAGGCTGAGGGCAAGCCGGAGGCCGAGAGCAGCTCCCTCGATGCTGCTGCCGACAAGAAGGAGCCTAAGGAGGAGGCGAAGGACACCAAGCAGAAATCGTTTGAGAAGGACCTCACTTTCCAGGGCTACGCCGTGTTGGGGATCGCCATCATTGCGATGGGCGAGGACATTGGCCAGGAGATGGCGTTGCGCCATTTTGGGCACCTCATGCACTACGGCAACGAGACGATCAAGAAGTCCGTGCCGTTGGCGATGGGCCTCGTGTCGGCGTCGAACCCAGACATGAAGGTGTACGACACCCTCCTGCGGTACTCGCACGACACCAGCGTGAACGTGGCGACGAACGCGATCTTCTCGATGGGAGTGGTCGGAGCCGGCACGAACAACGCCCGTCTCTCGCAGTTGCTCCGCCAGTTGGCGAGCTACTACAGCAAACAGCCGGACTGCTTGTTCTCGGTGCGGCTTGCGCAGGGTCTCTTGCACCTCGGCAAGGGCACGCTCTCGCTCAACCCGTTCACCACCGACAAGCAGATCCTCTCGAAGGTGAACTTGGCGTCGCTCTTGACCACGAGTGTGTTGCTCTTGGAGCCTAAGGACTTCATCTTTGGCTCGTCGCACTACTTGCTCTACTATCTCTCGTCGGCGATTCACCCACGAATGTTGGTGACTGTAGATGAGGACCTCAATCCCGTGAAGTTGAACGTCAGAGTCGGACAGGCGGTCGACACCGTGGGCCAGGCCGGTAAGCCGAAGACGATCACCGGGTGGGTCACCCAGGAGACGCCGGTGTTGTTGGGCTACGGCGAGCGCGCTGAGTTGGAGAACGACGAGTACATCTCGTTGGCGAGCTCGTTGGAGGGCGTGGTGATTGTCCGCAAGAACCCGGACTTCATGGAGGTGGATGCTTGAGGATTAGATGGGGATTAGCTGTTTCCAGAGCGAGGCTAGTTGATACTGGCTCGTGTTGGAGGGTGACTACGAAAGTATATGCTTGAATAGATGCATGCAGAAATATTAAGCGCTGTAGGATAGAAGAGTCGCCGAACATGGAAGGTGCATCGAACGTCGAAGAGTCGCCAAAGGCTTATTGTAGATCAACGCCCCGGGTGATAGCTCTGACAGTTTTCAAAGCCATCTTGGCGATCTGACGTCGGTTGACATCACTGAACAATAGGCCCCTCGTTCTGCACGTGACGTTGTGCAAGCGTATTGTTCGCCCGCCAAAACCCCGCCCTTCGCCCGCGTAACCCGCGAAAAAAATCTATATGTAGAAGCAAAGTGAGCACCACACATTCTCAATCAGGCGCACGGCAGTGCCTTGTAGTCGCCTCATCTTGAAATAGCACAAACCTTTTACCTCAGGTGACGCCAGAGCCATCAATATGCAAAGCCCCAATCAAAACCTACAGTCAGAAAACAATTCAGTGTAAACATCCATTAAAACCATCCGTTGACCCACTGAAACTCTCCAGTGGACAATCATTACACCACTATTACCCCTCACTATGAGATATTCTCCAAAATCGCGTTCTGGATGAGCAGAAGCTGGTATCCCGGCCCAAGCCCGTAGCACTTCTCAGACCCTTGTAAGCTGGCTATCACCTCGGTGATGTCAATGTCGCAGTCCGGGTTCAATTGCTCGAAGCTCGTGAGGTAGTTCCACAAGGCCGCGGTGCTGAGAATGCGGTCGGTTTTCTCGGGGTTCTCGTAGATGAGCTCTTTCTGAGCCATGATTTTCTCCTCGGGCATGAACGGCTTCGCAAACGACAGGATGTCGACGCTGGTCGGCAACGACGGGAAGCTGAACTTGTTCGCAATGCGGGTCCGGGTCAGGTCGGAGCCCTCGCTGACCGAGGCCGGCGACGGCGGCTCCATGGCGGAGGGCGCCTTGGGTTTCTGCTGGCGGTCCTTGAGGAGCATCTGGTTCTCGGTCGTGATCATAAGGTTCTTCATCTTGACCTTGTTCAACTCAGCGATAATCAGGTCCTTCTCCGCTTCGCTCGCCTTGAGCTTGTTCTCCAACTCGTTGAGCTTCTTCTCCTTGCGCTCACGGAACGCCTTCTGCGCGGCTCTGTTCTGCGACTTGCGCTTGTCGATGATGTTGCACTCCTCGGAACGCGGCGCGGTGTTGCTGTCGACGAGCTGTGCCATCGGCTTGCCGCCCTCAAGCTCGCGCTTGATCAGCACAATCTCCAGCTTCGTCTGGTCGACCGAGCTGTTCAACTGCAGGAGGTTATTGTTCATGAGGTTGCCCCACAGCTCTGGCGAGTCCAGGACAAGGGTCGACGAGTTATTATTAATAATCTCCGGGCTGAAGCTCATGTTCGGCTGCTGACTGAACTGGGCAAACAGGTCGAGGTTTTGCTGGCTCAACTCCGGGGGTTCCTGGCCCGCGGCGATGAAGTCGTTCCAGAATTCGGGCGGGTTCATATGTGTCATGTTGGGCGGTAAGTGCTGGTGGTAAGGGTCTTTCTTATACCAGGTAGATGTTCTGCAATTAGAAATCTGCCGAGTGGCCGCTTACCCGCCGATGCAGGAAAGCACGCAGATCTTATGCATGAGCACCAGTGCACTGGCAAGCAGTTCACTTGCGAAGCCAGGGTGTTGCAATGCAACAACGGGAGTTTAAAAACTGAACTGTTTCATTTGGATTCACTGTTTCTTTCACGCTAATTTTTTTTTGCTGCCAATTCATCGTTCGTTGTCACTCGCTGTTACTACTCAATACGCCCCATTCGCAGATCTCATGCACCTGCGTCCGGCTGAATAGTTTAGGGTGCGGTGATGGCTACACATTGCGGGCGCTGGACTACACACTGTGAGGTACTAACTATTATTAGCTGAAATGCAGGATATGTAACAAAAAAGAAATGTGCAAGAGGAGTGTCTTTTTACTCGACTTCACAATGTATGACGGGGAGTGGCTGATGGCCACCGGGAAAATTAACACTGTGAGACACGCGGACGCTAGACCACCGCAGTGGCCAGAGTCGTCGCGCGTTGCCCCGTGCCGCTGATAATGCACCACGGCGTTGCAGCCTAGTACAACTTTGCGTCGTGTTTTGTGAACACGCGCACTTTTAGCCTCATACGATCGGTTAGATGGCAATTCCCAGCCGAGGCCCACAGTACTTGGAGACTCGATTTTAGCAGAGCCACTGTGACAATGCTCCGTCTATGCTCGAAGCTCGACTCTGCCCAGCCTCTTAGATCAAAAAGAGTCCAAGCATGGCAAGCAAGCCAACGCCAGCCGGGCCAGCAGTTGCGGCACCGTCCTGGAAAGTCAAGGTTCTGGCTCTCGAGGCCGTGAGAGCAGAGTTACTGGACCCGCTAGAAGAGCTGCCGCTTCTGGTTTTGGTCAAATAGACCGTCGAACCCCCGCTGCCAGTCGTGACAGTGTCAGTGTTGCTGATAGTGACGTAGGACTGTCCGTTTCCGCTGAGAGTCGAGACGGTCACAAGGCCCCCAGAGCCAGAGCCACTGACAGTGTAAGTCAGGGTACCGGTTGTCTGACAGTGCTTGTCGGCACAGGAAACGACAGTGAGAAGCTCCGTGGAAACAGTGGACACAATCAAGCTGGTCTCAACAGAAGTAACGCAGGAAGTGGTCTGCACGCTCTGGGTGTAAGTGGTGACCACGATAACAGTCTTATCGCCCAGCGAAGTGAACGTCAGGGTCACGGGGACCGAGGTCACGTAAGTGATGGTACTCTGCACGTAGCCAGTGGAGAGAATCGTCGAGACGTAGCCCTCGACCGTGGTGTCGGTTTCACCGTTGGCATCTGTAACAGTCGCCGTCAGGTAGATTGTGGTCTCCTGGACATCGGCGGTCGGGGTAGGAGTCGCAATGCCTATACTGGCGGCAGCAGTGACAGTTACCACTGCGGCAGAGGCGGCAGCAATAAGCTGGGAGAGCAAAAGGGCAGCACTAACTCTCATGGCGTTTGTGGTTAGTATTGTGGGTATCAAAGCAACAGAAAAGGTTTACAAGATTTTAAGTTTTGCCGGGCGGGCTGGTCTTTAGTACTTGCCAGAGCCTGCCAGCCCGTTTATATGCACATGCACGAGCGGTTCCGAATCTGCGGATGTTACTAGGCGCCGTCTAAATCGCAGTGCTGGCTGTGCCACTAAATGCACTGCACTCCGACTAAAAAGCACTTGGTATGAGGGGGCTGGTAAAAAAAAAAGATTCGCAGCTTTGCTGATTTTTTTTTTATTCTGCGCTCCCTTTCTAGTCGCCTATTTTTGGCGCTTTTCCCCACTTCTTTTGACTCGTCCTACGTTTGCAGCCCTGTCCGATGCACCTGCAGCGAAGCCTTGCCCCGAGCAAGTTGCTGCGCGGAGCGGCTTGTTTGGAGCACTGTCCATGAGATTTGCAGCCCTGTGCCAGATCGTCCGGTGACTCAGTAGATAGTGAAATATCATCAGTACCTTAAAGCATAACGGCCCATAAACATACCCGACTAGTATCTAACATGCGCCAGTTCCAGTTAAAAGTACCAGCGTCGTCGGCGAATATTGGTCCCGGGTTCGACGTGCTCGGAATCGGTCTCAATCTCTTCCTCGAGTTGGATGTCACCGTCGACCCATCGGCCTCGAACGAGGACAGATACAACTGCAAGATCGAGTACGAGGGCGAGGGCAAAGAGAACGTGCCGCTCGACTCTGACTCCAACATGGTCACGCGGACTGCGCTCTACGTGTTGCGTTGTCACGACCTTCGTGAGTTCCCGTTGTACACCACCGTCAAAGTGAACAACCCAATTCCGTTGGGCAGAGGGCTTGGCTCTTCTGGTGCGGCTGTGGTTGCCGGAGTGATGCTTGCGAACGGCGTGGCCAACTTGAAGTTGTCTAAGAGCAGAATGCTCGACTACTGCTTGATGATTGAGCGCCACCCGGACAACATCAGCGCTGCGATGATGGGTGGGTTCGTTGGCTCGTTCTTGCGCGACCTCTCGGCTGCTGAGCTCGAACGTAAGGAGATTCCTTTGGCCGAGGTTTTGCCGCAGCCTGCCGGCGGTTACGACACGGGACTCACCCCGCCAATCCCACCGACCCAGATCGGCCACCACATCAAGTATGATATGAGCCCAGCCGTGAAGTGCATCACTGTTATTCCCGACTTTGAGGTTTCCACCGCCAAGAGCAGAGACGTGTTGCCGACCGCATACACGCGCGCAGACCTTGTGTTTAACCTCCAGCGTCTCGCGGTTCTCACCACGGCGATCTGCGCCGAGAAGCCGGACCCAGAATTGATCTACCCAGCGATGCAGGACAGAGTGCACCAGCCGTACCGCAAGACTTTGATCCCAGGGTTGTCGGAGATCGTGTCGTCGATCACCCCGCGCACCTACCCGGGCTTGTTGGGCATTTGCTTGTCCGGCGCGGGTCCTACCATTTTGGCATTGGCCACTGAGAACTTCGACGACATTGCTGCTGCGATCTTGAGCATATTCAAGAAGGAGGGCATCACTTGCCGCTGGAAATTGTTGGAGGCCGCTCACGAGGGCGCCACGATGTCCGAGTAGGCATACGATCATTGTGTAAATACCATTATAGACAACAAAGATTTCAGATAGTACATTGTGACATGGTGCCGTCAGCTACTCGGGGAACATCAGTTGAGGTCGATCGTTAGACGTAAATCAATACGGGTTATGCTTGTAGATTTGTGGCTTTGTGAGAGCATATTGGCTGTCCCACTGCACTGCCGATAGCCATACTGGCCCTGCTACTCAAATATTGTGTGGCTTTTGCTGAACATGTGGGTGCGTTGGAGGTGCAGCATCGGAGGTGTGTCTATTGAAGGAACGACGGCAACGCGCAATGCCAAAAAAAATTAGACTCAAAACACTGTAGCTCTTTAGTTTGCTTCAAGTCCATACCCAAAGAAACCTCTCAGCTGTAAATACAATTTCATATTTGAGCTTCACTTGCTCTGAGGTGTGGAACAATTAGCATTACCCGACCCGAACTAGAGGGAGTGTCCAAAAGAAGTGCGACAGTGGCCAACACTCTTGTGTACAAGGTGGTGGAAAAAGTACAGAAAATAATTCAACTACATAATCAAATGTCGCTTAGATTATTGAAATCTCAACAACAAATAGTCATCCCAAGTACCTGAGCCCCCACACTCGTGGCCCTTTCGCTGGTTCCGGGTAACAGCCCCTTTACCCGGCGGCTGCGACTATCAATTTATCAATCGCAGCGCAGTGCACCAGTATCAGCCATCAGAGCCATGGGTGCCATTTCATATCTTGCGGTCTTTTCCGCCTTGGTTGTTGGGGGATGTAAGTGAAGAACAAGCACAGAATTTGTATCGGAGCAAGCGAAATACTAACGAAAACAGACCTCCTTTTTACAGGAAGCGGAGAGGCGTTCAACGTGGGCGAGTTCTTGGCGACAACATCGCCTTATCTCTGGGCAAACCTCGGAATCGTGTCGTGCATGGGTTTTAGTGTGGTGGGCGCCGCGTGGGGTATCTTTGTGACCGGCTCGTCCATCATTGGTGCCGGAGTGAAGGCGCCACGCATCACCACCAAGAACTTAATCTCGATTATCTTCTGCGAGGTGGTGGCCATCTACGGGTTGATCATGGCGATTGTGTACACGTCGAAGCTCACGAGTGCGTCTGCCGAGACGCTCTACAGCAAGGACAACTTGTACACTGGTTATGCGCTCTTTTGGGGCGGCTTGACCGTTGGGCTCAGTAACTTGCTCTGTGGTATCTGCGTGGGGATTACGGGTTCCACGGCCGCGGTGGCAGATGCCGCCGACAGCGCATTGTTCGTCAAGATTTTGGTGATTGAGATTTTTGGTTCCGTGTTGGGGTTGTTCGGCTTGATCGTCGGGTTGTTGATTGGCGGGAAGGCCAATGAGTTTTCTTAGAAATGAAGCCACACTTCGGTTTTA
Organism: Saccharomycopsis fodiens; assembly: GCA_002564235.1. Taxonomy (NCBI): domain Eukaryota; kingdom Fungi; phylum Ascomycota; class Saccharomycetes; order Ascoideales; family Saccharomycopsidaceae; genus Saccharomycopsis; species Saccharomycopsis fodiens. The sequence goes on along the minus strand of JNFV01000005.1, from coordinate 1,076,368 downwards.
CCCATCCACCACTATCACACACCTAATTGAGCACTACCTTGTGTACAGCATCAAAAACAAAATACATTTGAGTTAGAATTTGTAAGAGGAAACATAATATTTGTAGCCTCATTAGACAGTGCTGACACAACGCATGCCTCAACCAGTGGCCCTTAGCTGCTCAGAGTGACACAACACAGTGTAAGCACACACATTCACCACAGTGAACCCAATTGTAAAGCCTCTATTCATATACATTTTCAAATTTATTTGTTTCTAAGTGGCTTACAATATTTTACACAACCCTTGGCATTTGTTGTACACTGCTCTCTTTTAGTAACATTGGGATACTATACACTCTGTCATGCACCAGTTTCAGCATCACCCACCTTTCCTCTATTTTCAATGCTGCTAGCTCGCACTCATAGCTCCAGCAATTTCGCATCGCTCATTTGCTGCCGTTACTCGCTATCGCTAGCATGATATTCTTTGTCCTCCGCCTCACCCTGAACCCCGTACGCCTCCTCATCCTCCGGGTCTGCCTCCTCCTTGGCGTTCAAGTCCTCACAGGCATCGACCCAGTCGGAGTAAACATCCACCGGCGCACTTAAGAGGGTGACCGTCGTGGAAAAGGTCTGACCACAGACCTTGCACTTGAGGGTCCCGATGAGCGTCTTCTTGTCGATCTTACAAATCACCGACTTCTCGTGGTTGCAAAAGAGACACGAGAACTGCGCCTCGAGCTTCACCTTGACTCTGGCTGTTGGCTTTCTCGCAGACTTTTTCCGGCCCTAAATTGTTAGAAAATTCATAATTTGAAGCCGATCAATGATTCATAGAAATAGGCTTCCGTCCCTAAGCATTACTTACCATTTGGTGTGTTTGTCTAGCTGGGCCCTGCTTCTTCACTGCATATCAGCGATGTAAAGCCATGGATTACCCTGCCTTGGAAAAACTGTAGGCGATGAGATCGAAAATTTTTTAGTAGGGCCATACAGTACCATATCCACAATATGCCACCTAGAAAAAGCAAAAACTCGCTGAAACCCGTGAGCTCGCCGCTAAGGTCGCCAAAGACCCAGAAGAAGAAGGTCGCTGCCAAGAAGTCTACGGGTCTTGCGAAGGACTTGGCGCAGTCGCTCGTGGCTGCCAAACAGGAGGAACAGTTGATAGAGTCTAAGGTGCTAAAGACTGCGCTTTCTGAGTTGGAGAAATTTCAGAAGAGACAGGCTGAGGAGGACACCAAGGAAGAATTGTTAGAGGACGGCCAGAAGATCGACGACGACCTCGAATTGGTGTTTCAGTTCAAGAAGTACTTGGCCCAGGACATAAGTTTGAAGCCTAAACTGGTGAAGCTCGCGCACTCGGTGTACCCGTTGGCCGAGGATTTCCGGGTGTGCTTGATAGTAAGAGACTCTGTTGTGCAAACCGAGGCCGAGGTGGAGCAGATCGAGGAGGCGAAGATCCCGCACCTCAAGAAGATAATGCCGTTCAAGGAGTTGTACAAGGAGTACAAGACCTACGACCAGAAGCGTCAGTTGGCGAACGAGTATGACTTGTTTCTTGCCGATGACGGTGTTGTGACCAATCTCCCACAGATTTTGGGCAAGGCCTTCTACAGAAGCAAGGTCCCAGTGCCAGTCAGAGTGAGCTCCACTGGCAGCTCGAAGGGCTTCTCGATTGACACCCTCAAGAATAAGGTCGCCCAAGCCGTGACCTCGACGCACTTCTTGGTCAAGCCAAGCAGTCACTTGGCGGTCAAGGTGGGTAACCTTTCGCACCTCAAGACTGCGCAGAACACTGAAAATCTCGAGTCTGCGTTGTCGCAGGTGCAGCAGAAGTTTGGCCACGCTGGGATTCGCGCGGTGTACATGAAGTTGCGCAGCTCGCCGGCATTGCCATTGTTCTACGATGACAACTTGGTGGTCGAGGAGGAGCAGGACGTCAAGCCAATGGAGAGGGTCGCTGTCGACAAGGTGTACGTTGTTGGCGACAAGGAGATCATTGCCAAGGGTACAAAGTTGTCTGCGTTCGAGCAGGGCTTGTTAGAGTTGGGCCAGTTCAGCGAGAAGCCTGCGTTTTTGAAAAAGAAGGAGAAGAGTGCTAAGCGGGTGGCCGAGGGCGAAGAGGTGTCTTCGAAAAGAGCCAAGGTGAGTGCTTAAGCAGAGGCGCCTAGATGAAGCAGACGACGTGAGTCAGTGTCTCAGACAGTTTGCTTTGCGATGTTTCGAGGCAGTGCGTCAGTCAATGAGTCAGCTCTCAGGCTGAGTGTCTAGAAATGACCGCCTCAAGGCGAGCAGAGGAACTAGTACTCGGCTGCTAGAGACAATGCTCTGAGCCTAGGGTTCAGAGAGCACATCAATATGTTAAAAATTGTGTATTTGCACAGAGCATCATCATAATAAATGATTAGAATAATTGTATTTTGGTTAGATAGTGATCAAAGTGTGTATTGGTTGGCCACCAATGGTCCATCACGTGACCTTGATTTTCAAATTCTTCACGCATCTGCAGCCAAAATCTATTGCGACCGACAAAGAGCCTTCCCATTTAAAAATGATCTACCTCAAGTCCATGCTTAAAGTGATTGACAACTCCGGCGCGCAGTTGGTTGAATGTATCAAGGTGCTTAGAAAGGCTCCTACGAACAACGCGCAGTTGGGCGACAAGATCGTCGTGGTGGTGCAAAAAGCCCGTCCTATAACGACGACAATCACCGGCGCCAACACCGCGAACCGTGTGAAGCGTGGTGATATTGTGCATGCGGTGGTGGTGAGACAGAAGCAGAACTACAAACGTGACGACGGCTCGTTTGTGAAATTTGGCGACAACGCGTGCGTGTTGATCAACAAGAACAATAATGACCCGATCGGAACGAGAATCTCGGGGGTGGTTGCCAAGGAGGTCAAGGGGGCGTTCTCCAAGATTGCCACATTGGCTCCGAGTGTCATTTAGACTCGCCGAGCGAAAGTAAGGCGATGCCAAGTGGGCAATGATTGTACAGATCGGCGTGCGGAAGCAAGACGGTCTGTCAGTAGCGCTAGTGAGTACTTCAACAGCTCAAGTGCCGAAGTGCCGAAGTACTGAAGAACCGAACAGCAAAAGCGCTATAAGTGTCAGTACAGTGTTTGAAGCGCCAGCACAGTGTTACCAGTCTAGCGTTTCAGTAGACTGAACTTTTGGGGACCCAAATGCATCATTGGTTACCATGGGAGAAAATAGACCTTGCCCAGGAGGCTGCATACACCCAATGCGGGTTCGCATTTTGTAAATATATACGGTAGGGTAGAAAGAAGATATCATTGTGGATTGAACCGTAGAGTGTAGTTTTTCTCGGAGAGAGCGCAGCGATGAGTGTATGTTATGGAGTCTGGTAGATTGAGCACTAACCTCGATACTGCTGCGTGCAACTCTACTACAAGATGCTCCCTGTCACTCTTTTCTAACCCATATTATCTACAAGGCTCTAAAAACAAGCTTAACAATTCATAAATACATTTCTGGGCTCTGCGTAGCATCGCGAATAACAAAATTTCAGTGGCGAGAACTAAGTTGTTACTGTCTTTAAGAAGACAGTACAGATCCGTGCTGTGACTGATACCACTTCTGAACTAATATAAATTTCGCATGAAGCCATTAACCGCAGTATCCTGGCTACGCCAGTTTACTGCTAGTGGAAGCCCTTCTTCTTATCCTGGAGCAACGACGACAACAGGTTCATCGAAAAGTGCTGCAGTATCCGTGGAGCTCCCCTCGTGTTCTTAGAACCCGACAGAAAGCTGCCCTGCCCTCTTCTTGTGGACTGCGCAAAAGCTTCTGCGCTACCCAAGGATCCCCCTCCCATCAGGTTCTGTCTCCGCAAGTGGCCCCCGGTCATCTTGCGCAAGCTGCCATGAGAAGTGGACCGGGTAAAAGCCGATCCAGAGCTGATAGTCTTGCGAAGCTCGGTCTGAGGAGTCTCGTCGTGAAACGCGGTGTCCTTGGTGTCCTCGTCCGAAGTAGTGTCCTGAAATTCGTCGTTGTTCACTGGGGAGTTGACAAGGGCAAGCGGAAAGCCACTGACGTTGACCTTGTTGGAAATCAACCGGGTGCGAAGGTACAGGATCGACTCATCAAGAAGAAACTCTGTAAAACAGTGGTTCTTGATAATCGAGATCTTGGGCCAAGTGGAGCGCGCGCCGCGAACGATAGTGTCAAGCAAAAACTCAGGCGTTGGGTTGATAAGCATCTTGTTGAGCTCAAGAATGCGAAGCTCGGGAATAATGGTGATGTCGCCAGAGTATCTCTGAGTGAGCACCGACTTGACCTTCTTAGACAAATTCCGCGCGAATCCAACCTCGCGGAAAATGTCTAAATAGTGGATAAGCTCCGACGTCATGTAGCTGTAAACAGTGGAGAAGATGCTCTTAAGACGGGCTCCAGATTCGGACTCAATTTCTCCGCCAACCGCGGCAAGAGAGAGCCTCAAAAAAGGTGCCACGTGAGGGTTCACCTGGCAGGCTATGATATGGTCGACGTTGAACATCTCGCTGAGTCTTGTGATTGGTAAGTCGTTGTCGACTGAGCCGTCGACGAACTTTACAGAGATGTGGTTCCACTCGCGCATCTTGCCGGTTCCTGGGTCTTTCTCGTAAAGAATTGTCGATGGAAAGACCCCCGGGAGCGCGCAGGAAGCACAAACTGCAGACCAGATGAGCACGTTGGGCGAAGTGATGTAGTTGAGTAGGCTGGGTTGTTCGTGGAACGATGCCGGTGAGACTGTGATGTTGAGAATGCGGCCCGTGCGGTTGTAGGCTTCGCGAAACGTAAGGTCGCCAAGGAACGATTTCATGGTATTCACAAGGTACGAGTTGTCGAACCAGTTGCCTGTTTTCAAAAAGCGGAGGAGATTCACCAAAATACTCCCCTTCTTTCCGGACTCGAGACTCTCGGGGTCGCTAAAAATAACGAACTCGCGCGAGAGGATGTCCGACAAGAGATCCTCGACTTCTTCCGGGTGAGTTACCAGCAAAATACTGGCCACAATGGCCCCAGCAGAACTACCTGAAATGATTCGAGGCAACAATTTCTGCTCTAGCAATGTGGAAAGCACACCAATATGGAAGAGACCAAAGCAGCCTCCTCCGGAGAGCACTAAAGCTGTCCGGCCAATGGCCTTGCGTGTTTGTATCAACATGCCAAGCAAATAGCGGTCGTCGATTCCAGTGTCAACTTTCTCGTCCAATAAGCACTGCACAGAAAGCTGGCACTCCTCGAGATACTCCTCGATCAAGCGTTTCGTCCCGAGCGACGAGTGGCGGTAGAGGTTGACATTCTGGATGTTGCCGATGTTTCTGGTCCACGTGGTCCGGATTAAATATAAAAGCTTCTTGTAATTCTTCATCTCGCGCGTGTAGCGCAACTGGTTGAGTCGAAGTAAGATCAACTTGTAGTCGTAGAGGTTCGATGCGGGGCTCTCTTTCCATGCCTCGTTCCCTAACAATGCATCTAATGAGAGCGCCAAGTCTTTCCACTCGTCGTACGACGAGGCGACATTCTGCTGGGCAGTCAACGAGTTGATAACTGCTTCAGATTCAACCGGTGGGCCGAGCAAATGCTTAACAACTGGCAAGATCCGGAGGACTCTTAGAAACAAGTCTGTGAGTAGCTCGAGAAAGAGCTGGATTTCAAGGAAGATACTGGCGAGAAGCGTCGGCAGCTGCCCCGCCTCGTCCGGCTGCTCGAGCGCCGAATTCGACAAGATATGGCGACGAATAAGCGGTTCCGTGACGCGCATGGTAAGCTGTGAGTTGGATGTTGATGAGCAATAGCGCTGCTCGTATTGGATGTTCAGAAGATTCTTGACTTCTGGAACCATGTCATGCAGAGCTGACATTCCCACATGCATCTGAGCAGCGGGGCTCGTGTGCAGGCGGCAGCAGCATCCGATCGCCCACGCACAGCCGTTTACCGGGGGCGAGCGGCACACGACTGGTCTTAGAAGCACATGCTAGCAAGCAAGAGGCGGGATCTGGGACCAGCTTTGCTCAGTCCCGAATGGATGGTGCTCGCTAAACTCTAATCTCGTATTAAGCTGAGTTTTTGCTTCTTTTGTGCCAGTCTTTGCGGAATTCTGCTAATTTGAATAGTCTGCAATGATTGCTCCCTGCTCCTCGCCAATCGCCGCGATCCGTGTCCTAGTTTCAGTCAGCAAGGACCTCAGCCAGCGGGGACCCAACCTAGAAGGAGTCATGGAAAGTCATTGTCCGGCCCCATTCCGTGACCTTGTGTAACCCATATTTCCACGAAAATGTCTCAGGGAAGCGGAATCACTTACAAGTTAGTAATTTCTCTTCGGCAACATATGGATGGTACTGCCCTGACCTGAATTCCGCACTCGCCCCGTATGCCCTAGTTCACCTGTGTAAATTCCGCCACACCGCCTGCGCACAGCCCACCGAATCCCCGCAGGACGCCTGGAGAGTTAAGGCTTCCTCTTACACAGCTTGTATCTTACTAATTAGAAAAAACTATTGAATATTGCAACTATGGAGCAAAGCGGCCGAATACTTTGGGAAACGGCAACTATGCATGAATATATGTAGCTAGATGAAAAGTTGTGGACCAGAGCAGGCGCTGCCTAACGCTAGCAATCGCTGCTCGACGTTCGTGAGTTAATGAAACGTGCTGTCCATGAGAGCAAAGTTGTGTGGGTTGGCCGGGTTGTTGCCGCTGCTGAAGTTTGCCGGCATCGAGGGCTCCTCCTGGTTCTCGGGCGTGCCCTCCTTGAGAAACTCGCGGGCAAACGAGTCGTAGTAGCTGCTGCAGTTGCCATAGCCAGAGACGGTGTTGGCGATCAGAAGTCTCGAGTCGGCAATACCACGCGTGACCTGGTACTGGTCGACCTTGGCCTCGACAAGCTCAATGAGCGTGTCAAACTTGTCGCCGCGGCTTTGCTGCTTGTGCGCGCGCAACTTGTCCAAAAGGTTGAACTCCAACATTTGGAAAACGCTGAGGTCGTTCTCGCTGAGCGTCACGCTGTTGGACGCCGTCTCGGTCATCGTAAACTTCGCAAGAATATTTATCCACGCCGCCGAAAGACGCTCGTAGATATTGCTGTAGTGGTACAAATTGTACTCGTTGATCTTGAAGAAAGGCACACGGTGCACAGCACTGGTGGCGCCGTCGATGAAGCGCAAGCAGATGCCAAAATCACGCTCGACAGGTGGGAGGAAGTTGAGAATAAAGTCCGAGAGGATCAGGTAGAACTCGACCAACGGCTCCTGGACTCTCAAGAAGGAGTACTCAGACTCTGGGTCCACCTTGTAGGGAAGCTTGTCCAAAATCTGCTCGTCCACGAACGTGTTGAGATACTTGAGCGCCCCATCGACCGTCGGCTTGGTAAGACTGTCAAACCGCAGCGTCCCAGACTCGCTGTAGAGCACCTGGTTCAACTCTGGCCGCTCGTCGACGAGCTGCAACACCAACTCCGAGAGCTGCTTGCGGTCGAGGAACCCGATCAACCGCTGAAGCGGCAACTGCTTGCCCTCGATTTCCGTGCTCTGCGTGCGCAGTCTTTTGCTCTTCGAGATGCCCATGGGCTTCGCCATTCTTCTGTTAACAACTGGAGCAGCATTCTCATCTTCCTGAGTGTCATTCTTCCGCTTCATACTGGTTCTTGGGGCAAACTCTGGAACCTTCCTGCTCTTGACCGATGAGTTCTGTGAAAAAGGCGACTGCGTCGGGGTGTCGGCCTCGAACTTGGGCTCAAAGCCCCACGTGAATCCTAAGTTGGTCATAAATGTGGTGTAATGCGGTTGTGTGTTCGAGGGTATTGATTAGCAAAGGTGCTGTTGTAGTGGTGTGTAGTTTAGTTCTGCTAGTCTAACAGCAGGCGGTCTCAGACGAACAAAAAAGAAAATTGAGGGATCCGCGGTTACCCGGCTTGTTGCAGACCAAGCCCTCAGAAGAACCCAAGAGAAGGGCACGACCACTAGACAGTGCCCTGCTAGACTCCAGCAAAATGCAACAGAGATATATAAATTATTTGAGCAAAGTCGACAACAATACTGAGCTGTTGTTGAAGCGATACAAAGAGTTGATCAAGCTTTCGTCGACGACAATTCCCGAGAAGGGAGGTGAGGATGACGACGGCGACGACGACGACGACGGCAAGGGCGACACCAATCTCAATGTGATTGCCTCTTCCACTTTGTCTTTGGAACTGAGTGCACTGAACATTATCCGCTTGCTCGAGGAGTTGTTGGTGATCACGAGGAACTTGAAGGAGAACTGGCTCCTTAACCGGTTGCCGAACGCGGTGCAGGAGTTGAGCGACAATTACAATGAGAATACCATAAGGACGTACGAGAAGAAGAATGAAGTCTTGCTGGAGATGATTGCCGAGTTGGTCGAGAGGGTTAGCTACGTTGACTACTTTGAGGACTAACACTGAAGCATTTCATCTATAGAGCCATAGCTTTTCGTGGCTTCACACAGCTTTTCACACCATCCTCTCTCCACATAAGATTCATGCGCCCTGTCGCTCGCTACTCCGATGGCCGTATCAATTATTTACTAATCAGAATAACAGTGGTGGTGTTTCAGAAAACAAGTTTTTTGTTTAGAAAATCAGCAGCCTGATTTCCTAACACATTCCATATTGTTTGCTAGCGCACTACTGCACATTTCACACCCACACTATAGCCCAACCTATCGGTGCACACTAGGGTATTGTTACTCACATCTCACACCCGATCAACCATCACGTCTCTCTACACTGCTGAATACACCGAACTATTTATATTTGACGACAAACTAAATGACTTTTGTGGACACCCTCACAGGTCTGCGCGCCAGTTACAGGTGGAGCAATGGACCTCTTTTCTCCAGCTCAAGGGCACGAGCGGAATGAAGAAAAGCGTCAAGAACCGCTTGTGCTTGCGAGGCACCACCGAGTAGTTGTGGCAGTTTGGGCATTGCAGGGGCTTCTGGCCCTGCTCGTCTTTGTTGAATTCCTTGCCTGTTGTTAGCAACAAGGGTCACAGATGGTGTCAAAAGCTGGGAAAGGCTGTGTCGCACAGATTGTGGCATACCTCGGTTAATACTCACTTCCAATAAGAACGAAGAACATGGGTTGTATTTGTTTTGTGTATGTGTTTTTATGTGTTTTGTCTTGCTGGCGGTTTTCTCAAATCGTCAATAGCGCAAGATAGTGGAGGAAGCGGCGCAACGGTTGCTCGTTTCACACCCACATCATCGGGGTTGCGTGCCCTGTGCATGCGGGCTGTCACATAACCAAAACCATGGGGCTGGGCCAGAAAGGGCAGGCTGGACTTTTTCGGTGGGCAAAAAATATGAACAAGGGAATCAAACAAAGCAATTGTCTAATCCATATTTGGGATCTAACAAGAGTTGATTTGTGATAACCTTCTTGTTTTGATGGAATCGCTTGCCAGTGGCATTGCCCCGTTCACTGCTCCTGCCGCCTCATGCACGATCCCCAGGCGGTGGGGGAAGCTACGTCGTTTATATATTTGCTGCTCTATAGTAGTTGGGTGAGCATACATATATAAGATAAAGCAAAGCTTCAGAAGTTCTGAAGTTAAAATATTGTGATTTTATGGAATGATGGTAAAGTAGACAATTGAATCGGCACACTGGGCTCATTGAACTTGACAACTGGCTGCCAGGCAGATGAACATTGTGATTGAATACTCGTCCGCCACAACCTTCCTTGCGGAGACCCCACCATATAAAGTGTTTGGTACGTTGCAGTAATCGAAAAAAGATGTATAAATATGCGAATGTGGTTATATTACTAAACAACACTGTGCTCAGCAACGAGGTTTGGCATCGCCCAGCACGAGTAGCCAATGATCTTGGCACCATAGCAGAACCCTTCGGTCTCGATACCGTCATACCCACCGAGCGGCAAGTCCCACTCAGTACCGATCACGTAGTACGCGGGGAACTGCGCCCCCAATCTGAAGATCTCGGACTTGAAGTACAACACTGCTCCGCCGACAGAGTCCACCTCTACCAACTCCGTAAGAGACTTCTTGCCCTGCTTTCTAAGAGTATTGTGCATTCCCTCCAAGTGGCTCATGTGGCCCTCCTTGTCCATGGGCACGAAGATGTACTCTTCTGACGTCAGCGTCTTATCAACAACACTCTTTTGGGCCGCCAACATCTTGGTCTTCTCCTCCGGGCTCGGGCTGACTCTCTGGCCCTTCCACGAGTTCAAGTCATAATCTTTCTGGTCGCCTCTCTGAATTCTGGGCACAACCACGTCCTTTTTACTATCCAAAAAGTACTGCAAACTCTTGGCGTTGATCTTAGTAATGTCGGAGTCGATGGTCAACAAACCAGTCTCATACTCCAACACATTGTTGATAAGAAAATTTCTAGACTTGGCAATCAACGATCTTCTTTGTTTCTGGAACGCAGGCTTCTGTCTGTCGTTTCTGTCAGTACCCAGCTCAGCCAAGAACGGCGCATACAAGATGGTCACCTTGTTGAAGCGCTTCGAAGGCTCACTGTGATAGTACTCCTCCAACTTCGATTTCAACTCGTCATAGTCCTTTTTTTCAATACACATCAACCCAAGACTCAACTTCGAGTAGTCAAAGTCAAGCCCGAGGAGAATACCCTGGAAGAAATCGTCAAAGCTCCGGTCTCTCCCATATGGAGAGTCGCTCAGGACCAACGACACAACCAACGTGGACTCTGCGACGCCCAAATTCTTCAGCGTGTAGTACGGAAGATACTTTATCGAGTACTTTTCGTAGTACTTGTTTTTGTTTTTCGACTCAAACAACTCAGCATATAGTTGATTCGGAGTTTCTTCTTCACTGCCACCGTATCTCTGGATCGCGTCTTTGAACGCGGTGTGAGAATAATAGTATTTCGTGACAAGCAAGGCGTTAATCAAAAAGAACGCCAAAGCCAAGACAATGACTTTTCTATTCAATTTGATATTCATCTTGTCACCAGCACTGCTGTTACTGACTGGACAGCTGTTGGCTATGCTGGAAAATGGCAGGCCTACGGGTCGGGTAAACGGGGTGTTTAGACCCCATAGAAGATATAGGCCATCTTGCATCAATGCAAGGCCTAGGAAAATAAGTAGTCTGTCTGAAGATCAGTCGATATTTTGACACCGGCTAAGACCAAACTTTCGGCGTTTCTCGAGCTTCGAATCACTGTCACTAGTGATATATAATATTTCCATGCCCCGGGCAAAGAAAGTGGTCACGGGGGTGCTTGGCTTGGTGGTGGTGTTCGTGGTGATCCTCTTGAACGTGTTCTCGATGGCGCACAACGCCAAGTCGACCAAGTTCAGTTCTTCGACTATTGATCTCAATGCGAGTCTTAAGAAGTTCAAGGCGAGGTGTGTGGCTGCTTCATATGAGTCTGCAAATAAAGCTACGCCGTTCAAGGCTGTGAGTAATAAGGTGCCCGTGAATGATAAGGGCGATTATTATGAGACAGTGAGCTTTGAGGCTGCCAAGACAGCTGCGAACGCGAGTCTCAGTGTGCACGGCGACGTGGATCAGAAATTCAACTATGCAAGCGAGGTACTTGTGTTGACGAGCGTTGCCGACGCTGGATCGTACGGCGACAAGAACTCAAGAACATTCAAGACGTTTTTGAAAGTCGTGGAGGGCTTAAACTACCCCTCAGAGCAGATCCACCTTGGCGTGTTTGTGAAAGACTCTGGCGAGTTTGCGAGGATCCAGGAGTTCTTACGTGCCTACTACACGGCAGACTATGTTCGGCAGGTCCCAAAAGTGACACTTGTGCAAGCTCCGTTCTTGGAGGGCAACGGCATCAACAGAGACGACCGTCATGCCGATGAGTTCCAGAAAAAGAGACGGTCTGTGATCGCCAAGGTGCGCAACTTTTTGATCAGCACGTGTCTAACATACGAGAAGTATACGTTGTTCATCGACAGCGATGTCAGTTCGGTTCCTCAAAATTTGCTCAGTTATTTTATCAAATCAGGCAAAGACGTCATTGTGCCCAGAGTGCAGAAGGGACCTGACTGTTTTGATTACGATCAAAACTCGTGGCGCGGGCTGAGAATAGAACCAAGCAGATCGGAGCTCCTGCTGATGAACCAAGATCCTGCGTTTGTGTTTGTGCCCAAAAGAGCAAGCGACCTGGAGCTTTTGCTAGACATGAGCAGGAAGTTGCCTGTAAACAGCGAGCTTGCATTCAATTACTTCACCCCTGTCGACTCTGTTGGCGGCGCGGTGCTCTTTGTGAAGAGCGTGATCTTCAAGCAAGGCTTGTTGTTCCCTCCGTTCTACATCGTCGGTTCTGATACTCGGCGTAAGGAAGGGTACGACGGAATAGAGACAGAGGGGTTGTGCTACCAGGCAAGTGCGCTTGGTTATCAGTGCTGGGCAGCTCCCGACGTATTAGTGCAGCACTATGATCTGTAAATCACCTAGACACTACAATCTGCGAACTAATATAATGACTTACCATCAGCCTTATGTAACCTAACCTAAACTAAACTAAAGTCCTAAATCATATAATCAAAGCTGGGCTGCTTATCACCCATAAGAATCTTGGTGCGCTCGCCGTAGCTCTCAAAATTATCTTTGTAAGCCCCTGTTCTTTTGACAGCGTTGGCCTTCTTGCAGTTGCAAGCATAGAACGCGGCCACAAACAAGGTGACCACCACAAGAACAAAGCACACGGCAAATGGCACTCTGACACTGTCTTCATTCTTGTAGAATGAGAATATCGCAATCACTCCACCGATGGAACCAAAGCTGATCTGCATAGAGGTGACAATCGATTTGCGGAGATGCCCACAAACGTTGAGAGTGGTCCAGCAGAGAAGCACTGGCAACGCAGAGTATCCACCAGCAAGAAGAAAAAACGATCCAACGTATCTGATGACGTTCTGGCTTGCTGCCAGTGGGGCGAATATAAGGATGGAACCAACGGTCGCTAACAGCAAGTTGAATGCAATGACCGGAAATCTCGTGTTGAGAACTTCGGAGGCGTACCCGCTGACGTTGCACCACACAAATGCTGCGACCCATGGAAACGATCCAAACGAAATGTTTTTCTCAAAGAACCGAAAGTTCATCATGATCTTGGGCTCGTGGAATGCATACACGTATGTCGAGTAAGAGATACCAAAGGACATGATGGCCGGAACCCAAATCAACGGGTCAGCGAGGCATGTAAAAACATCAGCCTTCTTGACATCAATAGAGTAACCACTCTTTCCGCTCCAGATTTCTAATTTCTTGACAAGAAAAATGGTTTCATCGTCATTGAAGAACCTAGCCCCTTCAGGAAAGTCTGGAAGGGTAAAGAAGAGAATGACAGAGCAGCCAACGGTAAGCGCACCGTAAATAATAACAGCCCAGCGCCATACAGGCCACCCGTTTTCTCCATCAAGATGCTTGTCGGCACCGTATGCAATTAAATTCAGCACAATCCCAGCAAGGCAGCTGACTGAGTAGATTGCGCTGAATCTGCGCTGCGACTCTTGCCGAGTGTAATAATGCGCAAGGATGTAGAAAATGGCAGTCTCTGATCCGGCTTGCACGACCCCGTGCAAAAAGTGAAGCAGGACGTAAGCAGCGTAGTTGTGAACAAAGCCGGAAGAGAGTGTTATAGCGCCAAAGAGTAACACGCTGATGGATATCCAGAAGTGGGGGCGAACACGCTTCAAAAGCACGTTTGCAAAGAATTGGAAAAGAATGTATGGAGCAAAAAATGCAGCGTAAGAGCTGTAAAACTGAAGACCTGTGATGTGCAAGTCGTCATAGATACCGGAAACCTGAATGAACCCAAACGAAGATCGATTGAAGTAGGCAAGGAAGTAGAGGAGGGCAAATGGAGGCACCACGCATAAGTCAATTTTTCTCAACACGTTCTTTTGACTCACATTGTATATGTGCTCTAACTCTTCAACCTTGAGTTTTCTTGTCTCGTCCGAGTAGATATCTGACGTTGGGGTAGTCTCATTGTCAAACTCGTTGATGAAGAAGTTGCCACCCGTCTTGTTGAAGGCGCCAGATTTGGCGTAGTTTTCTGCGGACTCAAAGTCCGGATACTTGAGAAGCTCCGTCGTCATGCTAAGCGACAGTTTCTGTCAAATGTAGCAAGGCAAGAGATTGCATTATATATGGAGAGCTAGGAGACGCAGGCATTTTAAACAGGATCGGCGAGGTGCATCACATCTGAGTCTGTTGCATGCTAAGGTTTACTTATACCTAAGCCTGCAGGAGACCAAAATCGCACCAACAAAATCTCGCCTAGCGCTGTCCGCTATGCAATTCTTAGTGTTGAATTAATCATCTTTGATATCATTGAGGGTTACCGCAAAATGTTTAAGCTTTGGGTGATTCAGTCCTAAGCAAATTTTTATGGCCATTCTTAAAAAAGGGGTTGGATAATTTAAGGGTAATCAGTGCAGGTGACAACCTTGTAACTCGGAACTCTGAGTTGCGGCTCGGGTAGCTCCTTCGAGACCCAGGCATGATAATTGGCTCTGGGCATCCCACGTTGCCAATCTTCAAACACTAGCGTCTACAGACTTTTGTTCTGGGCAGTGCGGACTGTATACGCTAGTCTTGTGCTTGACTCCTATCGTCGGATAGCTGTAACAGAAGGACGGGTCTATGCAGGAGACAGTCGTATTGTCTTAGAGAGAAACAATGCTTTGAAACAATCATAAGAAAGCTGTTATCCCAGCACAAGTATAACAGTGAGGTAGAGTTCTTTCAAAAGCTAATTTTAGGAAGTAGGAGTGGTTGGACCGCTGGGTATAAGATCTTCTTTGCCTATACGCGGCTTTAAGGTTAAGTGCTCTAGAGCTAGCCCACTAGTACAATAGGGAAGGAGCGATTATTCAGATAATGCTGGAGAATCAATTAGTACCATGAATAGTAAGTGGTGCCTGATTTTCAAGCAATTGCGGGTTGTAAGGGGATTGACTGCGCAACCTCCGTATTCCTAGCACTTTCATATTACGAAACCAATTGAAACAAGGTTCGAACTCCACTTATATTTTACACTGGGCATCCATATTGGGAAGAAGCGTTGGTAAAATGGTTTTGTTCAAGGCACGCACTGGTAATGCTGGGCGTATAGGGAATCTTAATGAGTGAACCCCAACGAAGCTTAATCGAGTTTGATCTTGAGTTGCTGACCCGTATTGTCGCACAATGCGTTTAACTTTGCCTTTAGCGTTTGCAGGCCAGATAGAGCACTATTTCTCAATGCGGCCACCAATGCTTGTAAAGTCGGCCAAAGTGAGCTTTGTACTTCCTATGGCTCTCGCACGTAGTGCTTGCTACTTGTACGCTGTGCCCTGCAATGTGCCTACTGGCGCCTCGTGGAATCTGAATACGTCGGACAAGCATTCCGGCCCCTAAAATCTGACCGGGATGCAACCGCTTGGCAAATATCTTACTGGTTTGAGAGATTGCCAAGCATTTCTACCCAGTTTCGTTGTGCGATTTTGTAACCTCAGGTGGCGGCAATTTCCCGAACGCACCTGGATCGATCTAATGTGGGCGGGGCTAACGCCGGGCTATACATGACCCCTGCGGAGAGGAGTTTACGATTTAAGGCACAAATGAAAGGTGCTTTTGCGACAAGGTTGTGTTAAGTTCCCGGTTTTTCAAAAAGTAAAAGTGCGTGGTAGCAAGCATAGCTTTGGTCGGACGTGTGCGAGTCTTTCTTTGATAGCAGCCGGCGAACGCTTCAAGTAGGCTACTAATCTACTGGAAACTAATGTTCATTAGTGTGCTCCTAGTTCACTAGCGTGGGCGAGTTACCTACCTGTCCGGAGTGTGTACCCAAAACGGCCAACCGGATGAGCTTCACGCAAACTACACTTTCCGATTTCAGCTATACATCTGGTGCATGCCGATTTTTGTCATAGGTGCGTTGCACGATTGTGCGATAAGGGAGAACACCGACAAGGGAGAACACCGACTGAATGGTGTGTGATTGGGAGAAGAGTAGCCATTTGTTATGACTCGTTTAATTGTCTCGCATTCGTTGGCAGTATTTGTGTCTGTCGGCAATAGTTGGCAACAGTAGAAGTCGCAAACTGTTCACAATAGGGGGGCATTTACGCACGATGACGGTGCATATGCTTCACCAACGCAATCCTTGCGCGAGATCGCCGACAAATTAAGAGAAATCACGCCTTTTGCCCGCTGTACATTTGGAGATCTAGAAATGAAACATCCCAGCACTGTGAAGGCTTCAGGTATATCGCTGGGCTGTTATTTTTTTCTGGCGACTGAGATCGCAAATCTCAGACAGTGGTCGCACAGCCGTTGCCGTTGGGAGGCGCGTCAAGCAGCGTACAATGTAAGGGTGAGTACCTCGCTACCAGGGGCCACTACTCGTAGGTGCCGCTTGAAAGTATGTTCTTTCACTAACTTCCTACTGCGTACTTGAAAACTTTGTTGAAAAATACCGTCGATCATCGGTTGGTTTGGTCGATTCCTGTCGATTCCCGTCAATCTCCTGGGGCCACTTTCGATTGGGTTCGGCTCCCGCCGGCCCCCCGGCCCGTGGTCAAAGAACCGCTTGCTCAAGTCACATGACGCAACCGTCCGGGTACGCGGCCCCCAAGATCCTGGTAAGGCGACGAACCTGGGGGAGGCGGAGCTGGCAGTACTCATTTAACCACAGCAGTTGGGTAATTGGCCAATGAAATTTTTTTGTGCTGCATCATACAACATCAGAATTCTTGTACCGGGGATGTGACCAAATCGAGCCCCAAGTTACATACCGCACTCCCTTGCGTGGGTAGATTTGATTTGAGACATGTTTCTGGAATGGTAACCCCAACTGGTATCCCGGAGGCATGGAATCAATTCCGGTGTCCAGAAAAGATGGATTTGACACCTAAACAAGTGTTCCAGTAAAACATAATTATGCGGGACAGGGATGGCGGATCTTCTGAATGTTAGCGGCTAGCGTCCCGGCGGCTTAGGGCGGAGCACGTAACTGCCAAGGCTGAAGGTGGGCTTTTTGCCGAGGGAAAAAAAAGGGGGGAACGCTCTTCTGTTTACTCTTTTGTAGCTCGAAATTAATGACTTTCCGCTGAAAAGTGCTTCAAAACTTTGATTGCGGAGAGAATGTAACTATGTAGTTGAGCTTTGAGTTCACCGTCTCTTTAGCTTGGATCCACTCGTCCCCACAGTGTTTCAAGGCGTGCGTATGCATAGCGCTGCAAGTTTACGTGTCGCGCAGAGGAGTGAGAATTTGACACCATTCCAACAAACACCTCCTGGCGATTCAATACTGAAATGGAACCTGACAAAAAAAAATCTGCTAGGAGTTCGCTACACAGACTACTGTCTTTAGTGCAGCTGTCCAAAACGGGTTTCAATGGTACTCGTTGCAGTCCAGAAGCTCGGCATTCCAGCATGAACCAGTGTCTGACACTTGTGCATTGCAGGCCGGCTCGCAGGAGTGAAAAGTTTGGTACGCCAGGCAAAGAGAGTTGAAGGCTCAACTAGAGCAGTCATTGCAACTACTGTATTTTGAAAGCAAACTGTTTATAAAAGGTGCATTATGATAAATCATAGAGCATTGAAAGAACTATATATTATAAAGAAAAGATAATCAGCTGTAGTCCGCTTACAACAAGAGCATAGCGACACCAGCAATAACACCAGCACCGACAGCGACTCTGTTACCAGCGCCAGAGGAGATCTCGACAACAGACGAGGTGTTCAGCGAGATGTTCTTAGAGGCGGAGACGTGAATGGTCTTGCTCAAGTACTGAGTGCTCTGGACGGTGATTCCAGTGGTGATGTCCTCCTCGGAGACTGGGGCCTCAGAAGAAGAGGCTGGGATCACGGTCGAGACAGTGGCAACTGGCACAACAGTGGTCTCGACAGAGACGTACTCAGACTCAACTGGGACCTCGGTGGACGCGGCTGGGGTCTCAGACGACTCGACTGGGACAACGGTCTCGGCAGAAGAGTGGGTGTGAGCAGACGACGCAGAGGCCTCAGAGGCGGTCAATGGGCAGTAGGTGGTGTAGAGAGTGACCTCGGACTCAGCGGTGACGGTGACCACAGTGACACCGGTGGTGACTGGGACCTCGGAGCACTTGTTCTCGGAGCACGAGGTGACAGTGACGACGGTGGTCTGGATCTCCTCAACAGTGGTGGTGTTGTAGAGGGCAGTGGCGACGGTGGCCAAGGCAGAGATGAGGATGGTTCTGGCGTACATTGCGAGTGGTATAAAAGAGAGTGGTTCAAAAACGAGAGTGAGTTGTTGAAGAATTTACTGGGATTGCGAAAAAGCCGAGCTTTATATATCGCGAATTCTGCTGGCCTGCAACGGTGGAGGGTCAGTTGTATGCGGGACGCTGCAGAGCGCTCTGCCGCAGCGCTGTACAGCGTAGCCACATTTGGAGTGCTAAGCTCGGCGCTGGCTATGTCGCGTGGCAGTCGCGTGGCACCAAGAGCAGTGTAGTAATGATCGCTGGGATTCGGTCGGTGTTCGGCCCGCGTAGATCTCTTGCTAAAGTGCCAGATTTGGACTTTTGGGTGATCAACTGCGCGGCCCACCGCCCATTCTCACGTGCACAGCGTTACGTGCAGCGACGTTTTTTTTTCAACCTAAGATTACGAATCTAGCCATCACCATGGATAGGGGAGAGACTAAAGGATCCAATAGCAACCGGTCAAGGCCGAGAAGAAGGCAGCCAAGGAAAGCGCAGGGGAGCCTGGCAGAGGGCCAGTCGGGTAGTCAGCCACCAAAAGCGCGGCCAGACTTTCGTGTCCAGGAAGTGGTGGCGTTGATCAACCAGTACGGCGCGGTGCAGATCAATGGCAAAGAGTTTACTGCGGGGCAGAAGCGGGAGCAGATCAGCTTCGTGCGGGAGTCGCTTCTAAAGGACGACGTGATATATCTCGTGGTGGAGCTCAAGCCCAGCGACCCGGAGTTTGCGTTCGACCTCGAGTGGCTCCGGTTCTCTGTGCACGTGCCGTGCTTCTACCCGATGAAGAAGAACCGCGAAGGCGCCCAGGACAACCGGCCGTCGATTCTCGTGCTCAACCCGGACATCCCTAGAGGCATTAGTTACAATGTGGAGGCGGGGTTCCGGCAAATAGTTGAGAAAGCATGCGGCAAGCCGGATCCAGAGATCCTGATGGTGGGGCCTAAGACCTTGGTGGGCATGGTGCAGACGCTCGACAAGTACTTGGAGACGTTTTTGTCCCAGAAGAAGCGGGATACTATCAAATTTGTCAAGAACAAGAGCAAGGCGCAGCCCAAACCGATCAAGGACATCCCTGTTTTTGTGCCGGCAGCGGCGTCCGGCTTGGCAAGCGCCAAGAGCGAGCACGCGGTGTCGAAGCAGGAGGTGGCGAAGCGCAAGGCCGAGATGGACCTGGTATGCTACAAATTGAACGGCAAGAGCAGAAGGCTTCGGCTGGTGGAGAAGTTGCCCGACGGCGAGGTCTACGAGTTTAAGATTGTTGAGCCCGAGACGTGGTTCACCGCAAGCAGAAATGACTCGGCGATCAAGCAGACTGTGGCGGAATTGAGCGGCGAAGATGTCCGTGCAT
The DNA here is from genome assembly GCA_002564235.1 of Saccharomycopsis fodiens. NCBI lineage: Eukaryota > Fungi > Ascomycota > Saccharomycetes > Ascoideales > Saccharomycopsidaceae > Saccharomycopsis > Saccharomycopsis fodiens. The sequence continues at coordinate 1,056,827 of JNFV01000005.1, read as the reverse complement.
TGGTATATGTGCCCTACGATTCTTCCAAGTCGCTTGAGGTGACAGCGTTTAAATGCGACGTCGAGAAGCTGTTTTTGGAGAAGGTGAGGCTGGGCCTTAATGAGCTCAGTCTGAGCGTCGAGGACACGTCGGTGCTCTCGATCTTGAACTTGCTCAACTCGCGGTTTTATCTTTTGGCCAATGAGGAACTTTTTTGATAGATTTTTGATACATTTTTTATAGAATTAATGACTGCATGACTCTAAGGATTTGTTGTAGCCCTGCTGCTTAGCTTTCTGCTTAATCAGCGAAGTATAAGCTGGAAAATGTAGATGCACGCAGTTAAGGCCAGCGCACTTGGTATTTGCAAAAATTACTTTGACACCCGTAAACTCATCCTTAATGATCTTTTCAAGTAGTTCCACTGCTTAGTTTTCGACCCTTTTAGACTGCTACATGTTGCATGGTCACTGCTAATTCCCGTGACCACGTGACATGTAAACTCACCATTACATATAACCTTTCTTTTTTGCTAGAAGTGAGAAAGAAAACTTAATGAATTATATTTTAAAAAAATAGAGTTATATTTGAGCAAAAAATTTGAAAAAAAGTTTCGGATTTAATTTTTTTGCAAACAGTTTTTTTGAAAGCCTCTACGTAATGCAACTTTTTTACTTATGAATCGTTACCAAGAGGAAAAACTATTCTTCTCGCGCTCTGCCCAAAGTACTTGCCTACTTTGAAATTTGTAAAAAAAGTCTTTTATGATGTATAAATACTTTTAAATATTTAAATGGTCTCCAAAACCTCGTCCAACTTCTGGGCGACCTCGACGATCTCCACGAACGTGTTATACAACGGTGCCGGGGTTAACCGAATGACACTAGGTTTTCTCTCGTCGCCAATGACGCCCTTCTCCCGCAAGCCGTCAAACACCTTCTGCATAATTCCGCCATGAAACGAAAGAGACAACTGCGAGCCGCGCTGGACTGGGTCCTCAGGCGTCAAAATGACAAACTTTTCGTTGTAAAACTTGGAGTTTTTAAGAAGAAGGTAGAAGTGGCTGGTGAGCAACCGCTGGCGCTCCTTGATTGTCTGCACGGACTCAAGCATCGAGCCGCCAAAGCCCTCGAGAACCTCCAACGATGTCCGGAGTGCCACCACATCGAGTACCGACGGGTTGCTCTGTCTGAACCCGAGGGCACCCGGGATCGGCTGGAACTCCTCTTTCATCTGGAACCGCACCTTCAGGTCGTTTCCCCACCAGCCCGCGAGCCGCGCAATGTCAGTGTCAATGCTGAACTTTTCGTTGATGAAGAATCCGCCAATACCTCCTGGCCCTGCGTTCAAGTACTTGTAGGAGCACCAGCACGCAAAGTCGACGTCCCACTCGTGGAGCTTCAACTCGACATTACCGGCAGCATGTGCCAAGTCCCAGCCCACCACCACGCCGTGCTCCTTGGCGGTTTTTGTAATTCCGGGGATGTCAAAAAGTTGCCCCGTGTAGTATTGGATGCCTGGCAAGCACACGAGCGCGATCTCGTCGTGCTGCTCCTTGAGGGTGTCGTACACAACGTTGTTATTTATATAAGTGTCATCATCGCGCGGCAGCAACTGAATCAAATAATCCTCGGCTTTGGTGAAGCCTGGAATCTGGTCGCGGTGCAACTTCACCTGGTTCAAGAACGCATAGTAATCCAGTGGGAACGCACCCTTTTCAAACAAAATCTTGTTCTTCTTCCCCTTAGGACGGTAGAACACCGTCAAAAGCGCATTCAAGTTTGCGGTCAATGAGTTCATCACGCCCACTTCTTTTGTGTTTCCTCCGACTAAATCCGCCACTTTCTCCACAAGCGGGAGATCGATGTCCATCCATGGGGTTCTACCGTGCGTGAAATGCGCCTCCACGCCACGAGCCGCCCACTCATCAAGCTCATACTTTAAATTCTCACGGATCTTCTTCGGCATCAATCCCAACGAGTTTCCACAGAAATAGTGGCACTCCTTGGTGTCTGTCTTGCTGATGCCAAGCGACTTGAGGGTGGGGACTTCAAACTCCTCCCTGCGGTTCGGGAACCGCTCGTCTAATTGCTTGGCAAGGTCCAAGTTAATCCCCGAGGATACGTCAATTTGTCCCATTTTTTGTGAGTTGGTTATTTTATAAAATAGTCGATTGTCTCTTTGTTTTAAAGACAGTGCTCTATGCCTATGCATCATTATCTAGGAGATCTCAAATCCGGGGCTTGCTGGATGCCGGGTAACCAACTACTGCCCGCCAACTATTTTGACGAGCCCACCTTGACATAGCATAGAACAGCCCTCGGAGACACCAAGAAAATGTCAAAGAGCGAGACCAACGGAGAGCCCGGCGACTCCAACCGGTCCTTTGAGGTTGCAAAGGACTTGGCGGAGACCGGCAACAGCTCTGTGAACTCGGCTGTGAGTTCGTCCTCTGCGCTTAAGCAGGTGGAGCCCAGTGAAACTTCAACGGACCAACTCGCGTCGTGGCTTGCAGTGGGAAAGGGGGAGTTAGAAAAGTTGGATCAAGACGCCCTTTTGACAATTGCTGCTAAGGTGCAAGACCTTCTTTCAGATAACACGATATTGAACGTCAAGGTGGAGCAGTTGGAGACGAAAAGTCTCAAAAAGACAGAGGCCCTTGCGAAAAACAACGACGACTTGACTTTGCTTGTCAAGAAGCTCAAGCATGACAACGAGGTTGTCGATAGTTCGAATGGCACACTCAACAAGCAGGTTATTGAATTGAACTTGGAAATCGCCAAGTTGAAAAGCGCGAACGCCGCGTTGAGCTTGTCTAACAATAACCTGAGCGAGAGCTCGAGGTCGAACCTCCAGGTGTTGAACAAGGTCAGCGGGGAGAACTTGGAGCTCAAGGCCGAGTTGTCCAAGCTCAAGCAGGACAATTTGAGTTTGCGGTCGCAGGTGATCACCAGCGAGTCTGCATTGAGCGAGTCGCAGAATGATGTCGTCCGGTGGAAGCTAACGACGGAGTCTGCCAATAGCAAACTTGAGCTTGTTGAGAAAAACTTGCAGTGGTACAAACAGGCGCTCGAGAGTAAGAGCGACGAACTCAACCAGTACAAGGACGAGAAGCTGGCGCAGGTCGTTTCTGTCCAGAGTGAAGCAGACACGCTCAAGCAGCAAAACACGCTGCTCTTGGCGAGAACCAAGGCTCTTGAGGATAGCAGGGTTGTGCTCGAGAAGCAGTACCAGGAGTCAGTGCTCCGCTACGACCAGTTGAAGAGCACCAAAAACATCGACAGTGAAAGCTTCTACAACGAGATCAGCCTGAAGGACAAGTTGATTGAGATCCTCAAAGACCAACTGCAAGCCGTGAAGCTGCGTTTGGAGCGTGTCGAGGAAGCTGCTGAAAGAGAGGCGTTACTGGTGCAGCAGAAGGTGGACCAATTGGTGCGCCGCTGCGAGGAGCAGGATGAGGAGTTGAGAACCAAGGAAGCTAAGCTCGAGGAACTTGAGGAGGCCATTGAGGGGCTTACTACCGACAGCCAGCTTGCGTTGACTGGCGGCTCGTCCAACAAAGCTATCACCCTCAATGCCAGTGCTACACAGCTTGCTGGGAAGATCCAGGGCCTTTCCCTTTCGGAGCTCTATTCCGAGTACACATTGCTTAAAAAGCAATTGCTTGGCGAACGCCGTTTGAAGGAGAAGTTGCAGTTGCAGATCGACAACTTTGTGGTGGAGCTCGAGCGCAAGATTCCGTTGATCGAGATCACCAACAGCCGGAACCAGTATCTTGAGACGGAATTGGCCAATTTGTCCAGCGTGCTTGAGAACGAGCTGTACGAGAAGAAGAAGTTGCTCCGGCGCGCCGAGGCGAGCCAGATGGAGAACAATCAGTTGAATCTCCAGATCAGCCTGTTGCTCAAGGTGAAGTTTGACCTCAGCAAGCAGGTGCAGCATCTTCTCATTCAGCTTTCCATTGTGAACGGCAGTGATGAGGAGCCGCTTTCCCAGAGCGAGAGAGCCGAGTTGGAGAAGATGTTGGCCGACCACGAGGCGTCGGACGCGTACATTACTGCTATCCAGGACGAAATCAGAAACCATGGGGCCGTCGAAACAGACACTGATCAGCTTATTTCCTCGCGCTTGACTACTTTCAAGAATATTAAGGAACTCCAGCTCAAAAACACCGAGCTTCTCAGTATTGTCAGAACATTAGGAAACAAATTGGAGGCAGATGAGCAGGCGCGTGCCAGCGAGTTGCAGGATCTCGAGAGCGAGACCATTGAAGAGGCCAAGACCGCGATCAAAACGCTCCAGGAAGACGTGAACTCGCTTGAAATCAAGCTCGGGGCTTGTCGCCGCGAGCGCGACAATTACCGCACGTTGGTCGACAGCCGGAATGGCAATAGCTTATTGACTGATGTTGGAGTGGACTCCGAGAGCGTTGAGGAGAAGCGCCGGTTGGAGCGCGAGGTGGAGGACTTGGAGAACAGCTTGCGCGTGGTGAAGAGCGAGACAAAGAAAATTGTGGACGATTTGAACGAGAAGGTGGAGCAGTACCGCAGCGAGAAGGCGGTGTTGCAGCTCGAGATCTCGAACCTTAAGTCGTCGGAGCTGATCTTCAAGGACCGTTTCGAGAGTCTTTCGGGCGAGTTCGATTACCGCACTAAAGAGGTCGAGTCGTTGAAGAAGAATAACGAGAAGCTCACTAATAGTTTGGCTCAACAGGACACTCGTACCGCTCAAGTTGCGAACGAGTTATTTGCGAAACGTTCTGAGATCGAGGTCCTTCGCAACGAGGTTTCGAACTTGACTGCCGAGAAGGCGATCTTCGAGTCGACCAAACAGCGTATCTTACTGGAGAATGCAGACTTGCGCGCTGAGAAGCAGAGCCTCAACAAGTTCGCTGAGAGTCTTCAGCAGATCAGTCTCAGCCGAGATGAGGATTACAAGACGCTGGCGGCCCGGTGGTCGGAGCAGCTTTCTCAATACCAGAACCAGATCCAACTGCGCGAACAAAAGATCTCCCAGTTGGAAGTTGAAATCCGCGAGGTGCAGCTCAAGCAGGAGGAGCAGACAAAGTCTCTGCTGAACAAGGCGGAGGCCCTTGCTGGGCAGCTTGCTAAGACCAAGGAGCTGCTCTTTGCAAAGACTCAGGAAGCCGAGGTCAACAAGAGCAAGATCCAGATGTTGGAGAAGCAGCTTACGTCGCTGAAGAGTTATATTACGTCGATTACTTCAAGCAAGGAGCCCGGCGAAGACAAGTTGGGCAGTGAGCTTGCGGAGTTGCAGAAGGAGTTGGAGAACGCGCGCGAGGACCTTGTTGGTGCCAGCCATGATGTTGCGCGGTTCAAACTGATCGCCGAGTCTGCCGAGGAGTCGTTGGCGAGCCTCACAAAGTCTTTTGACCAGGTGAAGCAGAGACATGAGGCAGAGCAGAAGGAGTTGGCAGAGAAGGTTTCGGAGCGGGAGGCGCAAATCTCTGAGTTGAAGAAGGAATCGGAGAGTACTGCGACTAAGATGAAGGAGCTTGAGAGTGGTTCCCAAGGTTTGCATTCCCAAATCGAACAGCTCAAACATCAAGTTGCCACCACGGACCACATTCGTTTGAATTTCGACGAAAAGGTGGACCAGGTGCGGCAGCAGTTGCAGCGGTACCAGCACTTGGAGGCCGAGATGCGGGTGAACTACGAGACGGAGCTCACGAAGCATGCCGAGGCCGTCAAGAAGAGCCGCGAGCTCCAGCAGAGCAACCAGGACTTGCAGGCGCAGTTGAGCGAGGTGCTGAGCAAGTTTGCCGCGATTGAGCAGAGCTTCGAGGCGTCTACTTCCAGCTGGAGAACCCAGAAGGCGGACCTTGAGGAGCAGGTCCAGGCACTTTCGTCCAAGTCTGAGGAGTACGTGTTGCAGAACAAGTTGCTCCACGGCCAGATCGAGTCGTTGGCGAGTCTGGACAAGGTCGAGATCGACGGGATGAGCGCCGAGGAGACCAAGGAGTACGAGTTGCGCAAGGTGCTCAACTTTGTGCGCAAAGAAAAGGACGCGGTGGCCCAGGAGCTCGACAGCAAGCTGCAGGAGAACCTGCGGCTTGCGTTTGAGTTGGGCAAGGTGCGCGACGAGTTGGCACGTGTCGAGAGCCAGCGGGGCAGTAACGATACTGCCGCTGCTAAGCTCGAGAACCAGCAGTTGGTGGAGCAGCTTAACACCTTGAACATGATCCGCGAGAGCAACAGCGCGTTGCGTGCGGAGTTAGGCGAAAAGAACGGGGCCATCTCTGAGTTGGAAGACAAGGTGACGCAAATATTGAAGCAGAGCGAGCCGCTCTCGGCAGAGATCCGGGCTGTGAAATCTGAGCTTGAGCTCAAGACCAAGGAGGTCGAGGTGCTTGTTGGTGAGAACGGCGAGTGGAAGAACCGTTTGAACACGATGCTCACGACGTACGAGAAGATCGACCCTACGGAGCACGCGGCCTTGCAGCAGAAGGTCGCAGAGTTGACCAAGGCTAAGGACGACGCCGAGGCCGCTCGCGAGGAGTTGGACAAGAAAATGACGCGGTTGAAGACCGAGGCCCAGACCAAGTTGCAGGCGCGTAGCAAGGAGGCGAAGGAGTTCCGCGTCGAGATCGAGAGCTTGAAGAAGGAGCTCGAGAGTAAGCACCTGGAGGCCGAGAAGAAATCGCTGGAGCAGACCCAGAGCAACGCCAACTTGACGACGATGAAGAGCAAGTTGGACACCGCCAACAAGTTGTTGCAAGACGCCAAGAGTCAGATCAACGAGTTACTCAAGGACAAGGCGTCGTCCGAGGGGAAGTTGAAGTCTTTGGAGGCGCAGTTTGAGAGCTTCAAGAAAGAGAAGGACTCGCAGGTTGAGACCTTGAAGAAGGAGAAAGAGGAAGAGATCTCTAAGTTGAAGAGTGCTTCGTCTGGTGCGCCTTCTGCTGCTTCCGGCTCTGAAGGATCCGCTGAAGAACTTGCGTTGTTGAGAGAGGAGCTTGAGCTCGAGAAGTCGCAGTTGCAGGAGAAATACGAGACCGAGAAGTCGGATCTCCTTGCGAAATTCGATCAGGAGAAAGCGGAGCTCAGCGAGCAGTACAACAAGGAGAAGACCGAATTGGCACAGAAACTTGCCGAGGAGAGCAAAGCAGCGTTGACGCAACAGGATGGCAGCCTGACCCCTGGCGTTGTCACCGAAGACTTGAAGCAGAAGTGGACCGAGGAACAGGAGCCGAAGATCAAGGAGCGGATTGAAAGCGCGCTCGACGACTTGCGATCGAAGCTTACCGCGCCTACCAGACAGCGGATTGAGCAGTTGGCGAACGGCCGGTTTGAGGAGTTGCGCAAGAAGCATGTGGAGGAGCTTAGAGCCGAGGCAGAGAAGGGGTTGAAGGCGGACTTGAAGGAGCTCGAGGCCAAGCATAAGGAGCGCGAGGCGAAGATGGCGGACGAGTTTGAAAAGAAGGTCGATGCTCGGGTGGACGCGGCGCTCAAGAAGCAAAGCGGCGGCGACCAGCAGGCCCTCCAAAAGCTCCGCGAGAGCTTGGAGCAGGAGAGTCAGAAGCGGATTGCGGAGATCACTCAGAAGCATGAGGCTGAGCTTGGCAAGCAGTTTGCCAGCGGGCAAAAAGCGTCGAGTTTGAAGCTCAGACTTCTTGAGGGGAAGATCAAGAAGCTTACTGATGAGATTGCTGGCTACAAGGCTGCGACCAACTCGCTGACTTCCTCTGAGCAGGTGAGCCCTGCCAAGGAGTCGTCTGCTGCTCAGCAGAGTACCGTCAAGGCGGTGACCCCGGTTCCTTCGTTGCCTGCTGTGCCAGGAGCTGCAACAGACGCTGCTCCAGCTGCAGAGTCGCCGGAGAAGAAGCGGCCTGCCGAGGAGCAATTGCCTTCTGCCGAAGAGAAGAAACCTAAAACGGACTGAGCACTGCGAGCGTCAGCAAGACTGTGCGGCACTCATAGTGCTGAATTGGACTGTTTTGCTTCGAAAAGGTTTAAGGTGACTCCACCTATTGCTGATAAGTGATTAAATAATTGTATAATACATGCGTAATGAAGCTATGTTTTGTAGCGTGATCTCAAGTGAAACGCCAAAAAACTCTGAATTATTTTTGGAGAAACAAGTGAAAGATATTACAGTTGAATTTGTTTGAGGATGATTTGTTTTATTTACTGTAGTACAAGTTCTCATTGTGGGATATTTTGATTTTAATTTTCAACGAGTCCTGCTTATATTTTCGGGGTTCCCGACTTCAAAACGTTCATTCAATACAAACACAAAAAAATGGGTTTAATTCAAATGGCCAACCACCATGTTCCACTGCCCTACATCCTACTACTAATCTCCCTCCATGGAGAGCCATGATTCTGTATACGCATAAGGTGCGTGACCAGAAACGTAGGTCATGCTCAGTCCACGAATACTACCCAATGGAAGAAGCAAAACTTTTTCAAACAAAGAAAAAACTACCTACGTCAGTCAATGTGGAGAGTTCCCTTATTTGTACTATTTGAGTCGTATTAGAATAGCACCCTCTATCACAAGCTAGGAACCTGTCACCTGTCACGAACTGGCACCCCCTAAGTCAGAAGTGATTGGGGGTGAACTAAGGCGTTGATGACCAACAACAAGCAAACGCAGCAAAAGAATAGTAAATGAAAAACTTAATAAAGAAAAATGAAAGTAAAGCTAATGCAAAAGTGCTAAGAGAGTATTCACTACATCAAAGCATCTAACTTTGGGCCAAAATTGATTATGCTGTAGAGATCGCGCATGGCACGTGACCCAGATGCGGTTGCGGAATGGGGTAATTGCGATGAGCCTGGAAGGCACGTATTACACTTCTTCAGGTGGTAACCTTCTTCCAAGACCGCAAAGCAAATACATACCAGAGCTTGCTCAAAAGTTCTAAGTTTCTTTGATAGTGATATTGTTGCCACACACTACCAGGTTCGAATAAGTCTCTGCTTCCAACTCCCCTCCCCTCTTATCTAATCTCGCCATCGCACGCCATGGAAGCACAGGGCCCCCCAAAACCCAGAGCAAAACCGCAGGCGGTGTCACAGAAGTTTTTCAACCGGGAGACAGATCTCCGCCGTTTGCACAGAAAAGTGGAGTCAAAGGAACTGAAAAAACTGGTCGGTAACTCGGAGAGCCAGGACAGCGAGAAGTCGACACAGGATAAGATACAGGAGCTGTCTAACCCCGTCCCCAGTGCCGAGTCTAACCGGTTGCTTGCCTCGCACCTCTCAGTGTTCCAAGCCCTTGAAAGCTCGGAGCTCAACAATCAGCACACGATGAACCCGAGCCTCACGTTCCAGTTTGGCGGCGGCCTGTTCCTGCTGTGGCAATCTGTGGCGCGGCCCAATAGTGAGACACAGCCTTTGAGCGGGGCCGATACTACGAGCAGGGAGGCGGGGCTGGCGAACTCTATACTTCTGTTGCTGTCAGAAAATGACGGGAATGAGAGAGACGAGTTTGTTCAGGTTGCGCGGCCAGGTCCCCAGAGTCCTGTGCAGAGCCCAAGACAGGGCCCTGTGCAGAGTCCTCTCGCGCAGTATGTTGGTGCAACTGGCACTGCTCCTGCTGCTGACGCCTCTGCAGCTTCTGACGACCTGGGAACCTTTGAGATTGACGTCAATGCGTTGATTCGGCGGAACCTGGCAGCGGCGCTGACGTTCATCATGCCGAAAGTCATGGTGGCACTGGCGCCGCTGGATGCGCGTCACGTGCGCGTGTGCGTCGTGGGCAACGCACTAAGCGAGATCCAGCGCGAGCTTGCGGCGCGCCTGGGCGGCGACTTTCAGTATGTGTTCACGAACTTGAACAGCCGCGTCGAGCTCGTGCTTCTTGTGTACGACGCCACCAACGCGTTGTACTCGCAGGACCTCTACGCGGTGCTTGCATCGTACGGCAAGCACGTGCTTCCCGTGGTCCTCCAGCGTAGACGCAGCACCATTCTCGAGGGCGACATCAGCGATGGAGACGAAACTGAAACGCGAGTTTTTTCGGACTCCACGATCACTTCATTACTAGTGAACAACGGGGTCATGATGTACGCTGCACCTGCCCGGATCGAGAAGGACGAGTCGTTCGATAAGCTTCACGACACTATTCTGAGCTTCTTTATGCAGCCTGAGGTTGATGAAGATGAGGTGGAGGATATTCAGTCGAGCACATCTACGTGGGCGTCCACCATTATTCAAAGCAGGGGCGTTACCGACCAAGCCAGCAAGCTCCGGCGGGCGCTGACGGGTTCGACGCCACGTGCGCGCAAGCGAGACAGCAAGCGCAAGTTGTCATTCTCCAAGATCAACAACCTGGACCCGTTGAAGATCACCGAAAAGACCCTGACGTTGACCACGTTTGTCGTTTTGGGGCTTGGCGTGGGCATTGTGACTAGCTTGGCATCGGCTGTTTGGTACAATCGTGACTACTTTGTGCGCCAGCGGTTGTTGCGGAGGCCTGCTTTTGTTAACGTTCCGAAGAAGGCAGTAGCAAGTCTGCTGCAGTTCAATGCTGCGGTGTTCTTGGATTCAGCCAAGGCGGTGATCCACAAGGCCAAGTTGCTCATTCTTCGTTCAGCCAGTTGGTTGTCTATTCACTTGGATGCTATGCAGAACACCTTTCTCGTTTAGCAGCAGTGCAGCGTCGAAGGCAGAGTATCTGCGGAACCAATGTGCTGCCGTTGCGCTGCTCTAGACACACGGTATACTGATCTGCACTAGGTTATTCAAGTGCCAGTGATGCCTTCTTGGGAGAGCCCATGGCCACTTGCCATGGCCATTGATTTTTATTTGTTTGTTTTTAGGTTGGAAGTTAATTGGAAAAGCGGGGTATATAGTTAGAATAGATTGATAATAATTATTGTAGCAGTGCACTTCGTGAGAGCTGAGATCAGCAGTGCATTGAACAATTGCCACCACCAGTCGTGCAACTTCCAGTGCACTCACCGATGTTGACAGAGGTGCAGCGCCAAAGCTGAGTGCCAAACACCGTCTTCCATAATGAACATGTTAAAACACTGGGTGATACATTTAGATGTGGCATTTCTGCCGTACTGTTCTACGTTAATACCGCCTAGCTGCCGCTCGCGAGTATGCTACTCCCATACATTATTCCATTTATTAAAGAGCAGTGTTCTAAAACAATGACAATAACTCAGTTCTTACCCTTCTTCTTTGGTCTCAATTGGTTGGTGTGGCCGCACTTTCTCTTTCTGCAGTTGGTGGCTCTTGGTGGCAATCTAGCGTAACACTTTCTGCAGATAGACTTCTCACAGTTGTATTTCTGGGCCAAGACCTTCAAACCTGGGTCGATGGTAGAAGCACCACCTCTCAATCTGAGGACCAAGTGGAGGGTAGACTCCTTCTGGATGTTGTAGTCAGAGAGGGTTCTGCCGTCCTCCAACTGCTTACCAGCGAAGATCAAACGCTGCTGGTCAGGTGGGATTCCCTCCTTGTCTTGGATCTTGGACTTGACGTTGTCGATGGTGTCCGAGGACTCGACCTCCAAAGTGATGGTCTTACCAGTCAAGGTCTTAACGAAACTGTGTGTTAGTACTTGCGAAGGGCAAGGCAATAGTGCAGAGTGGGGAATAGTGGTGTCTGTAATCATGGATCTTCCTTTCTCGTGTCGGTTTGAACAGAGATTCCAACGTGTCAAACTGTAATAGATTTGGAGCTTGTAAACAATTTCAACTTGTAGGCTCGAACAAAGTTGCCTCGTTCTCTTGGATCGTATTGTTGGACATTCTTTGCCATGGTCAATGGCGCTCATTGTTGCTTCTTTCATTTTTATAACTCCTCTCCAACGTTCATTATTGACTCGGTTCTTGGGCTGGGACATTCATGAAAACTCCAATTCATCTTCGTCATCAATTCCCTCACTCTTGCGATCTCACTAGCCAAGGGTTTCTCATTTCTCGATACCTACATTTGCATTTTGATATCTTAACTGATAGTTAGAAACGTGAAGGTGGTGAAAAAAAGTGTAAAAAACTCACCGACAGGCAAACGGCCGGGCAACCCACAGATTTCACACTATGAACGTATATTTCGGGCAAACCGCTGGTCACGAGGAGTGGATCGACTGTGCGCACGTGATAATTTAGCGTAATGTGTGACTGGTTTATAAATGCCCTAATGTGTTGCACGTGACCTTGATTGGTGCATTCTGGAAATGAGTGGCGAGAGATGATCTGCGCTGCCAATGCAGCTGGAATGGGGTTTGCGTTGTAATACCGCTAATTACCGTTGACCCATGCACCTAGTGGCCGTGGGGCAATTGCCACCCAGCACCAGTTGGGGCAAAATTTTGCACCCTTTTGTTAGCAGTACCCAATTAGGATTAGATGGGGCGTTTACTCATTTTTAATTGCCACCCCAAGGTAGCTCCCATTCTGCTCTACACTTGTCATGAATTCGTTAAATGAGTGTCTAAGTAGTGCGTAAATTGTATGTATGGTGAGCGGTGCTAGCCTGAACGACTATCGACGTAGCCTTCTCTATTCTTTGAGATTCGCCAAATCCTCAAACAAGTCGGAGCAGCGTCTTTTGGTATCAGTGGTGAACGCCATCATCTTGTTGTGGAGGTACGAGGTCATGTCGAGGAGCTCGTACATGCGCAAACCTTCCTTGTCGTAGATCAAGGCGTTCAAGATTGAGACCGCGCGCTTGACAATTGTCTGGTCGTCGGCCTTGCCGAGCTCCTCGTCGATAATGTGCTTCACGCTATAGAGGAGCTGTAGCCCGTTGTTTTTGATGACAGCCTCCAACGACGCCTCGTTGTTGCGGATGCTCGACGACAAGATGCGAAGGGCTTTCTCCTTGAGGTATGGGATGTCCGCCGACGCCTTGGCAATCAGGAAGAGAACAGCAACGTTTCTGTTGTCACGCGCAATCTCTTGGCCGTACTCCAAGTCGTACGACGAGTACACCAAAGCATCCAAGGCATCGTTCACCTGGGAGTAGTGGGAGGCAGTAAGCTCTTTGATATCATCGGTATTAATAAATTGGTGCAACACCTCGAGCGCAGACTGGAACGCCAGCTGCTCGGAAAGGTCGGTCTTTTTCTCCTTGTGCTTGTGCTGGTCCGGGCGAACAAGCTTGTCGATAATCTCCTTGTGCTTCTCGTTCTCTTCCGTCAGCTCTTCAGGAACAACTGCCACAGCGTTTTCTGGCTCCTGGCCGTCCACCTCTGGCTCTAGGAGCTTCGCCCGCTTCACTCCGGTCTCAAAGTCCATCTGATAGTGTAGTCCTTCCGGGACCTGCTGACCGTCGTGAATGATTTGCCATTCCGTCGTCGGCACGAATTTGCGAGGATAGCAGTCTGCAAGGTCTGTGCCAGGGCAGATCATGTCACTTGGCGCCGCAAGAGCAGCACAGAAGCCGGCGAACACGAGAGTCAATTTCATGGTGATGTGTGAGGAATGGCTAGTAGAAGGCAATGGAAAAGACAGCACTTACAGATCATCTAGAAAGAGCAGGGCACTTGACTACTGGCACCATGCAGAACGCAGGTTTCATGCTGGACAATGCGCGCTGGTACTGACAATACGCATCGGGCGTCTGCGAACCGTGTGACCCGGCTGCACCACGCATAAACGATTTTCACGTAGCAATTACACATTGTGAGTTTGGTTATACAGAGCATGCAAGACTGATGCGATTCCCCCGCCATATCAAGATAGGCATCCGCCAGCAATTGATCCTTTTGGTGACGTTTGTGGCGGTGTTCTCGCTTCTCTTCTTGGCGATTATCACGGGGGTGTACTTCACTCGCAACTTCATCCTGATCCGGGTGGATGAGCTTCGCGTGATTGCCAAGTTGAAGTCGCTGCAGATCGAACAGAATCTTCAATATTACTACTACCAGGTGTACTGGGCATCCACAAGAGACACGACGCAAAGGTATGTCTCTACCTACTCTGGCACACAGAACTATGCCAACACAACCTACCTGCTCCAGTTGCTAGAGGAGCAGGCCATGGACTACCTCCAGAAGTTTATCGAGAGCTCCGACACGTACATCCAGTGCCGGGTGTACAACTTAATGCTCGAGACGATCGGCGAGGTCAGCAATAATGGCAGCACGTACCACACGATGCTCAACATGCTGGCCCCCGCGTTTGCCAACGCGACTGCGGAACGCAACGCCACAAACAGTTCACTGATTGTGGGTTCGTACGGGAATACGACCCTCGAGGAGCTTTACGTGCTCAACCCAAACGTGACATCGCTCCCTGCTAACGTGGTGACGTCGGGTATAGTCTCCGGCCCCGTTGAGGACGAGTATAGCTCCCGATTCCTCATGTCCATGACCCTCCCGATCTACCCAAACTCCAGTGTGTCTTCCAATAGTTCCCTAATATCGGGGTTCATCACTATTATCTACCGGGCCGACACGCTAGGGAGTGTGATATATGATCTGAGTGCTCTATCGAACGGTGCGATTCTCTTGTTTGAAGGAGGCTACAAGAAATCGTTGGTGCTGCAGGGGTACGATTCGAGTTCGCGTGACCTCGTCAACACAGTCACGAAGCGGCTCACGGGTAACGCTAATACCAGTGTGGCGCTCGAGGAAGATTACCACACAGGTAGATCCTACGTCACCAATGCGACGTTCATATATAACACCACCACGGTGAACGCCAGCAACGAGAACGATCCACCGCCGCGCGCAGTGTCCAACTATTACCTGAACCTGGACATCAATTACATCCGGTACGTGTTTCCTCCGGATCAGGGAGACCCCAGCTTGATTCTTACTGAGTACTACAAGCTGACCGACTATCCTCTGGTGGAGGCGTGTCTTGTCGACAACTCTGGCGGAGTGCTGCGTTCGGCTAAAACACCGTACGGAAAGAACATGGCCATCGGCTACGAAAAAGTGCTGAGCGGGCTTGTGAACTGGGCAGTCTACGCCGAGCAGACGAATTCGGTATTCATGGCGTCACTGGACCGGTTACTGAAGATTATGGTTGGGACCGTGATCGGAGTGTGCGTGTTTATGTGTCTTATCACGTTCTGGATCCTGCATTATGCAGTCCGGCCGATCACGCGCTTGACCGAGCAGACCGAGGACTTTTCGTTGCGCAAGGACGAGAATGTCAAGTTGCTAAAGCACGGGAACAAGCCTCGAGAGATGCCCAAGTCCCGCTTTGCTTACGTCAAGGCGTATCTCACAGGGAGGGCCGTTTGCACACGTCCAGAGAATTGCGCAAAGCAGGATGTTAGCCATGAAAAGCGCACGGAAAAAGACTTGACTGACGGAAATCTACATAGCCTGACGCCCGCGTCGGACCTGACCGCCGTCGACGAGCCGGCGTACCAACTGAGCACGCGAGGGGCACTTCCTTATTCACAGGAGCAGCTTGGCGAGGAGAAATATGTGGATGCAAAGGCGCTTGAGCCGTTCGACAGCTCTTTCGGCCTTGAAAGCAACGAGGAGCCGAAGAAGACCGAGCCGAAGAAGCGCCGGGTGCTTGATATCTTCAACCCAAAGACGTATTTTACGATTAACGACGAGCTCACAGAGTTACATGAAACATTTGAGAACATGAGCTACTTAATCCGCCGGCAGTACTCTGATCTCGAGGGGAAGGTGCGCGAGAGAACCAAAGAGTTGGAGCATGCCAAGGTGGTGGCGGAGCGAGCCAACGAGGCGAAAACCGTTTTCATTGCTAACATTTCCCATGAGTTGCGTACGCCCCTCAACGGCATCTTAGGAATGTGCGCGATTGCCAAGGAAGATGTAAAACGCTTGGAGCTGAACCTCGAGCTGATCATGGAGTACACTCAAAACCTCGAAACACGCGAAATTCTTCAAGACTCTGCGAGTGCGGCGCTGTCTGTGGCAGAGTCTGTGGCGTTGATTTACAAGAGTGGCGACCTTTTGGCACATATCATGAACGAGTTGTTGACATTTTCCAAAAACAACTTGAACAAAACCAAGCTTGAGTTCCGCAAGTTTATGCTCATTGATTTGCTCAAGCAGATCAAGAGCATTTTTGTTAAAAATGCAAACGATTCGCGCGTGAACTTTACGCTCATGTTCAAAGGACCCGAGGGAGAAGAGCTTCTCAACTTTAATGTGGCTGACTCTGTGCTGGATGTTAGCACCCACGTGCTCAATCGTATGCGCAACTTTGTGCTTCTTGGAGACGCGAACCGTATTTCGCAGATCCTCATGAACCTTGTGCTGAACTCCCTTAAATTCACTCCTGTGAATGGCTCTGTTACCCTTGAGCTCCGCTTGAAGGGACAGTGGGACGAGGTGCGCAGCAAAGAAAACGGCTACAATGATGTGTATCTTATTGAGAACGCTGACTTCGATGACAAGGACTACACTGAGGACACGGACTCCGGCGACCAGGGCTCGCTCTCGTCGAACCGCACGGTTGCCGCCTCTGCCGGCCTGTTTGTCGCTGGGGTCTGCCACAAGCTCAAGGACATGAAGGCTCATGAGAACGGTAGTTTTGAGGTAGGCACTCTTAAAAGACGCATGCACCCAATGTACTGGGTGCTTGAGTTTCTGGTGACGGATAATGGCCCCGGAATATCTGCGGAGCTTCAGCAAAAAGTGTTCGAACCGTTTGTGCAGGGTGACCAGACATTATCCAGACAGTACGGCGGTACAGGATTGGGTCTTTCGATTTGCAAGCAGCTTGCCGAGATTATGCACGGCAAGATGACGTTGGAGAGCGAGATGAACCACGGGCTGCGGTTTGCTTTGACGGTGCCGCTCCTCCAGACCGACGAGATCTTCTGGCAGAACGAGCACGATCAGGAGTTGGTTGTTAACGACGAGTTCAATCCGAAGAATTGTGTGCGGAAAGTGTTCACTGGGGAGAACAGTCATGTGGACGTTGCCGAGATTGTCGCAAACGAGACCCGGAGTTTTGGCCTGGACGACTCAGACTTAAAGTTGGCGATTCCAAAACCACTCACCGCACCACAAGATACGAGTGTGGAACACCTGGTCGAAAAGGCTCCGCTGAGGGCTGCCCTGGTTTCGCTGGGCGCCTCCTTGAAGCGCGTCGACCTGACCAAATCGAAGCGCAAGCTGAAGATGATCCTCGACCCGGCGTACTTCCTGGACAAAATGTTTCTCACGGCGTCCCTGACGGGCACCGCGCACCTGAACAAGCTGAGCTACAAGCTTGGGGGCTCGCCGGCGAGCATGAACAACGTGCCGAACCCGTTCGTCAGCGTGGACTTCTACAACAAGATCCGCGCGGACCGCGAGAGCACTGACGTTATGGAAAAGTACGACCAACTCAGCGTGAAGCCCGCGGACGACGTTGCAAGCATCGTCGCTAGCATTCCAGATACAGCTCTGGCAAAGCCCAAGTTGAATCATATGGGGTCGTCCAATACTGCCAAGCAGTACTTGCTCGGCTCACGCTACCCGTTGAGAATTTTGGTTGCTGAGGATAACCTTGTGAACCAGAAGGTTGCGCAAAAGTTGCTCAGCCTTGAGGGGTTCAACGATGTGTCGTTGGCTTGTGATGGGGCGGAGGCGATTGAGTTGGTGGAAAATTCGGCCGCAGAGCCCGGGAGCGGCGCGTACGACATTATTTTCATGGACATCCAGATGCCGAAGATTGACGGTTTCACCGCAACAAAGTATATCCGCGAGACGTTGCGGCATGTCGGGCCAATCATTGCGTTGACGGCTTTGACGGACGACAATAATGTTCAGCACTGCCTTGATCA
This sequence comes from Saccharomycopsis fodiens, assembly GCA_002564235.1. NCBI lineage: Eukaryota > Fungi > Ascomycota > Saccharomycetes > Ascoideales > Saccharomycopsidaceae > Saccharomycopsis > Saccharomycopsis fodiens. The sequence goes on along the minus strand of JNFV01000005.1, from coordinate 1,039,152 downwards.
AGGAATGACTGGGTTTGTACCGAAGCCGATCCGGCGTGCGCTGTTGAAGAAGGTGATTATCGAATATTTGAAGAAGACGAATTCCGATTTCACGGATCCCTTGTTGGAGGAGAAGGCGGAGGCGTCGCCGGCAACAACGCCTGAGTAATAGCAGCAGATTGCGAAGCGGAATGCTGCGGTGGTGTAACGCAGTGGCAAAGCGCTGTTTTGCTGTTCGTTGCGGTTGCGGAAGAGGCGGCGGGATGAGTGTCTGCTGGGAGTAGCTGAGAGAATAGCAAAAGACGAAGAAGACGGGCAGGGCCAGAATGAGGTAGGTTAGAGTGGAGCCCATATATAGACAATGAGACCCAGGGTTTTGGGGATATTAATACAAAAAAAACATGATGCTGGCGGTTACCAGACATCATCACACGACGTTACCTCCCGGCTAGAGTGGGAGGCTGATACATTTGACTTATATATTATATTGTTTGCATAGATACCTATTGTTCAGAACCGTAGAAATAGAGGAATACCGATGAGGTATAAAAGTGAATATTGGTGGCAGTGTTGTAGCCTGGAGAAGTTGTGCAAGTTGCGCCGCCTAACACTACATGCACTTGTTACTTACCTGCCAAGGTGCACCTGGCCGTAATTTGCATGCATGCTGATTAGCAACTCGCGCGAGCGGAATAGGGTTTGCGGATGGTGAGACCGCTTTAATTCAATCTAGTGTAAGTAAGTAGCGGTGTGCTTTCGAGTGGCTAAGAATCTCCAGTAGGTGGGTAGCAATAGGCTACGTCGCCCCATGACAGGAAAGCACAGCAGTAAGAATCAAGCCTTGTACCGTTGCCAAGTGGACACCAGGGTCCACGGTGAGACAAGGTGCCCACCAACCTAATGAACTTTCCAGCAGGGCCGAAATTCATACCCCTTCCAGTCAATTCCACTACATTTCAGTTCTTTCTGTATTGGGAATCGCGCCACATTCTTGTGTGGGACCCACCCGGGTTTTGGGGCACTCCTCAGTTGCCGACGGCCCGCTACTTTGTCCGCCAAGATCGTGCAGCATGTGTCTCACCGCTCCCGTCTAACTTACTAATACACGAAGCAGCGTTCTAAGTAGAAAACTGCATCGAAAAAGTCTTAACCTTCGGAAAATCAGCAAAACCCGGAAAGTTCGCATCATTTAACAATCAAGAAAAAAACAGCGCACCTATTGTTCAAACTTGTCAACTCTGTCATTTGCCCAGCCCTCCTTTGGTTCGCAGCCCCGCTTCCCTCCTATTCTAAAAACAGGTACCGGAGTTCCCCCAACGCTCCACGTAACCAGATCTTCAAGGCGTCGGACGAGATAAGTTGAACAATAAGAAACCTATTTGCGTGACACTTTGCATTTGATAGGGCCCTTTTTTCACAATGTTCAATCCGAACGAGCCCTCCAACCAGGACTTTTACAAGAAGCGGCAAAACTCGCAGTCCAACAACCCGGCCCTGATGAAAATCAGCAAGAAGAAGAGCTTCCAGTATCCGAATGACCAGCAAACAGGAAGCGGCAGTCCGGGTTCTTCCACTCAAGCCACCATTAAGCCACAAGTGAAGCCCGCGACGTTCAACGGCGTGCTGAGCTCCAACAACCTTGCCGAGACGCTCCAAAGCTGCTACACCCTGATCCTCGAGCTCGAGAAGAAGAACCAACAGTACAACATCAGCCTCAATGCCGACATTTACCAGTTCAACTCGCTTGTCAAGCACTATGTTACATATAACGTCCCCAGCAACGAGTACGGCCAGCAGCAGCAGAACATGGCCGCTCAAGAGCAGCTGAAGACCATTGTCCAGAAGCACGTGGCGATCCAGAAAACGCTCGCACTGACCTACACCAATAACCTCGAGCTTCTTGATGCGTACTACGACTTCATACTATACTCGCTTCGCGGTGGTAATACGTCGGCGACGGGCCCGGGGACAGGCGATGCTGCCAGCAACGCCTTTGCCCTGCTGAACACAAACATCACGACGATTTCCGCGGGGTACCAAATCTTGCAAGTTTACAAGATATCCCGCCGTCTCTGGATCTATGGTGTCATCAATCTTTTAGAAAATATGAAGAACCTTATTCTGATTACTGGCGCGATCCCACTCGAGTTCTACGAACTTCGCACGAAACACGGCGCGCAGATTGAGAACGAACTCTGTGTGAACTTCATTCTGCACTGTTTTTCTTTGTTGCTGACCTTGGTTGAAATGAACAATAATCTAAGCATTGAGGTGGACAACGCAGATGTTTATGACCCGCTGAAATTGGGACATATGTTCTCGGACCAGCTGGAGAGCGACACCGCGCGTCTCTCGCTGACCATCACTTTGATTGCAGAGTTTCAGAACTGGTGGTTTGAAAAGATTGCCGATCTCCTGCGAATGTCCATTGCGCTCTATCCGTCGAACTTTATCGACTGGGAAGCTTCTGCAGAGTATTGGTATCTTAGAACGATTGGCCGCTCCTATGGCCACGGAAAGACATACTATCATTTGGCCACCGTGCAGCAACCGAGTCTGACACTGAATGAGATTAACGGTAACTACTTGGGCGACCAGTACGGGATGCAAATGTTCTTAGGCAACAACAGCACGGGGAATCTCAATATCTCCCTCGAGGCGCTTTTCAATCTCGGAAAGTCGGTGTTTGTGAAAGACTGCTTTGTTCCGACGGGGCATTACCTCAGAATGGTGCTCGACTCGATGTTTTCCAACTCTCGGATTTCCTCAAACACAATCTACGAATCCTCTTTGATTCACCTCACAAACGGCAACGGAAGCATTCTCATTGACAAAAACAAGGTCACGGCAGTGGACAACTTGGCCAACTGGGAGTTGATTGTGTTGCAGTATATCCGCATCAGTAAGGTGCTTTTGGTCAATAACTTCAATTCTCTGCCGGACTTGATCAAGCTTGTTTCTAACTTTGCCCGCACATTTGGCAGCATTGAGTTTGTTTCCGGTGAGGATTTTCCATCATTCTACGACTACACCAACCTGAACATCCTGACACCCAACACCACGGCCTCCGGTGGGCCCAATCCGGTGTCCAGCACCTCTCCAATCAACATTTCACTCGACCCGTTTGGCGCGGGCAGTAGTCAGGGAAGAGTACCGCCGTTGCCGCAAAACAATTACGCCAACCAGGCTATTCGCGTTTCGTTTTTCGAGAAGAGTTTGGCTGCTGCAAATTCGGCCTCCAAGTCTGTCCTTGTTGAAAAACCATCAATCAAGTTGCTCAACTTTTGGTTCAACAAATCTGGAAACTTGGCCAGCATCAACATTTGGCAGTTGGTGGGGTTCGGCGTGCTTAATTTCAAAAACCTTTTCAGCATCCTTTTCGAATTGCCATTAGCCTTGAAGGAACGCCAAGAGCGCAAAGAGATTAAGCGTAACAGAAAGGCGAGCACGTCCTCGAGCAACAACGATGGCGACAGAGACTTCTCGGTGGACGAGGGCAACATGAACAACTCGCAGATGAACGAGGGAGACGACAACGAGATGGAGAGCGACAACCCTGGCGGGTTCGAGTCGTTGCTCAAGGACCCCTACCCGATTGCGTCACAAATGCTGACGTTCAAGTGGTTCGAGTCGTTGCAGTTTATTAACAAGTCCTCGTTGGAGTTGTCGTTCCGAATGTTGAAGAAGTTTCTTAACTGCCCTTTCAAGCTGATTTCGACACCGCACGCTATTGTCTGGCTCTATTTTCTTATTGCTCTTGGTAAGGCCGTTGAAAGAAACCCTGAGTGTGAAAGTGTCGTCTTGGGAGTTATTTTCAAGAAACTCTTCCCATGGGAGAGTTTGGTGAACCACTTGAACTTCTGGTTGAATGAGGTGCGCGAATGCTTTGATTTCGACAACCTTGAAAAAGGTATGCGGATCATGGAGGAAGGCGACGACGAGTTTTTGGCGGAGCAGAACTTGATTTTGCAGATGAAGAAATTGTACGGGATGGGTCTCGACGAGTATCTTCACTTCTTCAATGAAAACGAGACCTTAATTGAGGTTTGGAAACTCTGGGGCTCGTTGTGGTTTAACTTTTTGTTTGAGAAGAAAAGCTACTTGAACCTCAAGTTTTCTGGCTGGAAGGGCAAGGACATCTTGCTGGACTACATCAACCGCAACGAGGAGTTGCTCTACATCTTGAAGCCCGACTTGAATCTGCAGGACAACTTGCAGCGCAGCCACAACACTAACAACAACTACTTCCGGGATCTTTTCAGCGAGGGCAACAACTGTGATCGCACGAACCACAAGATCAACGTCGAGTTGAACAAAAAGGAAGTGCAGTTTGAGCGCGAGAACGCATACAAGGCGAGCAACAACAAGGATATTCCGGACTATGAGAAGACGGAGCGGCGGTTGTTCAATAATGTTGAGAAAGAGCGAATCAAGCGGATCTTGTTGTTGGCTATTTATGTGGCGCAGAAGCTTCCTATGTTTGGCCTTGTTCTCACCGAGAGAGGTTTCAAGTTGAGAACTGATCAGGATAGGGACACTCGCTCGGAACATAGTGGAAACACCAGCTCCGAGACTGTATACAGGGAAACGTTGCAGCGGGAGTTTGTCCTGGATCCACGATTTGTGAACCTTTCGGAGGCTGTTCTGGAGTCCAACATTGCCTCTGGTTACGACAGAGCGTTTGACATCAACAAGTTCTTTTCTTCGGAGAAGAACTACCAATGGCAGATGGAGCATGGGCAGCAGCAGGAGAAGCCAGACTATTCTAAGTTGGACGTCTCCATGCACGTTGCCAATGAAGGCGTCTCTGACGGCGAGATTGAGAGCTCGTTGATGGACGACACCGAGAGCTTCATGAACTACGACATGGCGACTAAGGCATTGGGGGTCGATGACCATCTTGAAAATGAGCAGGAGGTGCACGATCAGCTTGCAGTGCGGCCAGGAATGCCAGTCAAGCCGCCTGCTATTTTGCCGCATGTCCCTTATGTTGGAAATATCACTTCGGATATCGACACCTCGGTCACATACATTACCTTCGACACCAACTCGTGGCTCAAAAACTGCGGCAAGATCTACAAGATTTTCAAGAATTGCACGCTTGAGAAAAGTGTGAGCCTCAAGTTGAAGATTTCGTTGCCCTTGCTCGTGTACCAGGAGTTGCGGCTGCTCCGCAAGTCGGAGGACTCGTTTTTGAGTGACTCGGCGACGCGCTGTGTCATCACGATCAAGAACTTGTACAGCGACAGTCTTGTGTTTTTCCAGAACAACTACGACCGCAGCGATGTCAAGACACACGACACGACGTTCCTCTTGATCAAGCCTGATGGGGAGTCCACTGTGCTGTTGACGGACAGCGTGGCGATGGGCAACAAGACGCCCAACTTCAAGGCCATTGATGACCTGATCTTATCACTGGTGTTGAAGTCGTCTAAGATCCTCAAGCGGAATTACTGCCTGTTGCTCGATGAGCAGTACCTTGACCAGTTGGATGATCAGTCGACCCTCCAATTTTATGGCGACAAGGACCTAAACATGCAGGACTTGTACAACTTCAAGTACAACATATTGATCACCGATAACAGACATTTGCGGCTCAAGGCCCGCTCCATCAATGTCAACGCGTACCAGAACAAGTGGTTGTTCTACAATCTCGAGAAGATCAATCTTGAGAACGCTTGCCTTGACTGAAACGCCGGGACGCCTCGGCAAGAACCTTGACTACATAAACGATCATGAACTAATCATTGCTACGCATCATACACCAAGCGTAATTTGGCAATGCGCCACTGGAGTAATTGAATGCTTATACTGGAGAGCTACTATTTGTAGTGGAATGTAAAATGCCACAGTGATAGCACAACGTATGCTACACCCCCCTGTGCACCCATACCTGCGCGGCATTTTCGCAATTTCGCGGCTTTAATCAACAATCTGAGACATGACGTAATGTAAAAGCTCAAGGACTACAATCAAATCACCAAAGGTCATTGCCACTAATCTGTGTTCTACATTGAATAATCACTAATCTATATTTTTGTCAAAACAAGCTTTGTGAACAACACAACAGCCGGATCTAGCTAAAACTGTTGGTTAGTAATCAACCAAAACTAAGTCACCAACAAACAAACACTGTTCAGATATGCGCCATTATCTACAAAAACATGGCTATAAGATAAATCGTCAATGAACACTCAGCTGTCCCTATCTAATAAATATCATCATAAAGTGTTGTCCAGAAATGGTACTTACCATAAATCAGGATCTTGAGCGGTACCCTAGGTTAGTGGTGCTCTGAAAAAGTTTTGTTTTTCCAACCGCGCTTTTATGCACACGCGCCAACTACTACGTGGTTACCCGACCACATGAGGTTTATTTGTTTACTTTTAAAATGATATATGCAAACACCACTGGCCAGGGGAATAGCGATGAGTAAACGCAAAAGAGAGTCGTCGCTGCCCTTCTCGTCAGGAGACTCGCGTTTTCTCCTGCTGCTGACCCCAATGTCGCATCACCAGAAGCTCAATTTGCTCCAACACTCCTCGGATTTCGGCGACCAGTTCATGATCAAGAGTAACTCCACCAACACGAACCTCATGGACATGGCTCGGTCGCGGCATTTCTCGCAGAAACAGTTCCATCAGCTGGAGCTGAACTCGAGCATTGAGAGCTTGATGTCGCTTGCTCAGATGCTGTACCTGAGCCTGATAGAATCGCTTCCGAGCACTACAGACGTCTCGACGCCAAACAACTCTTTCAAGTTCGTGCGTCCGCTCCAGACCGCGTTCAACCTGAGCGGAATGATGCTGAAGCAGAAGACACGCAACTTGCTGGCGCTTCAGCTGCCTGTTGTTTTTAATCAGAATGGGTTGTTGATCGAAAAAAGACACAGTCTAGCCTTTCCAGACACCCCGTGCAAGTCAGCAGGGAGCATCACGCCTGATGGCCTGAGCTTACTTACTTATTCGAAGCGGACGGCGCGTCAGTTGTTGGACGAATTCAAGCAAATCAAAAACATGAAGGAGGAAAAAGAGGAGGAGCAAGATGAGGTTCCTCTGATGACCCGCAGCGCGTCACGCCAGGGAATCAAGAATCTCAAGAACATCTCGCTTCTGCTAAACACAAACAAGCACGGCACCCCCCACCTCTACGATCCTGTTCTGCCTACTAGCGGCGGTCCCTATGATTCGCCCGTCAACACAAAGTTCAACCGTCTCCCCACTATGCCGCAGAGCCGCGTGGCAAAGCTGCACCAGCGCAGCGGGTCGTGCAACGGCACCAAGATGTTGCATTTGCTGATCAACAACCAGCAGGGCTTTATGGCGGGGATGAAAACGCCCACAACGCCCGTGTGTACTGATCCGGAGATGCTCACTGCAAACAATCACTTTTTGAGCTCGCTGTTTTACAATGACATTAAGCTCATTGGGAAGGGAGAGTTTTCCAAAGTGTACTGCGTGCAGTACAATCTGAAGAAATACGCGTTCAAGCAGTTGGTGTATCGCAAGCAGTTTCCACAGCAGTACAAGGCGGGCCAGAAAGTGTGCACCCGGTACAATGATGACAAGATTTCGCAACATTTGGGCATCAATACTGACGAGAAGGTGGCCCATTTGGAAGAGATTGAAATTCTCAATGAGATCAAACGTTTACAAAGGGAAAATCCCGCTGATATGACTGCCTCCCATGTGATATCGTATGTCGACTTCTTCCTGCACGATAACAACGACTATATTATAACCGACTACTACGGGCGTGGCTCGTTGGACCAGTTCCTCATGAGTAACGGGCTCAGCACACGCTTGGACGAGTTTCGTGTGTGGAAGATTATGAGAGATATTGCCAAGGGGCTTCGTTTCTTACACTCCCATGATATCCTACACCTTGACTTGAAGCCGGCCAATCTCTTTATATCTGATGAGGGACACCTCAAGATTGGCGACTTTGGGTTTTCCACAGTCAAAGGTTCCGGCCCGATTAAGAAAGCCGACAAGGAGGGGGACAGAGAGTATATTGCTCCGGAGATCTTGGCAACCTTCCTGTACGACAAGCCCGCAGACATGTTTGCGTTCGGGCTCATTGTCGTAGAAATTGCCGCTAACATACACTTGCCTGACAACGGCCCATCCTGGCAAAAACTCCGCCACGGCGACTTATCGGACGCGCAGAACTTGTCGACTTACCACGGCCTGCGGCACAGCAGCTTGCTGTTCTTGAATGACGGCAAGTCGTTGGATCTCTTGGTGCACTGGATGATTGAGCCACTGCCGGAGAGCCGCCCGTCGGCCTGCCAGTTGCTTTCGTTGCTCGAGTTGCAACAAATTGAGATGGCGAGGAAATTGCCGGCACTTGAGCACGAGCCGGAGTTTGATCCGCACAGTGAGCAGCACACTGATGAATTCAGTGAGATACACATCGAGGAAAGCCGCTACTTGCACGACACCCACGGTCCTTCCCTCCACGACGTGTATCAGAGATCCCAAACGCCTTGGAGGGGATGATGATCTATAGGGTTTTTAAAAAAAAAAAATTGGGACTAGCACTATACGCACACCTTGTGCCACCGTGTGCCTGAAGACTTACAACCGGAGACCGTACGAGTCTCCACATCACGACTAAAACATATTTACGTTTGACTTTCCGTTCCTTTTTGTTCTGGCTTATTTGCAACATACTACATTTTACTTATACGATATCTACATAGCTCCAAAAGTTTAGCTATAAAATTCAATGTTCTTTATTCCTAAGCGTAGCAGTGGGCAATCCCAGTGCACTGAATGGGAAATAATCTGAAAGTAATGACTAGAAAATTATCCGACAATGACGATTAGACAACTGGCTGACAGAAATGACTATGATGCAAATGAGAGTGGTAAAAGTGAGGCTAACTGGCAATCATGAAGATCTCGTTCAAGGCCTTGGCGTCCATGGTGGCCGCCTTTTTCTGCCTGATGTACCTCGAACGCGCCGCCAATCTTGTGCTTGTGAGCATAGCAGCGTCAGGAGACGGACTCAGACTTCTTGACTTCTTCTCTTTCTTGGATTTCTTGGATTTCTTTTCCTTCTTCTCCTTCTTGTCTTTCTTTTCAGATTTCTCTGACTTCTCCTTCTTCTCCTTCTTCTCGCTCTTGTCCTTCTTGTCCGCCTTCTTCTCTTTCTTCTCCTTCTTAGCCTTCTTCTCCTCTTTACGCTTCTCCTTCTCGGCCCTCTTTTCCTCTTTTCTTCTCTTCTTGCTCAGCAACTCATCATCATCGTCCAACTTTCTCTTCTTAGAACTCTTCACTTCCTCTCCCTTCTTAACGCTGACGAACTTTTTCAAGTCGGCGTCCCACGTGCTTTCCATGGTGTCTGCCTTCACAAACGCAACGCCCCACTTGCCATTGATGATCTTCTCTTTACGCTGGCGATCCAATTCGTCCCCAATCTCCTGCTCCTTCCCATTGAGCTTTCCCAAAATCCGCTGAAACACGTCCAAGCCAACTATATCGTCCAACATGTCTGCGTTCTTGTGCTTCTTGGCCAACTTCGAGCCCAAACCAGTCTTGTCGTCTTTCAAGGCGACCTTCACGTGGGTCGTCGTGGCGTGCTTCACCAACCCCAACCCTTCACCAGGCTTCCATCCCAACTTCTCAAGGTGCTTGGCACCAAAACGGCTGGTGTCGTTCGCCCAGTTGGTGTTTCTTGGGTCCAATCCGAACCGCTGCTTGACTTTAGTACCCGCAAGACCCATGATTTGTTAGATAAATATAACTATTTCCCGCAGAACTGTTGGAAAGATGGTCGACTGTAATTCAAGTTAGAAACTAAGCCGCAAATGTAAGAAATATAGAATAAGCTTGCAGGGTTAGAGTACACTGTAAAACTTATTGTTTCTACTAAGGCTATCTGATAAAAAAATTTTCTGCACGATGCCGCGCACGTGAAATGGGTGCTACATCAAGCAGAAGAGAATGTGTATGTATTATATGAAGTGCGGGGCACTTGTAGAAAACTAAAAGGAATTAGCCAATTAATGTTTAATGAGCAGGATAAAAAGAAACAGTTCTAGCTAAGCCATTTGGATCTAACTGAACCACTTTTGGATGAGCTCTTGCTCCTCTGGCGAGTAGCTGCCGATAAGTCCCATGGTCTCGTCCTGTGAGACATTGGCCAACAACAGCTTGGCGGCAGCCACAGACTTCTCGGCCGTCTTACCAGTGAGAGAACCGTTGACAAGCGCCTGGAAAATCAGGTCCACGGCTTTCTGCATGTTCTTCTGCACCGCCGGATGCTGGGTTTCGATCAAGTGCGACAAGAACGAGTACGAAAACGGCGCACACTGGTTGTCGACGACAATCGGCAACCCCTGGATCCAACTGTCGACGAGTGAGTCGTAGTTGTTCAAGCTCGTGCGGTGTACGTGCAAAATCTTGGCGATTGCCGCAACCGCGTTCTCAGTGGCAGTGATATTGTCGTCGGACTTACTGTCCGGCATCTGCACCAACTTGAAAAGCGGCTCCAAGGCAGCCACAGAGAACTGCGCGTACTCGGTAGCGCCGTTCTGTGCCACGCCGCCAATCTCGTGGCTCTTCAACGCAGCGACGCCCACAATGTACGCGGCAATCTCGCGGATAGATGGGTGTGGGCTGGTCAAGGCCTCACCCACTGGGTTGATGAAGATATCCTTGAACATCACCAGGGATGGGCCAGCGTGCTCGATCAAATCCGACACCATACACAACCCGCAGAGCTTGAGAGTCTTGTTGTCCTCCGCAAGGAACGCGCTGAGCGTCTGCGCCAAGTCCTGGAACGCCATTACAAATCTGCCCTTTTGTAACTTGAACACTGTCGAGATCGTCTTGTTGATCTCGTCAAGAAGCTCCTCGTCCGTGAACTCGTTGTTCTCGTCTTCGAGCCCCTCATCATACTGGTCGGCACCGCCGTCGGTCTCGTCACGCTCCTGGATCCGGGTGTATACCGCCTGCAAGTTGGCGTCGATGCTCTTGACAAGCTCCTCAGACTGCTTGTCGCTCAACGGGTCGGCGCCCACGAGAATCAAGCAGTTGTAGAACGCGGTGTAGAAGCTCACGAGAACGTCGGTCAACGGCTCGCCGTTGAGGCTGGTGATCAACTTGTCGGCGATCAAGTTCCACAAGTAAAGTGTCTCCTGGGACTGTGGGCCGGTGGCGACCTTGGCCACCAGCAAGAAGATCGGCAACGCACTGGCCGCGGTCTCACGGACTCCATCGTGGAAGTAGAAGTCAAGCGCAGGCAACAACACGTCCTTGACGATGCTCGGCACGTACTGGAAGAACGAAGCCTGCAACACCTCGGCGTACAGCTTGAGGATCTCCATCGCCGCGACCTTGTCGTCCAACACCGAGGTGTGCAACGCCACGTGCTTCCCGCCAAGCGGGTACACGTCCCACTGCTCGTCCTGGTTTACGTCGTCGCCCTCATCCACAAGCCGGATGATCTGCTCCGCGGCAGCCTGGCTCATAATCGACGGCAATACCTTTGGCAAGATCGGGAGGAAGTCCGCGCCAACAATGCTGCAGATGGTGCTCCATGCTTGCTCGAGGTACGACTTGACGGGGTCGTCGTCCTCAACCACAGTGTCCTGGATCTCGCCGTAGATCTGAATCAACTCCTGCGAGTGCTGCGCAAACTTCTCCTTGCCCACCGCGGCGGCAATGAGCGACGAGCACTCGATACTCTTGGCCTTGAGCAAGCGATTCTCCTTGCCGACGTCAGCACGAAGCACATTGAACAAGAGTGGCATCAAGGTGTCGTAGTACTTGATGAACTTGGTCTCGGCAGCGTCCGCGACAATCGCGATGGTCGTCAAGACCTGCTCCTGCACGTATCTGTGCGGCCCCTGCAAGAGCGTCAACAAGTTGGTGAGCAAGCTGTCAAGGTACGGCTCCAAAACGTCCTTCGAGGCGTTTTCGGAAAAGTTGACCAACGCGGCCGCGGCGTGAGTCTGCACACGGGGCACGGAGTCGTTGCTGAGCTTTGAAATGAGCGCAGGAAGAATGCGGTCGCCGTTGTTCTTCTGGATAATGTCAGCAAAGTCAGTGGACATTTGACCAAGCGCGTTGCAGCACGCGTACTGCACACGCGGGTGCGGGTCGTTCAAGAGTGGCAACACCTGATCGAGGATCTGCGGGATTTCGGTGATGAGCACATCACTGCAGCCCTCCGCCGCAGAAGAAAGCGCCATCAACGCCGCCTGCCGCTCGCGCCAGTTCTCGGACCCGAACATCTGGCTGAGGTACTGGAACAACGGCTCGACCAAGACCTTTCCGCCAAGTGCCAAAGCGGCACGGTCCAACGAGTTTCTCGCCGCATCGTACTCCTCCTCGTCTGTGGAGTCGCGGTCGCTGCTGCTGTTCCACTCAGAAGCATCATCGTCGTCGACACAGACCTCAGTCATGAGCTGTAACGTGAGCTGCACCATAGCCGTCATGTAGCTCGGCTGCAGCTTACACATATTCGGCGAGGTCTCACAAAAGGTCGTGAGCAACTCAAGCGACGCCAACCGGGTGCTGGCGTCGAGATCCTGGTTCTTGGTTATCGTAGAGCAGAAATCAATAATTGTAGGGAGCATCGGCTTGAACATCTTCGGAGCAAGCCCCACCATCTCAATCAACGACTCCAACTCAGAAGTGAGCGCGTCCTCTTTACCTTCATCGAGGTACTTTGGCAACCCGTTGAGCAAGCTCGGCAACAACGCGCTGAACGAGGCCCACTGTTTCTTAGGCACCCGCTGGAAGTACGCTACAAACGCCTCGGTGGCGGCAATCCGCACGCTGTCGTCGCTGTCGGAAAAGCCGTGCTCGAAGATAGGAAGCACCGTGTCCACGTAGTCGACGATCAACGCAGGCTGCGCCGCAAAGACACGGAACGCCGATCCACGGAACGACACGTCGCCTGACTTGGTAGCCTCGAAGAGGGTTGGCAACAAGTTTTCCCAGGTTCCCCGCGGCGAGATTTCAGGCTTGGCGACCTCGGAGATTGCGTCGGCAAGCTTGTGGCGCACCCCAGTGGACTGCTGCCCGACAAAACCGTCATACAAGATCTTGCGGATGTTGGCTTTCACAGGCTCGGAGATGGATCCAATGAGACTTGCGGTCATGCCCGAAGAATTCTCAGGCGGCATCTTGAGCGCGTAGCGTCTGAAGATCACCGCGGAAAATGATCGTATGAGCTCGGACTCGCCCGATGCAGCCTGCTCCGCAAAAAAAGTGAGAAGCGCCTCGCTGCCCTTGTTGGTGAACCAGTCGTCTTCCAAGGCCTTCTCTGCCGACGAGCGGATCCCGTTGTCAGAGGACACAAGGCCCTCGAGAATCCGCAAGAGCGTGGCGTTGACGTCGGCCGGAAGCGAAGTCATAGTCGGATTAGTCAATTATTGGTTGGGGGTGTGAAAAGTTGGATTTTTCAAGCTCTATGGAAAAATCTGTGACCCGTTGTGTGTGTGTATTGGTGCTCTGCTGATTGATTGGCAGCCTTCTGTGGATATTTCACTGCAAGCTTAGTGGTTCGCTGGCCGAATCGCAGGATGTTTTTTTCCAGCCGTCGCTTTTCGCAGTCAAATTTTTTGCCCAACGCCATGGTCACGTGACAAATAACTTGCCGCACAGTGAGACAATAGCCATCAGAGGAGACGCGGTGATTCGCTGATGCACAAGAAAAAAGTTAAATTACGAATCATCATCGAACGTCATTCTATTCTAATTCGTGAAGTATATACATGGCAAAGAATAGACAAGAAGGATGAGTCATACTCTGAGCAGAGTTTAGGTAAGGTGAAAGGCGGCCGCTGATGCTGCGCACTATCTGTTCAGCTCATTTACTGTCACTAGACCTATTTCATTCTAGATAAAGCAGCTTACTTCCCCCTGCTAAGCGTGATGCCTAGAAGAATGCCCAACGACATGGTAAACAAAGCACCCGAAATGAGTACTTCTGGCTTTAAGAGCAAGTCCGTGATGTCTGACGAAGTCTCAGACTTCACAGATTTCACTCGTCCATCACCCTGCTTAGCCACTGGTTGCTGATCTTGCCCCGGCCGCGTCATACTTAGCAGAATGTTCCCGCTCTTTGTGGTACTAGCAAACTCCACCAGGTGTTTTAAGTCCTCCTCGGTCTCAATGATCATACGATCTCCATCTTCATCGACAAAGCTCAACTCGATCGTCCTCGCGTCGGTGCCCAACTTCTCCTCGATTGCAGCCCGCAAGTGTAACAATAAATTTTTGCTCTTTGGAAGCATAAGTTTGACTTTGTGCACTCTGTCGTTCTGGTCCAGGTCCTTGAGTTTGAAGACAAAGCCCTTCTTCTGCGCACGGAGCACCGCGTTGCTCGCAGCCACCAGCCGCTTCTCGCTCAGCGCCAGAAATGTGGAGCCGACTTCGCTCTCGGGCGGGATGTAGCACGAAATGGAGTCCTCAGGAGAAATTTCCAGCAGCTCTGAGGCATCCTCGAATTCAGGAGGGGGCAACTTGGCGGGATTCAATTTAACTCCCGTCAAGCTACCAGCCTGCTTCGAGTTTTGCCGCTTCATCGTCGTGTTGTGTATGCTGATGCTCGATTTCGTGGGAGATCTGATCGGAGGCCCACTGGAGCGGTAGCTGAGATCGGATTTCGCAGACATGCTCTCGAGGCCAGTGTCCTTGTCCATAGACCCCCAAAATCGGTCCCACTTTGGGTTGCTGCCGTCTACTGCAACGTTCTCATCATACTCATCAGACATTCCCTTTTTCAATTGCAAAAGTGCCATTGTAGTCAATTGAAGAACACTCACAATGCCAACCACACTATGCGTATCATCCGTAACGGGCAAACTCAAAAAATTCCCCTTGTACATCACCTCCAACGCCTCCACAATGCCCATCTCCTTGTCGCCAAACTCGGGGCTCGGCGTCATGATGCGCGAGATGATCGTGAAATCCGGCTCGTTGTCCTGCGCGAGCACGCGATAAACAATGTCCTTGGTAGTCAAAATGCCAACGACGCTTTTGGAGCTGGTAGTGGTGTCCCTCACAAGCACCGCAGTGGTGTTGTGTTTCTTCATGAGATCGGCAGCGTTTCTGATAGTGTTATTCAGATCGACAAAAAGAGGTGCAGGGTGGCCAGTGGACTCCAAAAGCTCCTCAAGCGTGGGCTCCCCCAACAACTCTAGAAGCCTATCAAAATCCTCAAAGTCGTCGCTCTCCCCCGTGAGCCCCAAGTTATTCTGATAAAGATTCTGGATATTCTCCCTGGCCTTCACCACCATGTCCTGCGCCTCGTAGTACATCTCCGAGTGTTTATCAACATTCCCGTCATCGTGGCTCATACTAGCAATGTTCGCCTGGACCTCCACCAACGCCTCATTCAACTTGTGCGATGTCTCCTGGAGCTTTCTCAACCGTGCAAGCGTCTGGCTGAAGCACTTGGTGATGTCCAACATCCCCACCGCGGTGCCGTAGTCGTCCAACACGGGCAAGTGCCGTATTTTGTACTTGATCATCTTGTTCAACGCCGACGAGGCGGGTTCGTCGGGGCGTGCGCTGATCGGATTGGGCGTCATGATGTCCTTGGCCTTAAGCAACTTCGGATGCAACCCTTTGGCCACGACCTTGAGGGCCAAGTCCTTGGCCGTGAAGATTCCAATGACCTTGTTCCGGTCTTTCACAAGGGCACAGTTGTTTTTCCGCATCGCCATCAGCTTCGCAATGTTGAACGTCAGGTCGAACGGCGTGCAGATAAGCGGGATCTCAGTGTTCCACGCCATGATGGCGTTATTCGAATTCATTGGAAAGGACTAATATACAAAAAAGATTGCTTGTTTTCGTAATATAGTGTATCACTCTTCAAACAGAAGTTCCAATGTAGTTTCTCTGTCAACGTCCAATTTTCCTTCTCTTCGCCGCTTGAAAAGGTAAATATTTGGGCCCAAACAATAACAATAGCCGCCCATGTGACGCATGAAGCATGAGGCATGAACCATAAACGAGGAACCATAGAGTACCGGAACTAGTGTCAAATATTCTAATAACTGAACTACAAAATCGCTTATAACATTTGATATAATGCTCACCTTTCCAAACATTAGCCTTTGAACAAATAGCAAAATTCTCACTGCTCAGCGCAAATCCTCAACCAGCTGCCCCGCATTGCCCTTGCCTTTGCTCTTGAGCCGGGCAGACTGGAAAACACCACGGGCTAACGACGGCATATACCGTGCCAAGTCAGGAATGAACTTCTGAAAGAACTTTGGAGCAATCATCAAAGAAAGGAAGGTAAATAATAAGAGAAAGTACAACACCGCGTAACGAGTCGCGGTCCTCGCCTGGTGCCGCTTCCTCTTCTCGGGCATGAGCCGGGCAGAATGAGGCCGGAACCAGAAGATCATCTTCGAGTGCCACCGGTCAACATACGGCATCAACAAGAACGGAGTCTGTATGAAGAGCAACAAGTGGCCAATAATAAAGTCAACAGCAAACTCCGAGGCCTCCACGACCTTCACCCCGAGCTCGCGGAACAACGCCAAGATCCGGTATGACTGCACGCGCACTTTCCACCACTCGCCATCCCACCACGCCTTGTTGGCGTCATGATACTGCTCCTCGTGTGTGCCAAACAAGATCATGAGCCCATGAAGTGCCGCCCGCTGGATCATCAAAGCGTTTACGTACCCGATCAATGAACTCGCAAAGTTCCACCGCTCCATGTACCAAAGCACTATCCAGACGAGCACATAGATAGTCACGGACAAGCCATGGGAAATGGCCGCCATGATCGCCGGCGTCTTGCGGTGGCATGTCCCGCAGATTGGCCCTAGGATTAAAGAAAATGGAAGCATGACGACTGTGAGACACAAGTTGGCGGCGACAGGGAACACGGTGACAAACACGAGTCTCAAGACGGTGTTCGGCCGATCAAGCTGGCTGATTCGCTTCTGCGAGTTCATATAAGAGTACGCACTGAACACAATTGCAGATTTGAACAAGGGTAACAAGCATTCGCTCACTAACAAACTCCAGATACTTAGTCTCGCCTGGTTAGGTGTGTACGAGCCCATGAGTCTGCCTCTTTTCTGGCTGGTGAACGTTGTCCACGACTTGTCAGTATACTTGGCATTTCCTCTAGACAGCCACCGCAAGAACTCCTTGTAGTCCAAAAAGAAGTCGGTCCATGCAAACTGGTGGGGATTGAAGATGAACGGAGCAACGCATAACGACAACGCCGTCACCCAGAACCAGAGCAAGTCTGTCTGCCACATCGAAAGCGAGGCGAACAACAACATCAAGGATGTCTGGAACCCGGAATATATAGACATGGTGCTGAAGCTGGCAAACAACGTGCTGAAGTGGTTTCTTGTAGTAGAGAACCCGCGGCTCGTTCCTAAGTATCTAGCCCCACCAAAAGTCAAGTTGCTCTTCAAAGCTGCCTGATAGATCTGGCACACAAAGACCTCAAGTAATGGCGACATCGAGGCAAAGTGAGCTAAGATCCGGGTCAATGACTTCAAAAGTCCCCTCTCGAAGAACTCCAAGGCAATCAACGGGACAAATGCAATGAAGAAGCACACAAAGATCGACAAGACATAGATCGAGATCCAGTCTAAAACGGTCTGGATGTCCTGGCAGCCAGCCGGTTGGAGAGCAGCAGTTACAGGTGCACTCTTGTTGTGTACACACTTGGTGGCATTGAAGTTGAGAGCACCGAGGTTCACAAGCATCAACATGAACACATTTACCGAGACCATGATGAACACGTTATTCACGTGAAATCCAGTATGGGCGTAGTAGAAAGACAAGAGTCGGTCCAATGGGAGCCAGGAGCCCAAGTAAAAGTGCTCTCTGCTCAAGATCTGCTCTCCCATGCCTGCACCAAGCTTGTTGGTGAAATTCATAATTGACTCGAATCCAAGGTCTCGGCCCTTGCCGCACTGGTAGTAGTCAATATGCTTAATTCTGCCGCCTCTGCAGAAAGCATTCATCCCGGCATAGATATCCTCATTGAGATGCAACCCTTTCTGAGCCTTGGAGACTCCCCCGCGAGTGGTCATGAAAATGGCGTTGACAAAGTCAGGGTGGCCGTAGTGGAGCTTACCGCCGATTTTGGACAACGTACGCGCAAACAATGTGCCGAAAGTCTGCTCTTTCCCGGCAGCAACATCGCCAAGAACGCCGGCGTTCTCAGAAAAGATGTGCTCACGAGCGCCAACAAAGGCGACGGGTGACTTTCTTTCAACCGGCTCGCCAACATAGTCCAAGCTATACGGCTTGGTGTCAAGCTCAAGCTCCTCAAACTCAGCCAAGATCGAGCGGATTTTCAAGCATTCTTCCACGTAGTTTTCTTGATTAGAATCAACCACCTGGATGTACTCGCCTCTGTAGAAAATAAGAGCATGGTTCTGGTTGTCTGCCTTTCCGTCGCCGAGAATCGGGTTTCCCGAGAGCCGGACTCTGTACTTTGGCACGCGCTGTCCGTTCTCACTGATAGAAGAAAACCCATCAATCAAGCAAGAGTAGAACGCTTCCTCTTTGCCATCTTCTATTACCTTATCCAAGTAGGCAATCTGAAGCTGGGGAAACGTGGTAAAAAGAATCTCAACATTGGCCATGTCGTCCACACTCAACTGCGTGAACTTCTGCATCGACACAAGCATCTTGAACTTCCGGTAGGCAAAACTCTTCGTACCCTCGGTATGGCTACCCAGGTGCTGACTTGGGTTCTCCGCTTTATGCATCACTTTTAAAGCCTCGTCATACTTCATGAACCCCGCAATGGTCCGATACAACGTCTGGCTTCTCATAGTGGCCCAAATCCGCGTGCGCAACACATACTCTGGATCAGCACTCTTGTAGCCAATCAAAGAGAATGCAGAACCAGAAACCTTTCTCTCCTTGTACCTCCACTGCGCCTGCAAATTACTTCTGTTGTACGCAACATCCTCGTCAAGTTCCTCTCTCTTTTCAGCAACCATCTTTGTCTCGCTGACAAAACAATCCCACTCGGCTGGGTAGAGCAACTTGAGATAATCGAGAACGGTCATTTTAGACTGAGAGTCGGTTTCCTTAATGATCTCTCGGATGCTGAGTATGATCTTTTCCGAGTAGTGTGGAACCATCACAGTGAAGGCGGGGATTGCCTCGACCGGGATCGGGTCAGGAAGCTTGGAGGCTAACGACTTTGCAAAGTACGAGATCCGTCTCTTTGCCTCTGAGTCATTGGCTAAAAACTCCTCAGTTGCATCGTTCATCAAAACAAAAAACCCTGGCTCTCTAGGGGAAGCCGCGTTGGCTGCGCCTTGGTACAAAAGCTTCTGCAACTGCGCCAACGAGATCAAGTGCTCTCTATAGAGAGAGACCACGATGGCATTCCAGATCTGGGAAATCTGCACTTTCGGATCAAAGTTAACAAAAATCCGGTCTGCTGAGACAATTTTAGAATAAATTCTAGCAGGAAGAGTCTGGTACAAGTTTCGCCACGGGCTCAACACCGAGTAGCCTGCGTTGTACGACGAGCAGCATGAGAAGATACAGTTCCAGATGACATACCAAAGATAAGTATCAAGGAAGAACAAGATCAAGTCAGTCATATAAAGTAGTCCAAGTACTATCTTTGGCTGATAGCGGCATACCAAATTACCGTAATACTGCTCTCCCCTGCAGCTGCTCACGTTCATGGTGGACAAGCTTCTTATTGGGTCCTTGAGCGAGAGCACTAAAAAAAAGTACGACTCAACAAGCTTGCAGCCAAAGATGAGGAGCCATAAGATGTAAGATGTACCGCGGTGCTCAAGAGCTGAGAAGTTCGAAGTGAAGGCATCCCGGCGTTTTTTCTCGAGACCAAATAACTCTCTGGAGGGGCACACCGAAAAGTAGGCAACCACTACTAGAGAGAGACAAAACTGGGCAACGGCCAATGCGAGGGCAAGAGTAGAATGCGAGTCCAATGGTAAAAAAACTAGTATGTAAACTGAAGGGGCGGTATTGATGGTGAAAATAATGAATACTAGTAATAGTCTCGTGAAGACGGACTGCGCATCTGGCCACCTTCTAGGAACAAACGACAACTCGAGGGCGGTCGCTACAAACTGGCACACGCAGGCAAGCGAGCCACTAAGGGCCAACACGGAGAAAGTGACTTGGAGCGACGGCCGAGTGTCCTCGGTCTGCACATAGTTTTTAGTGTAGAGCGTCGGCGAGTTGAGAGCCGTGTAGTACCAGAAGATGCAAAGATGCATGATCCAGATGCGGCTGAAGTTGGTCAAGAGATGCAGCCAGGTGCGTGTCTCCAAGTACGTCTTGTGGAACACCTTTTTCCACTCGACTCTGTTGAAATGTGAATACCGCTCGCATCTTGGTCGCTCAATAAGCTTGCTGCCGTCTTGTAAGACAATGCGCCGGAGTCCCTCGGCGCACCAGAACAACTGGTTGACATCGTCGTAGCCAATGATCTTATCGTGGTCCTTGTTACGCTGGACCCACGCATTGCCTTTCTTCTTGTAGACTTGATTTCTAACAAAGTCATAAATTGGCGTCACGATGTGGTCAAGAAAGGGCTCCACTGACGCGGGCTGCACATCAACGGCTTGCTTAGCCACAGTGTAGTTGTCGAGTGCCGCCTTGTAGATGAAGCAGAGCAACTCCGGCATGTAGCGAAGCTGGTTGGCCTCGCCCCAGATGAGCAAGTAGAGCGCGATCTGAGTCACCATTTCCTCGGGCAAGAGCCTGCTGCAGTGGAGGTTCCACCGATAATGGATTGCTTGGAGGGAGTTCGACGAACTAGAGTCGAGGTCCGCTTTCAAGTACTGGGAGCATGGGAGAGTGGATGTCGGGGAGGTGCCCTGCATGCTGGAGCCGGGACCCGTGCTAGAGCTACTGCTTTCCACGGCTAAATCTTCTGCCCCATCTAAGCCTAGCTCCGCATTGAAATACCACTTCCGGTAGTTGGCGTTCTCGCCGCCAATGTAGTCTGCGTGGAGCGAAACGAGCGCCTCATCGGCGCTGCCGCGGCTCGCACGCGAGTCCAACTGGCACATGAAGTGGTCGTGCATGTTGAGCATCGAAGAGTGCTGGAAGCGGAAGTGTGAAGTGAGGCGCTCAAAGATGGCTAGTATTTCTGCAGCACTGAGAGGAGCGCCGTTTCCCGCGCACCAGCAGGGATAGGGGTCAGAGGAAGCGTGGGTTGACTGGGGAGGCTGCTCTGGGAGCTGTGACGGCTGCTCTGTCAACTGTGGGGGCAGCTCTGTCAACTGTGGGGGCAGCTCTGTCAACTGTGGGGGCAGCTCTGCTACTGGCGGGCCGCTGCTACTAAACTGGGCGCCTAGCTTATTGCCACTGCTTGTCAACGACATTTTAGATTGCAGTGTTGTACGGCAGACCGTGTGTTGTTGGTTTGTTGAAGAACTCAGAAGTGGCGCCTGCACAGATCGAGATGAGCAGACCACAGTGCATGGAGCGGGCGCCAGAGCGCGGCGGGAGAGCAACACATGCAGTGAGAAACGGCGGGCGCAAAGTATGTAAAGCCAAGCCCCAATCCTTGGGGCACTCATATCAAAGCAACACTCATATCAAAACAACACACACATTATAATAACGCCCATTCCAACTTTCGAATCACCCCTTCTCAAGGTTAACTTGAAACACCCCTTCTCACGTTCAACATGTAGCACTACTATCCACACTTTCTATACAATCCTCCCACCTCCTTTCTGCGCTTTACACACATATAATATAGCATCTTCTATTTGCAGCAAGTTCGACAATATATCGCAAGAAAGCACGGCGGCAGACCGCTTCACGACCGGCTGCTCCTCGTGGTTAATTGTTGTAAGCAACCATAGCAATCCGCAGTCTGCAATCCTGTTTGACGTTTGCGAAAAGCGCCTCGTCTTCAACTACCCGCTCGTTACAATCTCAACAATCTCAACTTGAACACCGCCTCCTGGATCTCCTGCTCCTCCTCAGCAATAACCTCCTCAGACTTGCACTCGGCATACGCCTTGATCTCACCGTGGCAGGTCTTCGACAACATCTGGTTGTACTGCTCAATGACACTGCCCAACCCAATAGGGTCCTTGACAACGTCGTACTGCACAACAACGTCGTCAGTCGCCTGCAAGCCTCCCTTCTTACGCAAACGCTGGATCCGGTTCACCACCTCTCTGGCAAGACCCTCGGTCTTCAAGTCGTCGTACATGTTGACGTCCAAGATGATCAACACATCGTTGTCGGAGCGCAGCTCCTGGCCCTCCTCGGCAGCAGACTCCTGCAAGCCGCGGATGACGTTCAAGTCACCCTCGACCAACTTGATTCCCTCAAGGGTGATCTCGCCGGACTCCAAGTAAGTCTGGACCTCCTCGGAGGACAACTTTGGCAAGGCGTTCTTGACAATCTTGACGTCCTTCTTGAGCTTCTTGCCCAACGTTGGCCAGTCAGCAACAGCGGTGTAGGTGACACCGTACTTCTTCTCGTCGCTCGTGATGACAATCTCCCGCACGTTCAACTCCTCCAAGATGTACTGCTCAAACTCCTTGATGTCCTGCAAGTACTGCTTGTCGGAGTGCAAGATGACAAGGGTCTTCAACGGGGTCTTCAACGAAATGGTCTTCTTGTCGCGGATGTTTCTGCCCAACTCAATGACCTTCTGCATGCGGCCCACGGCGCGCTCGATATCAACGTTGAACTTGGTCTTGTCCACGGTAGGGTAGCTAAGGTAGTGCACCGACTGGGTGTTCTTGGACATCGTCGCAAGGAACTCCTCCGTGAAAAACGGAGTCAACTGCTGGTAGATGTTGTCAGCCAAGTATGGCGCGAACGGAGCAATGGCTCTACTCAAAGTAAGGAGCACAATAGCCAAGGTGTTCATCGCCTTGAGCCCGTCCTCAACGCCGCTCTCGCACTTCAATCTTCTACGGTTGAAACGAATGTACCAGTTGGTCAAGTCGTCAATCAAGCGCAAGATCTTAGGCACCACGGTATAGAGGCGGTACTGCTTCATCTCGACGTGGATGTTCTCGAGCAACGACTGCAACGAGGCCAAGATCCACTTGTCCATGACATTCTCCGAGGAGAGCGAGGCATCGTACTTGAACTCAATGTTCTCAGTCTTCTTGAGGAGAGCCACCTGGCCCTCCAAGAACTTGAACGAGTTCAACCATGGCAACAACACCTTGGACACAACCTCCTTGACTCCCTCGTCGCTGAACTTGAGCGACTCTCCCTTCAACACCGGCGAGTTGATCAAGTAGAGACGGAGCGCATCGGCACCGTACTTGTTGAGCACCCCGATAGGGTCCGGGTAGTTCTTGAGACGCTTCGACATCTTCTTACCGTCCCCGGCAAGCACAATGCCGTTCACAATGACGTTCTGGTAAGGGCACGTGCCAAACAAGTGGGTGCCGAGCACCGTCAAAGTGTAGAACCAGCCACGGGTCTGGTCAAGACCCTCGGCAATGAAGTTCGCAGGGAAGATGTTCTTGAACTTGTCGACGTTCTCGAACGGATAGTGCTGCGAGCCGTACGGCATGGACCCGGACTCGAACCAGCAGTCGAACACCTCCTCGATTCTGCGGAGCTCGCCCTTACCCTGCTTAGACGGGATGGTGATGTGGTCAATGGAGTGACGGTGCAAGTCGGTGATGTCCTGGACACCCGACAACTCCCGTAACTTCTCAACAGAGTCGATGCACACCAACTCCTCGTAATCCTCGCTGGCCCAGACCGGGATAGGAGTACCCCAGTATCTCGACCGCGAGAAGTTCCAGTCACGAGCGTTCTCGATCCACGCAAGGAACCGGTTCTTCACCAGCTGCGGCACCCAGTGGGTCTTCTCGACATTGGCGAGGAGCTCCGGCACGTGGTCCTTCACCTTAATGAACCAGGCCGGGATGGTCCGCTGGATCAACGGGGTGTCGGAACGCCAGCAGAATGGGTAACTATGCTTGAGCTGCACGTTCACGAGCACATTGCCGTTCGCAGTGAGGTCCTTGATGATTTTCTTGTCGGCGTCCTTGACATAGACACCGGCATAGGCCGACACCTCGTCGGTGAACTGCCCTCTGTCGTCAAGCGGACATGGCGGAGGCGTCTGCGGGTCAATGACCCCGTGGCGCGTGCACACGTTGAAATCATCCTCACCATGGGCCGGGGCCTGGTGGACGATACCAGTACCGCTCTCGGCACTGACGTAGTCGTCGGAGATGACTCTGAACGCGCGGTCCTTGAACTGCGCCTCAAAGTACGGGAACAAAGGCTTGTACTTCTTCCCGACAAGGTCCTTACCCATGATCTTCTCAACGACCTTGAACTTCTCCTTGGCCGGCTTCTTGTAAAGAGTGCCGATCAACGACTCCAACAAGATAAAGTACTGGTCCTTCTTCTCGTCGTAGATCTTGACATACTCAAACGCCTCGTTCACACAGAGCGCCAAGTTCTGAGGCAAGGTCCACGGGGTGGTGGTCCATGCAACCAACATGGTCTTTGGCTCGTCAACAACCTCGAAACCAATGGTAACAGCTGGGTCAAGGACGTCCTTGTAGTTCTGCTGCGCCTCAAACGACGAAAGTGGCGTGGTCAACCCGGTCGAGTATGGCATCACGCGGAACCCGCGGTACACAAGACCCTTCTTGAAGAGCTCGCCAAACACCCACCAGCACGACTCCATGAACGTCGGGTACATCGTCTTGTAGTCGTCGTCGAAGTCGATCCAGCGGCCCAAACGGCCAATGGTCTTGCGCCACTCGCCGGAGTACGTCATCACAATCTTGCGGCACTCCGCATTGTACTTGTCGATGCCCATGGCCATGACGTCGCTCTTTCCCGTGATGCCAAGCTTTTTGTCGATCTCGTACTCGATCGGAACTCCGTGGGTGTCCCAGCCAAACCGACGCTCAACGTGGTACCCGTTCATCAGCCAGAACCGCGGGACAACGTCCTTGATGGTCGAGGCCAAGATGTGCCCGTAGTGCGGAGCACCCGTGGCAAATGGTGGGCCGTCGTAGAAACCCCACTCCGGCTTGCCCTCGTTCAACTTCACAGACGTGTGGAACGCATCAATCTCGTCCCAGAACTGCCCGATTCTCTCTTCCTCCTTGGGAAACGAAAAACCCGTGTGTTCTTCAGCAGCCATAGTTGTCTATGTCTTCGGTGATCGTTGACTGTGTGCAAAATTCTGTGAAATATAAATATAGAATTACCCGGCAGTGAGTCAGAAGTGGGCAGCGGCATGGAAAGCGATGCCACCGTCCCAGTGATTTGATTTGAAAATTGGCTAGCCGATAGTTTATTGTGAGCCATTCATCGATTATTTATTAGCTCCCGTATGAATATGCATCCAGTGTTTTGATTGGCCAAGGTTAACTAATGATGACAGTGTACTGGGTATACGCACATGGTAGATTTGTGCACGTGATGACGATGGGACCAAGTCGTAGAGGCTCGAATCAAGAAAGGGCACGAATTTTAAATAGTTTTGGCGCAGGGCTGGCAGGGGATCTGGCGCTAGATTAGCTAGCTTACCGGACAGCGCAGTAACGGGGCAAGTGCTTTCTTCACACTATCGATTTTCTGACTCACCTCAGTAACTGCTAGAGCCCTTAGATCTCATCGGGAGCCCACCAATGAGCTCGATTACAACACTTTTCAACGAAAACTTGACGGAGTCGCACACCAATATGCAGCGCTGATTTTTGTCTCTTCCAGCCGGACTCTTGGTCAATAACACTTGTTCTCTTCTCATGTGTGTCTGACTGGCGCGGCTGCAGTGTTAAAGTCTACAGTCTACAGTTTAGACATCCGACACCTTAGCACTGCCGAGGTTCTACCTACAGTTATTTGAGGCTACACCAACTGAGCACCTTTTACGGCAGGGTCAGGGTGAGTCTCCATTGGAACTGGGCAAGTTCCCGTTATCTGGAGTTTCAGGATTACGTGGATGTCTACAGTAAAGTTTATTGAGGGTGATCCTCGACACGCGGTGCACAGCTGTGAGACCAGTTACAACTTTCCACTTCCAGACCTCGCCGCAATTTGTCATCGAGATCATTTTGTCAGCGTCAAGTCACAGAACCGTTGTCGGCCTTAAGCTTACAAATTGTATTCTATTTTTGTTGATGACAGAGGAATCGTCTCCCACATGCAAAGTCCTGCACTACGGTGAAAAAAGCGTTGGCGTGCATTTCTCGAAATCTCTGATTATGTCGGAGCCCCCACCTTTTTTTGGCAGGCATCTCCACCGACCCGACCAGTACCCCGCCATCCATATTCTCACCAAAATAGCTCGCACGAAGCTCGATTTTTGGCAACATTGACAGTTGTTCATGATTTGCAAGTTCCGCTTTTTTTTTTGAGAAATCCGCCAATTATTACACGTTTCCGAGGGTTTCTTCGGAGGCGTGGGGCAAGACACGGCTTCGAGAAATCTAGAACTTCTGCTGACACATCGGCCCCGAGTCGGCCCAGCCATTGAGATGTATAAGTACGGTTTGCTGGGGCGAGGATTTCTAAGATTAACATTCTAAAGTAAAACAAACACTTTAGAGCACCAACAGTTATCACACACACACACACACACACACACCACCATGTATTTGACCGTCGACAAAACGTTCGAGTGGGTAAACAACAAGCTCACCGGTAGTCTCTCCCTGCTTAACATCATGGTCGTGGGAGGCACTGGCGGAATTGGAAGAGCCGTCAGCAATGTGCTCGCCAGCGCCGGCGCTAACGTCACCGTTGTGGGTCGCACGTTCAAGGACCAGGACAAGAAGAACATCTCGTTTCTCCAGGCGGACCTTACCTCGTTGAAGTCTGCCAAGAAGTTTGCCAGTAACTTGGATGTCAGCAAGGCCGATATTGTCTTGTTCACCATTGGAATCATGGCTGCGAAGAAGAGACAGGAGACCGCCGAGGGGTTGGAGAAAGACATGGCGGTCAGCTTCTTGAACCGGATGGTGATGATTGAGGAGATTGCCCCACGCATGAGCTCCCAAAAGAATGCACTTGGGTTCAGACCTAGAATCTTCAACATGGCGTTTCCAGGCTCGGGGCAGATGGGCACCCCAGAGGATCTCAACACCGAGAAGGAGTACGGGGTGATGAGAGCGCACCTGAACACTGTTGCCGGTAACGAGGCCTTGGTCTATGTGGCCGCCGAGAAATACAAGAACGTCAACATTTTTGGCTTGAACCCGGGCATGGTCAAGACCGACATCAGAAACAACCTTTTCGGCAGCGGCTGGACCTCGTGGGCCATCGAGGGCGTGATGGGGTGGTTCATCCACAACCCAGACTCGTACGCCAAGGTCATCACTCCGCTTTTGGTTGCGCCGGAGTTGGACTCCCGCAACGGTGCCAACTTTGACAACGCCGGCAACTGCGTCAAGCGGTCTAAGGGATTCACCCAGGAGTATGCCGAGAACTACATCAAGGCTTCCAAAGCGTTGCTTGCCGAGAAGAACTTGCCATGATCAGAACATGGGCAAAGCTTTGGCTCTGTGTAGCCCTGCCAGATTATAGTATGATACGATAATTTAATAATTTAAAATTTTATTGTAGCAAAAAGTGAGAAATTCAAGATCGCACTTCCTCGTACGTTCCCATAAAGAAGCAGTACAAATTCCCAGCAAGCAATAACACTTATTACACTCTTTAGTCGAACTGCTTATATTGTTTTGTATGCGCATGCGTCCGCCATGACTCCTGCTCTTCGGCTATCAACTTCTGTAGTCACCGTTGATGGTCACGTACTCGTGGGTCAAGTCGCAAGTCCAGAAGCTCGCGCCCTGCCCCTTTCCGGTGCCAATATCCACCTCAATAACAAGATCCTCGCTCTCCAAGATCTCGCTTGCTCTGGCCTCGTCCACATTCTCTGGCTCTCCGTTCACAAGAAGTTTCAACGGGGCGCTGCCGTCCACCGGGACAAAACTCACCGACGTTTTTTCCGGAACAATGTCACCACTGGTATCTTTAGTGTAGCCAATTGCACATAAAATCCGGCCCCAGTTGGCATCTTTCCCATAGAGAGCAGTTTTCACCAACAGCGAGTTGGCGATGCTGGAAGCAATGTTCTTGGCAGTCTCGTAAGAAGAACAGTCTTTCACCTGGACGGTGACAAATTTAGTAGCCCCCTCACCGTCTCTAACCACCAATTGGGACAACGTCTGCGCGAACTTTGTGATCTCGTCTCTGAAAACAGGGAACTCCGTGCTCTGCTCAGTAATCTCACTCCCACCCGCAGCACCGTTGGCTAATGCGACCATCGTGTCGTTTGTCGACATGTCGCCGTCAACACTGATGCAGTTGAACGACCTGTCGACGGAGTACTGGAGAATCGACTTGAGGGCAGCTGTGGAAATCGGCGCGTCGGTGACGAACCCGCCGAGAAGCGTGGCCATGTTGGGGCAGATCATCCCCGCGCCCTTCGAGATCCCCGCAAGTCTATACTCTTTGTCGTTGATTTTGAACGACTTGGAGATAAGCTTTGGGAAAGTGTCGGTGGTCATAATCCCCTTAGCACAGTCCAACCAGTGGTCGTGGGACGAGCCGAGTGACTTCTGCTCAAATAAGCCGGAAGTGCCAGCTAAGATCTTTTGGATGGGCAACAACTGGCCAATAACACCTGTGGACATTACAAGGGAAGAGTTCTCGGGTTTTCCTGAAGATTGGCCAGCTTTTTGGATCATGGCATTGGCGTCTTTGAGTCCCTGATCACCAGTAACGGCATTGGCGCAGCCACTATTTACCACAATCGAATGGATCCCGGAACCACCTGTTTCTTTGAGGATCTGCTTAGAAGCTAACACGGGAGCCGCCTGAAACTTGTTGGTCGTGAAAACCGCAGCAGCATTGCACGGTGTTTCGGAGTAAAGTATAGATAAGTCTAATGCCCCACTCTTTTTCACTCCGCAGTGCAGAGCTCCCACGGAAAAGCCCTTGGGATAGGTGCCAGAAGATGGCACGTATCTGGACCACTTTGAAGCGGTTGAATTGAACCGTTTGGCGACAAAAGACATTGGTTAGAGCCTTGAAAAAATTTCAGGGGATCTTGAATAGTGACCACTTGGGCACTGACTCACTATCTGGTTGCAGCTTCCAGGGCTGCTTAATCTGGCATTGACCCGCCGTGCTGGTCTTACCGCGTGCGTGCAGGTGCCTGAAAAACCATAGCAGGAAACCAAAGAGAAGTGCATCAGCCACGAGTCTAAGCATTCATGAGCGACGCCTTGACCAAGTCCAAAATCGCCCTCCGGGGCTCGTCGAAGATTGTTGCGGACTACTTCGAATACAGCATTAACTCGTTGTTGTACCAGCGCGATATCTACCCGGCCGAAGACTTTCAGGTGGTGAAGAAATACGGGATGAACATGATGCTCAGCATTGACGAGGATGTGAGGGCTTATATCAAGAAAATCATGGCGCAGTTACATAGTAAGTACTAGTAGCACATTGGCGAAGCCGATGCGCTGCGAGACGTTACCAGCAGTGTGTTCCCAGGCATCCATTGGCGCGCCTAGTGTGCTGCGACAATGAACTGGCGAGCACATATATCTCTTGCTGGGTACGAGATGGCGTTCCTATATGCTGGTTGTTCGACTCTTGCTGCCTTTTTAAAATATTCAATACTAACAACAGAATGGGTGGGAAACGGGCGGATCACAAAGTTGGCGGTGCCGATCATTAACAAAAACACCGACGAAGTCGTGGAGCGGTGGGAGTTCAACTTGGAGATCATCGGGGAGAAGGGGGGGCAAAACAGTGGCAATAGCGGGGCTCAGACGAAAACTAAGGAAGAGATACAGAAAGAGATCTCGGCGATCATACGCCAAATCACGAGTTCTGTGACGTTCCTTCCGATTCTTGAAGGCCCTCACACCTTTAACGTCTTGGTGTACACCGACACGAACCAGATCCCGAGCCAGTGGATCGATACGAATGGCGATGGCAAGGAGATCGGCGAGGGTGAATCCGTGAGGTTCCGCAGTTTCCGGACCCTGGAGCATCAGGTGGACACTCTGGTAAGCTACAAATTAAGTGACTAAGCGTGCATTCGCGGAGCCAAGGTGCGTTGCTAAATGGAAAATAGAACTCGAATGTGAATAAGGCATAGGATTAGCGGTTGTGGGCGGCAAGCAGTGCGTCAGGGAAACCCTGCTACTCTAAAAGTCTGAAGTAGCTAGTGGTGAAACAAACTGCGCAGAGCTCGTGTTGTGCAGCCATGACAATAGCATTCGGGGTTTCCACTGAGCCATTTTCTGGCTTGGCAACCTTTTGTTTCAGGAAGTGGAAATTACGGGATCAATTGCATCCCCCTGCAGTGCGGTCCCACGCCTGCTCCATGCTGCCAAGCTATAGCTCATCTCGTGCTAGCTGGGGCTCGGAGCTAGCGCATAGGAGCACGGGCGAGCGTGAGCGAGATGGTACAAGACAGTGCGGCAGCAAAACAATGACTCTTTCGGCGATGCTTAGACTGACCACTGCCCCTTTGCTACTCACTCAACTGGGCAACATTTATTGCATGTAATATACAGATTCATAATATAGAAGGTAGGAGGCAGCCGACTGATCAAGCGGCCATCGGACATTAGGCAATTAGGACCACATCGGTTAGTGCGCTGCTCTATGCACCGCGATATCGCAATGGCCGCTAGTGCAAGCACGCCGCGTAATAGATGAGTGTGCATGCTTGCGTGACTCGGGAGTGCGTCGCGTGCGCAAACCGTATGAGACTCGGAGTGAAGCTCGGAGTGAAGTTTGGAGCGTATGAGAACAGAGCCTCAGAGTGGATTTCAGAGGGTGTGAATATTGTAGCAGATTTGATTTTTGGCTTGCTCCTAATGGGCACGGTCCAATGGAGGCACACAGTGGGGAAGTGATTTGGGACTCGAGTGGGGATGTGAGTATCTCACTGAAGACCCAAAACTCAAAAAACTCAAGTACTCATTGTCCCGCAGTGACCACTTCTGGCCCGGCCCGATCAATTGCGGCCAACTCTTCTTGCTCCACCGCCGCCTTGAACGGCTGGCGGCACATCGGGCACAAGCCCTTGGACGACTCGGTCTCGAGCCACTTAACAATGCAGTGGGTGTGGAAATAATGATGGCACTGGCCAGCGACTGTTGTTAGTAAATTGTGAAGAACATGCTTTCAAATTGCCGTAATCCGTCTAGAGGCACCGTCTGAAAGAGCCCTGCTTGACTTACCCAATGGACAACCATCGCCAGGATAGTTGCACGCCGGACACGTGCCGTCAAACGGCACGCGGCAAATCCCACAGAGATCGTCTTCTTGCGAGGTCTCCCACTGCCAATAGGCGACGCTGTGCCAGCTCTTGATCTTGACCTTCATCACTGTAGCAGTGGATCATCATCTCAACAACACGAGATGAGATTCCGCGGGTCACGTGATGAGAAACGCTGGGGTCGCTTGCGGGACTCCAGCAAACCTCAGGCGGGTCGGCAATTGCGGGGAGCCATGGTACTCAGGATTTACAGTGTAGCTTTAATACAATAAAGAGCAATTCGGCAGTGTAGCTCGTACTCGCGCAAATTGGTATTGAGAGTGAAATTAGCAACACCCGGTTCCCAACAACCCACGGATAATCGTCCCGTGTGTGGCAATTAGCGGCAGTGCGTCTCTCAGTGAGGAACGTTTCTGGGCGAATTCTGAAACAGTGACCTCAACAGTGCATCCGAGAGCGAGACAATGCTATTTTGAGGATACAGTTGCGAGCCGGGCATAACCACTTGGAGTAAACTTTGGAGTTGAAACCGCGAACAATGCAAAACTGTAAGGGTCGCTAAATTGGGACGCACTAGGGTGGCGATCCGAGTCGCCCCCAAAAATAGAGTTCCCGCCAGGCCCCAACAGGCAGGGTCCAGCACGGGGATGCCTTAGTGAGATGAGGAAACAGCCCACAGCTGTGGACGACGTGCGCTAGTCCAGAGCGCTAAGCAGAGATAGTGATTCCACGTGGAGGAGTCAGAAATATTAGATAGGGATTTGTAGACTAGAAAGGGAAAATCGAACGACGTGACTATTGCTGTTTCTTTTTTCGCCCCACTGGGCCATGGCTCCGCTGCACTACCACTTGAGGTTACGAGAAAGATCGACGCCGTTTTCTGGTAACTAAGAATGTATGTGAGAGCACCGGGTGAGGACAATAGAGAGGTTGCCTGTGGTTTCTGGGTGAGACAGGTAACTACGCAGATCGTTTCAAAATGTATCAGAGACGGATTTTTGGAGTAGCGCAGAACTCTAATTGGCTGGCACCGCACTGGGTTCCCGGCTTAATCATGCACTTGTCGTCGTAGTTGATTGTGAGATCTCACTAGCTCCCGTGGGTCCGCGTCGCCATGCACCAGATTGCAGCACTGCTTTGTTTCAGCACCGGGCCAAGTGTATTTAGTGCCAGGCCCATCGCCTGTCGACGAGGTTTCGAGGCTTTTAACCTTACAATAATGAACCAGCACGGCTACCAAGTTCCTTTGCCAGAAAACCCGTTCAAAATCTCCGAAAAGGGGCACGAGTTCGGGGTGATACAGCGCGAGCTCAGCTCACGCTACTCGGAGTCGCACAGCTACCTTAGCGACGAGAGCAAAGATCTCAAGATAGAGGAGCTCGCAGACAGTTATGGAATCGACCAGAAAAAAATTGTGCGCAAGATCGACTGGTGCGTGGTGCCGGCATTTGCTCTTCTCTACTTTGTTGCCTTTCTCAACAAGTCCACCTTTGGCCTTATCTATGTCGACGGGATCATGGAGGACTTCCATATCACCGAGCTCCAGCTCTTATCTTCCTATGCCGCGTTTTTTGCTCCTTTAATCGCGTTGCAGTTCTTTTCGAACATCTCATTGCGCTTGGTGAAGCCGCACTACCTCATTTCGTTCTCTGTCCTCTTCTACGGTCTCTTTGTGATCGGCAGCGGCTACGCCAAGAACTACGCGACTCTCGTGGTGTGCCAGTTCTTCCACGGCGTGTTCCAGTCGGGCTCTGAAACAGCAGTGTTCTACATCATTGCCCATTACTACGAGCGCAGAGAAGCCCAGTTGCGGTTCTCGTTCATCTACTCGTTCAACTGTTTGGCCGGGGTGGCAGCCAACTTGATCTCCCTTGCCGCCAACGCACACTTGAGCGGCGCGCATGGCTTGGCGTCTTGGCGATGGGTGTTCATCATCACGGGCATCATCACCGTGGGGTCCGCCGTCATCTTGTTTTTCATTGTGCCTGACTTCCCAGAAGGCGCACGCTTCTTCAACGATAATGAGACACTCTACATTGTGAAGAAGCTCGAGGTCTTCGGTGGGAAATCTGGGTACAACTTGGAAACTTGCCGGAGCGAGGTGTGGGAGACGCTCAGAGACCCTGTGATCTTCCTCCCAGCCATCGCTTCCATCGGTATTGGTTACATTTCTCACGGCTACTCGATGTACGAGCCGGCAATCCTCAAGTCGTTAGGCACCACTGTGGAGTTCACCAACCGGATCTCGTCTTTCCCGTGGATCTTGGCGTTTGCCTACACCAACTTCATGTCGTACTTGTCCACCAAGGTCAACAAGAGATGGCCTGTGCTCTTTTTTAACATCTTCTTGGTCAGCGTCGGCGCGCTTCTCATCTTCTGCGACAAGCACGTGGGCTCCGACCACATCAAGTACGCGGGCAACTTCCTCTTGGTCGGCGGCAGCTACACCGCGATGCCGATCTTGCTCTGCTGGTCCAGTTTGAACGTCTGCGGGCACTTGCGCAAGGCGCTCATCACCTCGTTTGAGCTCTCTCTTCTCGACACCGGCGGGTTGATTGCCGTTTTCGGATTCTACAAAAACGACAACCAGTACCACTTGGCGTTCATCATTGGGTTTGTGCTCGCGGTGATCACGCTCGTAGTGCTCTCCCTCTATTTCTATGTGATCATGGAGAAGAACAAGGCCAAGCGGTCCAACTCGTATAAGGCCGAGTGGGACTCGTTCAGCACGCGCAGCAAGATCATCTTGGGCGACAGAGATCCCGACTTTGACTACCAATACTAGCACCGACGAGTCATAGACGAGTCGGTGCAGTGCTGGCATGTCACTGCTTCCACGACGTTATGTTTTTTTATTGGGTTTAATGGATGGGTTTCTAATTATTGTAAGAGTTGTAGAGTGTATGTGACGCGCATGAAGGTGCATCACTCGTTAAATAATGAGTGTCAAATGAGAGGCGCCCCAGAGCGCTCCAGATGGGTCCACGGAATGTGATGAAAAACGCATCCGCAAACCCTTATGGCAATGGACATTTCTGTCTCAGCTGTGGTGTACAAGTTCTATTTTGCATTGTCTAAGACTATAGCACTGCCCTCATGCACTCCCTATTGGGAAGTATTAGGAGAGCATTTGGACGGCGGTTGCTGAGACAGCTCCTGTTTGCCATTTCCAACCCTTTTTGGCCCTTTTCCGTCTAGCTCCGATTGTCACGCCCCTTAGGCTGGTTTCCAAGCCACTGTGCGTTACATTTTTCGCGGCGGTTTTTCAAAAAATGTGTCTGACTTCCTGGCCCGTCCCTTTCTCCATGCGCGTTTCCCTGCCGCGAAGGAGGCACCCTGCAGGCACACCCACAAATTTCAATCCCTTTCATGCACGCACGTCACAGGATGCCCTTAGAAACTGTCCTGACACGCTCCGAGACACGGCCTGAGATGAGCACAAAGGCACGGGAAAGGTACGATCTAGGCCCTGGCCGGGGTTGAGCCCAGTGGAAATAGGCTTCCCCTGAGAGGGTATATAACGAGCGGACTTCGCAAAAGGTAGATCCTTTTCTCTCAACGTTCGTTCTTTACGCTTTACGCTTTAACAGTCTTTCTTTTGCTGATCACTCTTTACAGCTCTACTTTCTTTTAACACACACATCCACACACACACAATGCAGACTGCCGTCCTCCTTTCTATTCTCTCCGTGGTGTCCGGAGCCGTTGTCACGACCTCCGCGCCAACCTCCTCCACCACAACTGTCACCGCCACGGACTACGACGCCACCGCGACCGTCAGTGCCAATTCGGATGACGACGACGTGACCACCTCGTACGTGTCTGCCACTGCCACGGAGGTCACTGCCGTGCCTACCGACACCACTACCACTGTCCCGGGCTCGACCACCACCTCTGTTGTGCCAACCTCGAGCGAGGCTGCCTCTGCTGCTTCTGACGACAGCACTGCTACTGCTGCCGCTGCTGACACTGCCGCTGCTGCCACCGAGGACCTTGTCACCCAGATCGGCGACGGCCAGATCCAGGCTGCTGTTGAGACTACCCCAGCTTCCTCGGCTGCCCCAGCCACTTCTGCTGAGGCCACTTCTGCTGAGGCCACTTCTGCTGAGGCCACTTCTGCCCCAGCTGAGACCACCCCAGCCACCATCTACAGCACCATCTACCAGACCGTCAACTCCATCCAGTACGTCACTGTCACCGCCGACTGTGCCGCTACTTCTGCTCCAGCCCCAGCTGAGTCCACTCCAGCCACCTCCGAGGCCCCAGCTACCACTGAGACCTCTGCCGAGTCTTCTCCAGCTGAGTCCACTGCTGCCGAGTCCACCACTGAGGCCTCTACCACTGAGGCCTCTACCACTGAGGCCCCAGCCACTACCTCTGCTGCTGAGCAGTCGACGACGACGAGCACCGCCGAGGCCACTAACACCGCCACCGTGCAGACCCAGACCGGTGCTGCCGCCAAGGTGTTCGTGCAGCCTGCTCTCGCTGCCGCCGCTGCTTTGTTGTTCGCTTTATAATTTAATGTATTTATGGTTTGAGGTATTCCGATGTAACTAGAAGTTGATTAGAATTTTTCGAAAGCATATAGTCAGAAGTTGAGATCTTCTGTTTTTTCTGGAAAGCATGCAGCTGTTCAGAGGGCATCTCTAGCAGTGTGCAGCCTTGGGGCTTGGCCATCACTGGGTGAGTGAGTAGCACTGCTAGAGAACGAAATATATTGCGTGCAATAGTCTGGCACTGGCGAGCGTAAGCATTATGACCAAAGAATGGCTAAAATTTATAGAACACTACTCCTTTCCTAGAGAATACCACTGCTTTCATGCTCACCTCTCCGACATGCATGAGATTTCATGCACGCACACGTGGGGCACAGACCCACGTTGATGACTGACCCGTGAGTTGCTCCGTCTAGCGTACCTATAAAATACTGCTCTAAGGGCACTCGAACTCTCGCCGGTTCTCCTCCAGGGCAATTCAGATTGCCACATTCTTTTTGTGAGCCTCTGGGTGAGTTCTTACAGTTCTCATGTTCCTTGCTAAGGTCGTGTTCACCGCGATCGCCGCCTGTACGGTGGCTGCCAACATTGGAGGCATCTTCATGACCCTCGACGACGCTATGGATCACCTCTGGTTCTGGCTCGAGCTCAACCGGGGGGCCAGTTAATGGGGTGCTAGATAATGGGAATTTGGGACTTTGGTAGAATCAGTTAAGGAAATTAGAAATTTTGTTGGGCCGTGGTTGGTAACTTGTGCGAAGCAGTGCTGAGTGTCTGCACTGGGAGTACTCAACGCTTGCTACATGACTGTTAATGGATTGGTTTACGTTGAATTCTAGGTATATACATGTCTATTAATGTACTTCCGTATGTCTGTCGTTGAGAAATGTATGTTGGCGAGGTACTGTGAGCCCAATGTTGAGCAGCGCACTGTTAAGGTGCTGTGCCTGCTCAATACAACGCGCAAAAACTCATACAGATTTCCTTGCCAGGCGATTCAGCTCTTATTTACATGAAATCAGCTTCACAACCTCCGCCGCTTTCCCCATAAACTCCTCGAATTCCTCGCTCGTCATCTCCCCCTTCAAGCTCACCAAATTCACCTCCGCCCTCTTCCCCCCAAGAACACCTCCATCGACCACAGCAAACTGCACCAAATTATCGTCGTCCAACTTCAACTCCAAATGACGGCGATAGCTCAGGTTTAAGTAGTAATAATTCACCTCCTCGTCTTCTCCCTGCTCGTTCTTCAACGTCAACTTCATATCCTTCGCAACCTTCACAGGTGAGCTGCTGTTAAACGCAAGCTTGGAACGAGTGATAAAGTTGTACAAGTCTGGGTTTCCACGGAGAAACTCTGGTACAGTCTCCTCCTTGTTCTTCAAGTAGCTAAACCATTCTCCACTTGCCTTAGACTCTTCCGTAGACTCCAACTGCTGGTCCGCATCTGCCACTGTGCTTGTCAACGTTCTGGTGACCTTCATGTCTGCGGCCTGAGAAGGTAAGCTCACATAGATGTCGTTTTGCTGCTCCACAGTGAACGCTTTCAACGTATCAATTTGAGCCACATCGTTATCGTCCAACTCCATCCACAATTCTAATGGTGGATATTTCTTGTAGTACTCCACATCTGCTACCTCCTGCTCCCCCTCTTTGACGAACGGCCGTGGCACCAACTTGATCTGAGTGTAATAGCTGTAATTATCATTGACAAGTGCCTCTTGTTTTGGCGGGTAGAAAAGCGGAAGCGACAACGCCTTGCGCTTGATGTTGGGGAGGTTCGAGTGGAACAAGAACGAGTTAGGCAAAGTCAAATCCGGTTCTTGGCCTGCTTCCACGGAGTCCTTGCTCTTTCTGTCAAGCAACATTTGGCCAAAAGTAACGGAAACGCTAGGTGGGTCCCATAAGCTTCTAGCATTGCCAACAAGTGGGGCACTGCCTTGGGCCTGCAAGTTGTTGTAGATACGCTCGCACTGAGCAGTGGAAAGCACACTTTTCTCAGAAGACGAGTCTCCCTTCAATGTTTGTGCCTTTCTAACTCTAAACCACTCGTTCACTCTGAAGACCCAAGGCAACGACGACTTGTCCATGTATCGGAAGAAATGACCCTTGCCCAATTCAAAGCTGTTTCGAATGTGCAAGTTGTAATCAAGGTACCACACGAGCAACCGCTTGGCACGCAAGAGCTGCGAGTGTTGCTGCGAGTACAATAAGTACACATTTTCACCGACTTTCTGGAAAAACACGTCCGTGATCCGCTCGATCTGTTTGATGGGCAAACCCGACTGAACAAACAAGTTCTTGAACAGCGAGACGTCGAGCTTGGTGCCCACCAAGTCAGCTATGAACTTGTTGAAACTCGCTTCAAACCAGTTGAGCCGCGACTGCGTGGCACTCACCACCATTTTTTTGACGGAAGTGAGAAAGATCTTGACATTTTTAGAGGTGTAATTGAACAAAAGCTTTCCCTCATCGGCCATTAAGAAGAAGAGCTCCTTGTCGGTGACATCTATACTTCGAGTGGTTATCACACCAGACGACCCTCTGTTGGCCCCCTTCTTTTTGCTCTTCTCCTGCTTCCCTCCCTTCTCAATCTCAATTTTCCACACGTCCTGGATGATCGCCTTGGCTATTGTGGCCTTGGTGGCGTACTTCGTCACGTTTGACAGCCCACTGGCGTAGCTGAACAACGTCAATTTCGAGTGCTGTCTTTGCAACATTTTTCTCAAGCTAGCAAACGATTCCAATGAAATCGACTCCGTATGAGGCTTCAACTCATCTATGGCTGCCATCTTCTGTTCCCTTGAATCTTCAGCCGCCACATTCCTATTCTGCAAGTCGTGGATCAACTCATCATAAAAGCCTCCCTGGTCAAGGAAAAATGCACTGGCAGTATCGTCTGCTTCCTCCCCACTCAAGCCTCCTTTCTTTTCTTTTTTTTGTAACTTTTTGAACTCCCTGGGAACCTTAGGACCCCTGGTTCTGATGATCACATACTCCGACTCTTTGCTCTGTAACGCTATGCTCGTCGTTTGGAAACCCCGTCGCACGAGCACACTGCTCATCCGCACAGGCCGTGACCAGCTCCTTATTCTGAGCATCTTTGTTCGGACTCAAAGTCGTTAGAATGTAGGGTTTCTTCGTCAAAGATTGGGCTCTTGGTGCATCCGCCTCTTCGTGAGCTGCAGAAATTCGGTGAAAAAAAGTTACGCTCATCGTAGATGCACGCGAGAGATGGGGTTCAAACCCACAGTCAACACCGGAAAAAAATACATACCTTTTCTTTTTGACTCCTACAGATTAAGCGTTAATTGGACTTCAGTTACCGATTGCTTCAAGATTTGAAGTGACTTTGTAGTTGGATTACCAACTCTTGCTGCTCTCTTTTGATTGTACACCGCACACTCTTGTGATGAGTCGTTGCCACACTTCCTGCGCACTCGGGCATTCTACGTCTAACGTCGACTTTTCACAGGATCACGCTATTAGACACACCTTTATTGTTGGGACCATCGCAGCTCCATCTCACGCGCAAGACCTCTGTTTGCATCATGATGGTTACCGTCATAGTCTTTAAAAAATAAAAACAGTCAGCAAAATCCGATATAGTGTAATGGCTAGCACGGTGCTCTCTCACAGCGCAAATCGGGGTTCAATTCCCCGTATCGGAGTTTTTTTTTCAAAATCTTGTCCTACACCTTTCTCTGAGAAGGCAACTTATTTTTCATTACGAACTTGAGCAAAATTAATTATGAGACAACTATGAATCTATAAAATCTATAAATTTTCATTCCCACTCGTAGAACCGCTGAGGCTTTCTCACAGTGTACCCGTCATTAAGAAGCACCATATCTGTGCCGTCCATGGCAATCCACGGCCCGTCCAAGGCCTGGAACGAAAACGGATACTCGTAAGTCGTCCCCTTCTCTCTGATCTCATCCAATGTGAGATTCGGATTAAAGCTGATGTTTGGATCCTGGACAAGTTCCTGCCGCTCGTCGTTGTTCTTGATGGCTCGTAGAGCTATGAAGAACAGCAACGGCACATAATGCTTCTGGAAGTCATAGAGAATGCCAAAGGTGATGAACGGTAGTGGAGTAAGAAACAACGCAAGCACGTATCCATCCTGGAGGGCAAGCAAGCCGGCCATGGTTAGCTGAAAAATGAGCAATCCGACGACGATTCGTCTGAAAATGAGAGGCCAAACCTTACCCGTGGAGTGCAGCGAGTGCACCATGGCGTACATGAGCTGGTATTTGTACACATGATACCCAAGAGTGAAGTAGATCAAACCGCTGACCAAGATCTTTGTGGACATTACCGAGTAAATAATTGTAATGATCAAGATGAGGAGCGGCTGAGGTAGGGCCAAGCCAAAATTGAACTTCGGCGGCTTGTAGAGGTTTTTGAACTCTCTGGGGGTAGAGCATTTTGAGTAGAAGAAGGGAAACTTCACCATGGCGCCAAACATGAGAAGCTTGAAGGGAAGCATTCCAATGCCCTGGAAGAGAATCAAGTCGACGTAGAAGAGGGACAAGTCTTTGAGCGAGGTGGCCAACTTCTTGGCGATTTGGGTAGTGTCACTCAAAAAACTCCAGTAATTAGAAGCAGTCCCTGCCAAGGTGAACACCAAGAACATGTTGACAAACAAGTAGAAGAAGTTTTTCGCCACAATAGAATTCTCCTGCTCACCGTGCGAGATGTAGCCCTGTCGTGAGGCAAACGCCACATATAAAAACGGAATGATCAGGTTGAGAAAGGTGAAGATATAGGTGGGAAGCAAACCGGTGACAAAGTTTTTGGCAGACTTGTGGTTTTTGAGAAACTCGCCCAATTCTGGGAAAAATTTAGAGATTGTCTTGATGTTAAGCAATGCGGCGAGGTAGGACACGGGGAAGATTAACGCGATACTGATGATCAGGATGATGATGGTGATGTAGTACAGCTTGGCAAGGCGCTGCTTTCTCGAGAGGCACACGTTGTCCCAGATGATGTCGTGCGGTGCGGGAGCTAGTTTTGTAGTCAAATAATTGGCATGCGGGTCTAAGACCGCCTGCGCAACCATCTGTGCCTGCGCCACAGACTCCATAGTAATAAAAGCAGTGGGGGTATTTGGGTAATACCTGAGCCTTGCCTTTCTCACCTCCTCGTCAACAATTCTGAGCTGGTTCGTGAGATACTCAATGGCGTCGACTTTCTTGCCAAACCAGTGCATGCGCATCTTGGGCCGCTTCAACTCAAGCAGCGCCTGCGCCAAATTTATACCTCCCGCAGAGATCGTAGATCTCGCGTCGTCAATCCCATGGAGGTTGTTGCTGAACGTGATGCGCTCCGTGAGAAGTCCCGTTTCTTCGTCGACTTCTTCGTAATTATTATAAGCACTAGAAACGCGCACCTTGTCGCGCGCCGTTTCTGCACTACTCAAACTCAGGCTGCGTGCGCCTTCTTCTGGGTCGTTGTCTCTCCGCTCCATCGCAACGACCTCGTTCTCTATGCTATTAAACGCATAATCGGAAGAGCCAATATCCAATGGCTCAAGATAGTCGCTCCATTTCTTCTCCAATTGAAGCAAGAGTTTCTGCCGTTGGTGCATGAGCTTGTTCAAGGGAGCCCATTCCTTGCACATCACAACCGACAGGACTTTGCCAACATTCAAAGATTCAATGTGAGCAGCCAAACGCTCAGAATCCCTTAAATCACCGGGAATGCCCGATAGTCTAATTGTTCTATCTGTGATAGAGTTTTGCTTGCCCAACACTTCTTGCCTCACTTTGAGCACGTGCAACGTCAGCCTGTAGAGGAAGAACACAATAATGATGGTAAAGGTATAGGTAAAAGCCACGTACATCCAAAGATATCCAGCGTATTCCTCGGGATACCCGTTCATTTCGTCTCCCTGGTCAAAACCCCCGGTGTAGTGATACCGTATGGGTGACACGATGCAGAGCCCGCATATCAGGCAGATGACAAGAATCTGGATTGCCATCTTGAAAAACGAAAGGAACACGAATGCATCGAGCCCGGCATGCTCTATAACTTGGGCCTCTGTTATCAGATACGTGACCTTGATCCAATTG
Organism: Saccharomycopsis fodiens; assembly: GCA_002564235.1. Lineage (NCBI taxonomy): Eukaryota > Fungi > Ascomycota > Saccharomycetes > Ascoideales > Saccharomycopsidaceae > Saccharomycopsis > Saccharomycopsis fodiens. The sequence goes on along the minus strand of JNFV01000005.1, from coordinate 997,382 downwards.
AAGTAGGATCGTCCCAACGAGGGAAGCTCTCTTCTTGAGGCCCTCGCACTGTACACCTTGGGCCACTTATGGCGCAACACGCAGAACAAGAGCACGACCGTGAGGCCTAGCACCCCGGCAATCAGAAGCTGTGTCTGAACCATGCGCGCGTTGGGGCGCTGAATGTCAGGCACCTTGGGGTTCTTGGTGGTGTGGAGCATCGCAGTGAAGTGAGCAATCCGCAGCAGCAAAGGCAGCATGCGTTGTGAGATAAACGGTGCAGACCCTTGAAGGACGGTGCGCTTAGTAAAAAACGTGGTGCGAGGCCGTAACAGGAAGAGAGGGATGGGCCGTGGGTTGCCGAAAATAGTCCCAGAGAAGCGCCTTATATTACCGTATTCTCTTTTCAAGTTCTAAGCTGAGTCAGTTACAGTGTTCTGTGTATTATAAAACCCCTCAGATGCTTGTCCTGGAGTGGCCTCTCATTACTCACCGGATCTCCACCTGCCTAATCTCCCCCTGCATGAGTGAGTGCTCTGAGTGTGTCCTGCAGGTCGGTAACTGCGCCAGCAGTCCCACGGAAGTTGGCCTCTAAAACTTGTCATTGTTGCCTCTATCTTTCACTCCCCTCGCTTCTTAGTCATCTTCATTGCTAGAGTGTTTTCGGAGGTGACGTATTCTATTAAGAGCCAAGTCCCATTACCTCTCCACCAGCAGTGAGGTAAAAGTCATGCAGTCTTGCTGCCTCTACTTGATAGTCGGAGCCAAAAAAAAAGCTGACTGTCCTCTCAATCATAGCCCCTTTGTTCTCATGGTATCTAAATTCCATTGCATGTTGTCTATGCAGGTCCCGCGATCTAGCAACAGGAGGTGTTCTACCATAGAAAGAGCCCCTTAAAACAAGAGACGCTGTGCGCCTGCATAACTGCGCATCGATGGTATCTACCAAGATGGTAAATATATAATGAGAAGCGTCTTCCTCATGAAAAAGAGTTTGGAATTGAGCTGAAAATAATTTTAAAAAGAAGATTATTAGATTATTTTCAAACATGCAACCCGCGTCAATTCTCAATACTGTCTTGCTCACTTCTTTTGTTGCTGCAGCACCTATTACTCAACTGCTGGCTGTCCAACTGGGAAACATTAAACTGTCAAGCATCCCTACAACTGCCAACAATGCTACAAAAAATAAGCTGACTGGAAATACAGCAACTCAGGGAACTCAAAGCTCCAGTGGCGCCTTGCCAGGAGCTTCCCAGACCGCCGGTGACGTTCAGAACAAGAGTTTCTTCAGCGATTGGACCAATCTGATCTGGAGTAACGCCAATACTTTGAGTACGCCATCAAGCGGGTTCAATTTATAGTCCTACATAGGGCCTTGGCCAACAACATACACACCAATAGACGACATACACATACTTCTCTGTACAACTCAGAACCTTATTTGATTTGAAGGTCAGAGAGCTCAACGAAATCCGAAACATGAATAGTTATCCAGCTTTACGTTATTATAGTAAACTGTTCTGATTGTACTCTAGTGGAGACCTATCGTTCTGCTGTAAGTGCCCTGCCGCCATCTCTAATCAGAGTCGTCATAATAATCGGCACCCCCATCACTGTCCCAACCATCGTCTCCACCATCGCTATCGCCATAGTCGTCTCCATAATCGCTGCCACCATACTCGCTGCCATCAGCGTCACTGTCCTCGTAAGGACCGCCTCCATCGCTGTCTGCACCATAGCTGTGGCTGTCGCTGGCGCCGTCATCGATGCTGTGACTAGTCTCACTGGCAACACTGCTATTGCCGTCACTGTCATAGCCACCACCACCGCTTCCACCGTAGCTCTCAGAAACGTGGTAGCCGCTCGTGTGGGTGTGCTCAACGGTTTCGTACTCATACGCCACCTCCGTGCGAGTACCCCCTGTTCTATCATCGTAGGTCGACCTAGATTCATAGTAGCCACTCGACTGGGTGTGCGTGACGTTACTATAGCCCGAGTTGGACCCATGGTAGCTCGAATACAGAGTATCATGGACGGGACTCACTTCGAGAACGCAGGTCTCAACCGGGGAGACTACCTGGGCATATCCCGTTTGGTACACCGGCTCCACCTCAAGAATACCCGTGCTGACGGCATTGTCATAGCCGCCTCCCCTGTTTGAGTCAGAGTCGTAGCCACCGCTTTCACGCATTGAGTGCCAGTAAAGTGTCGGTAGAGGTAGAAAAGTTTTCGCTTATAAAAGCTTTCGCTGATAAAAGTGTTGGACACACACTTTAAGGACTTGCTTGTCCCGGAAAGTATGTAGGGTTCTGACGCACCTCCACGTTACAGCCACATTCCCTGCATAAGGTTCAGATCGGCAACCAGCAGGCTGATACCCTAGGACTACTCTCTACAACAAAGCATAGTATGAAACTCAATTGAACCTCAACAAACCAATCCGAAAATCAAATCAAAAATCAATAAAGGTCATAATCAAATCAACAGCCTAGGCTACCACCCCAACAGCTTGGTGTTGGAGCCCTTCGAAGTGGTGTTGAAGTACCCGCTGGTCTTGGTATGGGTCACGGTCGTGATCTCGTATCTCCCCTCGTGAGTGGTGCTTCCAGTCAGCGGATTATAAGTCGACTTCACAGCCACTTTACCGCTGTGGCTGGTCAGGGCAACGCGGTCGTAGCCAGAGTTGGCCCCGTGGTAGCTGGTGGTCTTCGTAGTCACCGTCGGCCTGGCGGAAACCACCCCCACAGACCCACCTTTAGGCCCCGCGTACTGGAGGTATCCCAAACGCAAGCCGGAGGAGGGGGCACTAGATTTCGAACTAGAACTCGCCTTGGTCACCGCATATCCTCCGCGGCCACCAGAACCCCCCGAGCTCCGAGAGCTGCTGGCCAGAGACCGTGCCCCCGAGGACTTGGAGCTGTTCGAGTAAGACGACGAGTTGTATCTGTAGTTGCTTCTTCCGCGGGCCATTGTGTTTGGTTGGGGTAGTTGAGTCAATTGAGTGGCTCAGAGGAACTTGAGCCAACGGGTTGAGATATAAAGAGGAAAAATCCGGATTCTGATTTAAGGGGGATCAGAGTCTGGCCAGCAGCCTCGACGGGACCCGATTGGGCGTTGCGTGCCCGATAACGTGCGGGTGTGAATACCTGGGGCTCGGCGAGAAATGTGAAGCCTCACTGTTATCACAATGTGATAGGTCACATTTAGGTTTTTCAGCATTTTATTAAAGCAATTATGTTTATAAATAGCTTTGGTTGTATGGCATGGCTGGAAATGATGACACTGCGAAAAGAGATGAGACCGGGCAGAGAAGCACACTGTTCGTCCTATATCATGCCGTGTCCACAGGTGCCTATTTAAAAGATTATACTCAAGTAAGCTTCATACCTGGAAAGTTGTTCGAGGTTCTCAATTAACGCCCCTGAATGCTTGATTGAGTTTTTGTTACGTGTAATTTACATTTCTGATAACCATCTAGCAACCAGCGAAACATCTACGCGTTATATTAGTGTGTCTAATGACGCTTCATACTATTGGACTATAATTTTACACGGCCACGGAGCCAAAGGGCACCATGTTTTTGGCCTGGAGCACGAGCTCATTGCGGCCGTCGGGCTTCACCCCGTTGATCCCACCGTCGGAGGGTTCCGTGAGGAGAATCTGAGTGGTATGGTCTTCCACTGAGATCTTTGGAATCTTGCTGACCCTCTCCTCTTCTATCTTGTTCTCTTGGGAATCCACTTTCACTCCACCATCCGCACGCGTCTCCGAGTTGTCCTCGGCCCACTCAAACCAGGAAAGCTGCTTGAAGTCAATAACAGTTGGCTCAACCCAGGCAATCTCCCCGTCCGACTCGACGTCATACACAAGCGGAGCTTCTTCTTCGTGAGGCTTCACCCCGCCAAGTTTGTCGATCGAACTGCCCTCTTTCGACATCGCTGCCATGTCTAACTTGCGCTCCTCGGGGTCGAAGTCAAAGTACCTCACCGCGACAAGCAGCTTGTCATTCTCCCAGGAAACAGTGACTTTGCGGCGCTTTCTCTTGATCGTCGCCGCATCGTTCTCGCGGCGCAAGATACTGGCAAGCCCGTTACTGTCGACCTTGGCGGGCTCGTCCACTTCCACAATCAGCACCAGCTTTACCTCGACGGGTGCCTCGTTGGTTGATTTGTCTGACTTCGGCAAAAAGCGAGCAAAACTAGTGGAGCTTTTAGCCTTGTCAGTCTCTGAGACGGACGGGCTGTGATTGTGTGATTTTTTTGGAGCGGGAGCGGAGACTGGGGCAGGCTTGGCAGCCGGCTTCTGATTGGCGGTGGAACCTGGCTTCTGAGCTAGAGGCGCAGGCTTCGCTGCCGGCTTCGCAGTGGCGGTTTTGATTTCCGGCTTTGCAGTGGCCGTCTTGGCGGCCGGCTTCGCTCCCTTGAACAAAGACGAAGTTTTCACAGCCTTGCTCGGCGCCTCCATCGGTAAGGTGCGCGTGATGTAGCGCGCCTCATAATCTTGGAACCGCTTTCTCTCTTCCATAAGACTTATTGGGGCCCCGTCCTTTTTCTGCTCCGCTTGCTCCAAAACCTCCTTGGCAAGATGCACCACAAGGTCCTGGTTCTTCAAGGCGACACACCGCTGAAGTGGCGTCGTCATCTTGTACTCTTCCAAGGAAGATTTAGATATGCCAACGGCTCTGAGGAAAGCCAAGATAGCACTCACCTTCTTGTAATTTTTGTTCTGGTAGTCGAATCGCAACCAGTTTGAAATGCGATTGAAGAGCTTGTTCTTTTTCGAGTATTTCGCATTGAAAGAGATGACGCTTTGCTGCCCGCCGAGACTGAGCAGCAACAGCACAATTTGATCAAGACAAACAAACCGCCAATCCGGCTGCTTGCCCCACGTCTCCTTCTCGAACGCCGTGATTATCAACACAAGGTTGTTCATGAGCCGGCCCTGGTTGGCTAATCCACTAAATGCTTTCACAACTGTGATGAGAAATAGTTTGAGATCCGAGACTGCGGTCTTAGACCCCTGCAAATCCGCCACAAAAGTCCCAAGCGCCAGCTGAAAGGCGGCTTCATTTTGCACCTCCTTCTCTTTGTTGATGAGTTGCCAGAACTTGACTGGCTTTTGCACTGCAGGCTCCTCAATTTCCACAACCTCCGCCGGTGGCAGCGCACTTGTGGCCCCATCCTTCGACGATGACTGTTCCTTCTTGAAACGGCCGGGCGCAAAGGCCCCCGTCGGCACCAGGCTCTTCGCCTTCATGACTTTCTCGGCCCGCGGCAAAATCTGCGGCGCCACGGGCGGCGTCGGTACCTTCTCGCCTCCCAATCTCCGCTCCTCCACAATCTGCTTGTATCTAGCGATGTCCTGCTGAACGTCAATGTTCATGCGTTCCGGGAGTTTTGACGTCAGCTGCTGTGGTGGCTGTGCCGGCGGCTGCTGGAATGTCACGCCAATGAAGTCGTGCTTCATTTTTTTAGAGGGGCCCTGGTCTGTTCCCTGTTTGCCATCCAAAGACAGCCTCTTTCTCTGATCGAACAGGGGATCCGCGGCTGAGACGTCCGACGGCGCCGGCGAGCTGCTGTCGAAGGGGCCCAACATGTGCGAGATCGGAGTCATGTGGAGCAGGGGGTCCATGCCAGGCATTCCCGGCATCTGGCCCATCTGGAATGGCGCATGCTCCATGATGTTGCCGTTGAATCCGTAAGTCTGGTACGGGTGCAGCGTCATATCCACGAGCTGGTTGAAGGGAGGTGGGCCAGGGAATCCATGGGGAGGGCCGTGGGGCGAACCGTGGGGGTGGCCCTGTGGCGGTCCCTGTGGTGGGCCCTGCGGTGGTCCCTGTGATGGACCCTGTGGCGTTTGCTGGTTTTGCGCGTTTTGTTGATTCTGCTGCCCATGCTGCCCCTGCTGACTCTGCTGCTGCCCCATCTGCATTTGCATCTGCATTTGATGCATTTGCATCTGCTGCATCTGCTCCGGGCTCATCGGGTTTATCTGGCCCATGGGAAACTGCCCCTGTTGGTAGAACACTCCCTCATTGGGCTGGCCCTGCCCCCCACCCGGATTGAAGCCCACCTTACGATTATTATATTGCGGGTTCTCACCAAAGGGGAACAGCATTGGAACCTGCTGCAACATCTCGTGGTGCTGGAGCACAGACTCCGGGTACTGCTGGGGGAAACCCAACTGGCTTCCGGGCATGCTGTCCTGGCTGGATATCAGTATATACTGACCGTCTGGGGGGAACGGCGCAGGCGCCCCGTTTGCACTCAGCTTGTCCCCGTCCATGCAAAAAGATGTAACTCGTCGTGTGGAAACTATATACTGGCTGGCCGTGCAATTCTATGCGTGTACGAGTAAGTAAATATTCGTAATTAAATATCCGTAGCTAATGCTTATGCCCAGCTCCAACGATTACGGCGTGTTGTTCACCAGAGGGAGCGAAAACGAAAAGAATGCCCAGCACAGGTTACCCGGCCAGAGACAACTCAGGGCCACGACAGGGCCGCTGGCTGGGGCCCCCAGGGTTACCCCCAAACCGCCAGCTCCGTCAACTGATTGCAACGTCAAAGTCTAGTTGAAGCGCGACCACAACATAGATCTGAATCCACGTGGTTAGTTCCTTGTCGTTGTTTGATATTGTGCTGAACAGTGGTGGAACCCCTGGTATTGCTCGAATCATAAGCCCACTTGACAGCATCCGAAAAAGGACCAAGTACGACAGCGCATCAGCAGTGACGCATCCAAGACTGATCTGGAGCATATCAGAAACGACTTTGGCATCAAAGAAGTATCCAATAGTGTTGAGCAGTATTGATTGGTGCCAGCATTATTGTTTTTCGGTATTTCCTTTCCCAGTTTGAATGATCAAATACCCTGAAATTTGCACCGACAGCTTAAGATACACCACTTGAGATCACCCACCATTGACCTGTGTCAACAAATGCCCTCCGTTTCGACGACCGACAGCCTGGCGGACCTGTTCTTCCAGGCTTTGAATGAAAGCCCCGAGCTGGGCGCCAAGCCGGCGGCCAAGAGCCCTGCCGGGGTCTCTGCGGAAACGACGGCACGGCTAGCCAACAGAAAGAGACTGAACTCGAGGTCCCGGCGGCTGCTCAATCCCTATCCGCCAACGGGAAGTTCTTTGATGAAAGAATCGCTGCTGAATAGTAACATCGCTGGCGCTCCTGCTGTCCCGATCGAGCGGAATCAAGTCCAGTACAACCTTGTGTTAGTGTCGCTTAATGGCACCTTCGAGCGCAAGTCGCTTGTGGTGCCGTACCACCCGGATGTCTTGAAGCTCGGGAGACCGGCGGGGACCAAAGTACAGCCGACACCGACCAACGGGTATTTTGATTCGCGCGTGCTTTCGAGAAATCATGCGCAGCTTTTTGCCGATGTCACGACTGGGAAAGTGTATCTCAAAGATTTAGGTTCGTCTAACGGAACATTTGTCAACGACGAAAAAATCGGCTCGGAAAAGGACTGCGAGCCTACGGAAATCCATAAGGGCGACGTGATAGACTTGGGTTTCGACATCGAGAGCCATCAAAATCACCGCAAGATAAGCGCCCGCGTGGAAAACATTTTACTGAGACAGCTCGGCTCTTTTAGCAAGGGCCTCTCTGCGGAAATCACCAGCGGCTCATGGCCTGCCAACCTGGACCTGCAGGAGAGCGTGGTGCAGAACTCGGTGTTGAGCCTGGCGTTCGACCTGGGTCTTTTTGGGGATATCCTCCCGAGCTTCGAGGACCACGTGTTGGGAATCAAGAGTGATTCTATGACGGGATTGAGTATCAACAGTAATTTGACGACGTCATCCAATCTCGAGTTTCAAATCCGGACTCTTATCTCTGAAATCCACCAGACCAAGAACTCTGTGTTGCGCTTGAAATCTGTGGAGGTCTTTCTCAAAAAGTACATCAAAAACTTGAAGAAGATTGAAATAGAAAAGAACGAGGCAAACAAGAGCAAGGTCAAAGATTATGAGCAGCAGCTCACGCGAAAGCTTGAGACGGAGCTTCAAATCAAGCGCGAAGACTTTGAGCGGAAACTCGCGCAGATGCGGGAGCGGAACGAGGAGTTGGAGCAGGAGAACCAGCTGGTTACAGAGACCATGGGAGCTTTGCACGAGGAATGCGAACGTGCTGAGGAGGAACTCCGGCTAGAGAAGGAGGCGACTGCTGTTCTTGTGGCAGAGAGCAATCAGATGCGTAATGAGCTCGAGGAGAAGGATCAGGAAATTAATTCGTATAAGATCAAGTTGACAGAGGCGGCGGCGTTGCAAGAAAAGACTGTGGCGCAGCAGGAGAAGATTGTTCAAGGAAGAACGGTGGAAGCCGAGAGCACGGCAGTAGAGACAAAGGTGTCTGCTTTAGAAGAGAAAAGTGTGCAAACCGAGTCGAACAAAAAGCTATACCGCCGCCCGGAGATCAACAATGATGACAGTGACCTGTCGACTTTGAACGACGAGGATCTCAACATTCAAAGAGTGGCCAAGTCGTTGAATGCCAGTAATCATGATTCGCCGTTGAAGATTGTGAAGCAGTTGCCATCGCGAAACAGTGACGAAGACTTGAGGTTGGCGAGCAACACCAACGACATCATCACTGATGCGACTGCCAGCAATGGGAAGCGTTTTTTAACCGACGGGAACGTTGACAGTGAGGAAGAGCCGGGGTTTGTTGACACGAAGTACAGACAGCTCGCTGCCGAGAAGTCGAAGCTTGAATTGGAGAATACACAGTTGAAAACAGCTCTCCAGGCCAAAGACGAGAAAATTGGCCTGCTCCAGTTGCAAGCCTCCCAGGGCTGGCCGGACCCGGACTCCGTGGTGACCCGGCGCGGTACCATGAGCCAGTTGCTGCGGACGCCCTCCAGTATGTCAGTGAACCTGGGGGCACAGCTGCCTCTCCTTGGATTGTTTTCTCCGACATTGCTGCACATGAACCGGCGGCGGTCGGCGACGGGCAGCAGTGAGTTGCCCGAGAATATGACCGATATCGACGACGAGTTGGAAATGCGCAAGCCCGACACGCTGAGCGTGAGTGGGATGTTTTTGAAGCCCGAGAACACGCGGGCGAGCATTGTGACGGCGGTGGGGGTGGTGTTGGTCGGGATCATGGTGTCGAAGTATGGCAGTTAGCCACCGGGTTGCGGAGCGAGCCGTGGCGCTTGCTGTAGAGCCACATTATATTACAAAGACATTCATTAGGCGCTGATTTGCCCACGCTCGTCAGTGCTGTGACGTAGTGTTGAATACTACGCGAAAAGTGTTGCATATCGAATAGTAGAAGAAGTGTTTGGTTGTAGAAGGTGGCAGCAAGACCGCTTTGAGATTGAAGCCGTAAAGAGGTGATGAGTATATCATTTGTCATGAACTATGAAAAAGCTAGCGTCAGGCTTTACTTTTGTTGTTGAGTTGCAACTGCGTTGTCTTGATCTCATGCAGCTCAGAAATCTTGCATAGATAATTTTCCTGCATGCAAATATGCGCGTTCTTTGGATGGTGAAAGTCACGTCTGAAAGCCCTTGAAGTTTGATGGCCACCCCGTTGTTGGATTGGCTCCACAAGGCGTCGGACGATGCCTTTGTGTCGGAGAAACTACATATTGCTGCGGACGAGCACTCCGGAATTGGTGTCTTTTATACTGCGCCGACAAACGAGAAAGAGTTGTTGATCAGCGTGCCGAGCCACTTGTTGATAAACTACGTGACAGTGCTTGGTAAGATCTTCGGAGAGAGGGGACAGCAGTACCAGCACAATATTTTCAAGTCAGCTGTTTATGAGGCAAGTGTGAAGGAGCGGGAGACTGCTGCAGCTGTGCCTAAAAAGGTCTACAACTCATTGAACGGCGACAAGGTGGTGGAGTTGAGCTCCTTCCAATTAGTCGCCATGTTCCTCACCCTTGAGTCGCAGGACGAGCATAGTGAGTTCAGGGAGTTTCTCGACGTTCTCCCGCTGCTAGAAATTTTTGATCAGGTTCCATTGACGTGGCTTGTGAGAGACCCGAAGGCGAGTCTAGTTGGGTTGAGTGAAAAGTCTCAGCAACACGTGAGGGGACAACTTGCAAAGTTCAAAGACGATTATGCCACAGTGTTAGAGTTTCTATCTAGCAGCACAGCTCAGTATGACCGTGATGTCAACGTTGTACTTGAGCTCTCGACATTCTTACGCTTCTGGCTTTGCATCAACAGCCGATGCCTTTACATGGAGCTTCCCAAGTGTTTAAACAAGACAATTGAAGACAACTTCACGCTCTGCCCCGTTGTGGATTTCATAAACCACAGCGACAACTCTTTGGAAGACAGCTGCACTATTGAGATCACGTCAAAGAGTTTCAATGTGTATGCGCCTCCGAACCAGGCGGGGAAGGAAGTCCACTTCAGCTACGGTGCGCATCCCAATGAGTTTCTACTTTGTGAGTACGGGTTTGTGCTAGATTCGAATGCCAACGACTATGTTGACATCAGCGATGAGATAAACGCTTTGTTGCTGCCCTCACAGGTCAAGTTGCTCGAAGAGTACGACTACTATGGCGACTACACTCTAACTTTTGACGAGATCAGCTACCGGACGACCATCGCATTGGCCTGCTTGAGCGAAACGTCTCAGAAGCGAGTGCTGCTCTTGATGCAAGGCATCCTTGATGAGAGTCAGTTCGGAACACAGGCAGTATTTAAAGAGGTTCTATTCCGCGTGATTGCCACTGCACAAAAGCAGCTCACGCAACAACTAACCCACCCAGTATTGAAGAAGTTGCTAGAGAACAAAATCTCTGTTTGCCAGAGGTGGGTGGAAGATGAATAGAAGTGGCAACATTGTGCTGAGTACACGGCATGCTGCACTGCATCAAAGATGGACAAGTGATGGCACAATTGTGTCTACATAGCAGCCTACTTGGTGGCCAGATTTCCCCGCTTCTACACTTCGCAAATGATATCATGCATCCAACTATAATATATTATTAATGACCTTTCCCGTTAAGTAAGTCGTACCAGACGGTCTTCTCCAGCCGGCTCGAGAAACTCAACTTGTAGAGGATCCGGCCGTCAATGTTGTACACGTTGATGGAGTTGTGGTCCAGATTGGAGTAGTCGAACTTGACCCGCTCGATCTGTAACGGCTTTTCCACGATCTGGAACACTTTCTTCTCTTTGTAGAATTTTGTTATGAGCAACCAGTTTGGGAACAAAATAATGAGTCTCTTCTTCTTGTAGATTTTGTTGTGTCCTTCGTTCACCTTGATGTAAATCTCGTCAAACTTCAATGGTTTCTTGACACAGCTCGAGAGAAAGTTCTTTTTAGTAATGCTGGACTCCGTCGACTGCGGTTCGTTGTTTATCTCCCAGCTGAGCAAGTCAGTGATCGCAGTGAACTTCTCAAAGTTGAGCTTCGACTTGATGGTCTCGTGGAGACTGGAGATCTTGACCTGAATCTCCTCCACCTTGGAGATTTCAATCCGCGAGTCGATATCCCTAGTCCGCTTGATGTTGTCGACAATCTTCGAAAAGTGATGGTTCAAGCGGTCCAAGTTGCGCAAAAACATCTCAACGTTGTCCTTGACGTATTTCGGCTCAAAGAAGCTCAAGAATTTGGAGTCATCCTTCATGTTCTCCATCTCAAAGAACCAGTCGCTGCGCACCAACCGGGAGGAGTACTCTAAGTATATGAAATTCGCTTCTGTAATCCAACTCAAGTAGAGCTCGAGCATGTCATACAACGGAAGTCGCTTGCTTTTCAAGTTGAGGATTTCAAGCATTGGCTTCAAAAGATGCTTTTCGTGAAAATTGACAAGCGGATTGAGACAACCAAAAGTGTGTCTGTAGATGGTGTCCTTCGAGTATGGGTAGATCATACTCTCACCGATCTCGTTGGAAAGAAACTTGAACCCAGAAGTCCGGTGGAACCGCTTCGACTTGCTTATTAACTCTTCCTCGTTCTTCAACAACTGGTAGATCAACTCCTGGCGTTCAATAAAGTTCTCGTTGAAATTGGCCAAGTCTTGGGACGTGAAATCCCAGAGTTTCGCCCACTTCTCGGGCAACGCAGTGTTCTGGCTCATCATCTTCATCTTGTCCAAAGTCAATTTCTTCTTCGGTTGCTTGCTCTTAGACTCTGCGTCCTCATCGTCACTATCATTCTCGGGCTCCTCGTCCGTCTCCTCGTCCGAATCCAGATCGCTATCATCAGAATCTTTCTTCTTCTCGACCAACTGCATTACAAGCTGATGGCCCGGTGGCTCCAACGGATGGTCTAACACAATAGTAATGTTAGAAGTGTTAGAGTCTGTCAAGTTGATGTTCTCACCAACAATGGTCTGGGCGTGCGACAAGTACTTGTTGTGGCGTCTGTGGTGCATCTCGTCACTGCCTTGGTCATCATAAGCACTGATCTTGAAGATCTCAAGACAGTTGTTGGAGCAGGCAAACAAATGGTTGTTTTTGAACGCGATGTTCTCCACATTGATATTGAAGTAGATAATGTCGAACCGCGAAATGAGATTCGTGTACTTGTTGATAAAGATTGCAAACGTCTCAAACGTAAGAAGAAGCTCGCCTTGGTTGCTGATCTCAAGGATCTTCACGGGCTTGGCAGAGGCCACATTCTGTTCGATCTTTCTTAAGAACATGCGCTCGTCAAGGGAGTAGTTGTTCTCCGACGAATAAACGTAACTCGGAATGATCTGGAGCTTGCTGAGAACGACGCTGGTGTTCTTGCCCAGCTGGTTCGAATTGAACGAGCTGAGCAGCTCGCTGTCGTGAGTGGTGGTCTCGTTCAAATACAACTTGAAAAAGCCCTGGTCGGTGGAAAGGTAGATGAGTTCCGTAGTGTCGTTGAGCAAGACGATGTCATAACAGTTTATGGCGTTTAACTCAAACTCTCTAAACACTTCAAACTCCTTTTTATTGTTGAGCTTTAAAATTCTGAAGTAAGAAGTTGAATTGTTGAGCGACAAGTTGTTAATTTCAAGCCCCTTCTTCTTGATAGTGGCCGGCATGTAACGATAGAACAAGTAGAGTTCGCCCCTGATGTGACCAGTCTTGAAAAAGAACACCTTTTGACTGCTAATATCGTGCCCCACCAAATGATAGTTTGGGTCAATGATGCTCTTCAAGACATTGACAAACTCAAACTGCACAATCTGGTCCCCAGTGAACACAAACAACTTGGCAAGCGAGGTCACCCACTCAACCTGCTTGACATTTCGGATTCCCAGAAGCTTCTTCCAGTTGAGCCCCGTTCTGTTGATATCGTCAATGAAAAGACCGTTGTTGGTGCCGATTAAGTGGTAGATCTGACCATTGTACTGCATCGTCAGAGAACAAAGAATCTTGCCAGTAATGTGGTTCGACGCCTTTAGGTTCTTGTCCAGGTTGTCAAGCGCCATCAAGATGAGAAGACTCTCATACTGCTTGAGCTTTTTCGGAGCGTGCGTGTTCTGGAACGTATGCCCGGAATCGGCGGTGACAAAATTAGTGGAGACCGGAATCATCTCGAAGGGATCAATCTTCGACTTTTTCATAAGATAGTTGTACTTCGTCTCGTTGATGAGCTTGATCCAGTCGTGCTGGAGCGCCTTGTCGTGAAATTTGATGCTGTAATTGACGTTCTTTTTTCCCCTGTGTATGATCGCCAACTCGTGATGTGATGACTCACTGACCTCGAGGAGTTCCAAAGGCAATGGATACTCTTTGATGATGAACTGCTTGAGGTAGATATCCAACTTGCAAAGCACAAGACAATTGTTGAAAAGAATGAGATAGTCGATTTCCTTTGACGTATCGTTGATCTTGTTGTGCTTCACGATCCGGAGATTCTTCCATTTGAACTCAATATTGCCATTCACGTCGCAGTCCCAGCTGAACCGAGAAAGAAAGTTCTCAAACTCGACGATATTGTTCTGGACATGGCATTGGCTGAGGAAGGTCTTCAACGAGTTCGCAATGATGGCAATCTTTTTGAACACAGTGGAAGACTTAGACGTATGCAACTTGGAGAGCAGCGAGAATATCTTCAAATAGTTCTTGAGATTCACAATAAGATAGTCCGAAATCAAGCTGTGGTAAGGGAACTTGCTCTTAAAGTTCGTGTTGAGCCAGTTGAGAAATAGGTTGGATCTTGCATCCTTGTAGTACTCCATCTCGAGCCAGAACTTGGTGACAATGAGCTGGTTGATGTACATCTGGTAGGTATCGATGATCTTGAAGAGCCAGGTGTTGAAGATGCCACAGATCGTGTTGATGTTGAACATCTGGATCTTTTCAGGATCATCATTTTTCCGGAGCTCTGCCATGAGGGGGACATAGAGTAGTTTCTCGCTCAACTCCTCAATTTGTTGAAGCGTGTTAAAATAGCCAAAAAAATCGTCGTACACTTCAGCCTTGGTCTCGGGAAAAACAATGGACTCCTCCTGGGAGAATAAAAAGTCATAGCCAATGGTATCCCAGACATCCTTACTCCCAAGTTTTGTGTTAAGCTGCTGATACTTGATGAGTTGGAAAATGAGCTCTTGCTTCTGAAGCGACTTGTTGTTGATCTTACGATACTGCTGCGGCGCGAGACTGCAGTACTCGACCCAGGAGCAGGCGAGTTTCGGGTCGTGTCTGGCCTCGGGGTTGCGCTGGATATTCATCTGGTTGAGGTGTCTATTCCCCACAATGGCCGTAAGCAAGCTGTCAAACGAAGCTTCGTCATGAGTTTGTAAGTCAGCAAAGGGGTTGATCTTCTCGGGGCTTGGCCCGTTCGTCAAATTGACATGCAGACTGATTGGCGAAGCAATACTCATCTTTGGAAGCACAGGCGATTCCTGGCGCTCCTGGTTGCCGTGAACATTGGACGGCGACGAAACCTGGCGCAACGACTTGTTCCGCCTGAGACTGTGCCCGGCACTCTTGGACCGCGCGAGCCCCTCGTCCTTAGCGGAGTGGTGCGGCTGTGTGAGCTGCGGGAAATTCTGGGGGTGTCTCGTCGGTATCAGAGTGGGCACTGGCACAGGCGAGTAGGTGGCAGGGGAGTAGTTTGCTGGCGAGTGAGTGTTTTGCGGCTTTGTTGGCATCGTATTCGTCCGCTTCAAAGAAGGGTCTTCGGTGGGGAGCTGTGGAGAGTTGAGAAAGTTTGGGCGGACGTTTCGCTTGAGGGAGTTCAGCCGGGACCGGGTGCCCAGCTGCGACTTGCTCCGCGCAAGCTGGAAGTCCGTCTGGTTGAGTAGGAGCTCGTGTGTGTTCATAGAGAGCTGTGGGAGGTAAAACGGTGGGTAGATCCAGAAAGTGTGGAAGAAGCTGCGAGGGAACAGACGCGCGATCGAGAACGCGGGAAAAGCCAAGATAAGTCGGTTGGCAGTGGGACAGACGATCGCCGTGGAACACCAAGCGGTGTGAGTATTGATGCAGAAAAAAACAGAATTTCGTGATTTCCTGTTTCCGAGTTTGCAGGAATTGCTTTAAAATTATTACAATGTGTCAGGTTTTGATTTTTCGGAGGGGGTTTCAAGATTTCCCAGGGTTGAGGTCCCAGGGTTGAGGTCGTGTGCATGCCAGGGTGTGGCAGGGTGTGTGTCTAAGGTACTGATCGGCAAAAAAACCCTGGCCCTGGACGCCTGTTCACCACGACAATTTGACGATTTCTACTATAAACTGCTAATTCCGGCGTCCTTGATTTGAGGCTATTGTTGTATGTGTCAAGTTGATTGAGCAATTGCCGTGGCTGTTGACCGCATTACATCATACAGTCGAATGAAAAAAACGGCGTTTTTTTTTCCGTGTGTTTCATTCCTTGCAGGGCCAAGAAATGAGGGGCCACGCTGGGAACCGCGCCTGGGAAATGCAAAGTTTACTAAACGGCTAGCAGTAGTTGTTACATGTGGTGACTAGTGGAAAACAAAATCTATGTCTTCTTGGTAGCTTTAGTGTTCATGTCTGTTATGCTGAAGTGGATCTATCCGTGGGCTATTGGCATGCAGATCAGTGGAGACGATGCATATTGCGTCTTCTCAACCACAGCGTGTAGGATATCGTAGGTCTCAGCACGCTGTCCCATATTGGAGCTGAGTACACCGCCGTGGCTACCCTATCGTGTTGCTGATTGGAGCGCCACCACTTGCGGAATCTTCTAAGACTGAGATTGAAGTCCATACACAATGGTGCTCAAGTATGGCTGCGGCACCCTTCTCCAACTTGATGCTCATGCCCACCACTCCCGCGCAATATCAATCCAACTCACCTCCTCCGTGGTATGGTTTCTTAACCGCCACGTCTCAAACACCAACTGGCCCAAACGCCAGGAATTCCCCATATAATTCGTCTGCCAGTTCCCTTGATATATCTGTATTATCAGCTTCAAGTCGAGCTGCAGCTGCCGTTCCGTCGCCAGCACCGCCGCCACAAAAATTGAGAAGCTCATGGGACGAAAGTTGTGATACTCCATCTGGCTTTCGTTGGTAAGCACGTGCTGCAAATACTTTAGATGCTGCGAGACTTTCACGACGTGAAGGTTGAGCAAGGCTGACGGAAGCTCTTTGACCAACGTGAAGTAATAAATGACCAAGGCATGGTAGAACGCCATAATGTTGTGATATAAGATTTCATGGTCCAATGAGAAAAAGACCTTCTTGTCATCCTCTCCTTCGAATAGCTGCCACTCGGGCTTCCAGCTCGCAAGCTCGTCCTCCACCTCGTCCCAGATCTCCGTCATATCATGACCAATTCCTGCCTCTAAAAAGTAAGTCTGGTGCCTCAGGACAGTGACAATTTGCTGGAAAAGTCTGATAAGGGAGTTGGGAAGGCCCACAGAAAGTTGGAAGAGCAAATCAAGCTCGCTGTTGGTTGGAAGTCTTTCCGAGCCTGTGAATAGCTCCTTCCAGCTATTAGCATTAGGCAAGTTCAACCGTTTTGCTTCCACAGTGGGTCTTTCAGGCTTCTTTTCGACCGGCTCTTCCTCCTCTTTCTCGTTCTGATTGAAGGTGATCTCGAATGTCGGCGGCTGAGGGTCCTCCCCTTCGTCGAACTCGTCTTCACTTATTTCGTGCTTCAGGCGATAGATGAACTTTCCCATAACGTTGTCCTGCAATTGGGCCGGGATGTTGTCGAGCTTTACCGCTTGTGTGGCGTTCATTTTGTCGTCAATTATTTTGATACTGGCAAGACCGACAGAACTGTCCGGCTTATGGTTCACAAACAAGCTCTCGAACCGCTTGAGCCGTAGCATCTCAAAGTCCTGTGTATCATAAACGGCTAGTCCCTCCACAGTGGTCTGGTGCACCAAGAACATTTTGACAAGCACTTCAAAATTACTATTACACTCCTTGTTGCTGAACCAATCGCTGTGGAGCTGCTCACACCACACCACAGGGGGAATAACGCCAAGCTCAGCCAATTTTGTTAGTGCTTGGTGCCCGGAAGTGAGATAGTTCTTGTGCCAGCAGCCAACCCCCATAGACTCGTCAAACTGAAGACTGATAAGCAGGATAATCAAGCCGAGCTGTAATTGCTGCACATCATCACTCTCCAAAGTTCTTTCCCAGTAACCGTCGAAAACTGCTTGCGCCTTTTTCTTTAAGCCGTAAGCCTCTTCAACGGAGTGTGTGGCGTTGACAGCTAAGTTGAAGGAGGAAAACGAGAGGACTAACAAAAGGAGAGCGGGCCCTAAGTTGGTTTTCTGTGACATCTCATTGGTTTTGACGTACTCCGCCAAAGCACTTTGTTGGAAGCGCTGAAATTCCGGCGCTATCCAGTCTTTGACTAACAAAGTCCAATGACTGGCGCCCCAGGAGAAGCAGCTGAGGTTTTCCGAGATGGTTAGGAAGTGGTGGTACAAATCAGCTGCCCTCTCTTTGCTAAGAGAAACGCTCACGCCCTGTGACATCGCTTCTGTCTTCTCCCTCGTCCACCCGCTGTACATCGTCGCCATAGCTTTGGCGGCCGCCAGCTGTGCATTGGAACACGGCGCCATGTCGTACGCAAGCTCGCCAAAGCGCACTAGGCTCACGTCGATCCATCTTTTGATCACAGGAGGTTTATAGTTCTGCCCTTTTCCCGACCTGGATATTCCTCTGAAATCCACGTACTTGTTTTGTCTGAAAAGGACCTGGAGGTTTGCATTTCGCTGGACCAGCCTGTGGCTGGCAAACACCGTGAAGGGGCCGCGCAGGACAGTGCCGCCGTCTCTTTCGAGGTCCGACGAAGCGCAGCTATCAAGGATCCGTAGATCTTTGTCAAGCTCGTTGTATGTTTGGTAGGGTCTTTGATACTTGGCAAACTCGATGGAGGACCGACTGCTGACCTTGTCCTTGCTGGTCTCCAAGTAGTAATTGCAATCTGTGGGGTCGTAGGTCAAGACCACGGCGTGCTGCCAGCTGAGCCGGACGCCGTACCCCTGGCACTTGACGCCGACCTTGTGGCACTGGAAGCAGCCCGGTCGCCGCTGGTCGCACCGCACTTTGCGGGCCCGGCACGTCCAGCATCCGCCGAAGCTCCGGCCGCCGTCTTGTGGAGGCATAAAACTTTTTAGCTGGCAGTGATGGGCCGAAAAGATGGAGAAATCTGCTGGGAGCTGCGGGGAGCTGGGCGAGAAACTGGGCGGGTTTACGCCGGATTTTCCGCCCGCTCACTGAATGCGGGAAGCGTCAGCGGAGACCAAGGTGGCCCCGACTTGGTGCGGGAGCCGCCTAGGAGGGGAGGAAAAAGCCGCCCAAGTGGGCTGATGCCGCCCGATCGTGCTACTTTGGTCGGGCCCTGGCCCAACTTGGGCTGGGATTTGCATTCCATCAGGTAATACTTTCCGCTGAAATAAGTACGAAATCATTCTGAGAAGCGAACCGATACTTTGGAGACCGTAGACTATTGATTTATCTCAGAAAACAAAAAAAAAAAACGAAACAAAAGGGTAATAGAAGCATTTGCACCCACTAGGCTACTATTACTATCTATACTTTGCCTCAAATTGGGGTCCTGAAACGCACTCCGCTGTGCACTCCAATGCTGTGCCGCAATAGGCAATAGCTAAACACCAACTGCTGGCACCAAAGGGCATGAGCACCGAGCAATTGACGTAAACAAAAAACAAGAAATGAGGCAGGAACAGTATACGGATAAGCGTAGAGCAATGTATAGTAAAAGCGAAGTAGTTCCTAAGTTGTAGTCCAGGGCCACTGTGTCCTGCAAAATCCATGGCGGTTTTTTTCACTCGTCCGAGTTTTTCTACAGGCCTCCAAGTAGCCCCAAGCCAAGGAGCCAGCAGCTTACGAGCTGTAGTAAAACAAGCGACAATGAATTAATCTATCAAGAAATGTATGAAAGTGGGAGAAGCTTTTAGTGCTTACAAAAGGTAAGCAGCGAAGGCAAAGGCACCGGCGACGGCGCCGACGGCGGCCTTCTGGGCCCCGTTGGCCTGGGCGGCAGAGGTGGAAGCGGACGAACCGGAGGCGGAGCCAGAGGCCGAGGCAGCCGCGGTGGCACCGGTCGAGGCGGCACCAGTAGCAGCAGTGCCGTTGGAGGCACCGGTGGTAGCGGCGGCGGTCGAGTTGCCAGTGGCGATGGCACTGGAGGACCCGTTGGAGGCAGCAGTCGTGCTGTTCACGTAGGCGGTGCTCGTGCAAATGGTGGTGTAGGACGTCGAGACTTCGGTCGAGGTGAGAGTGAGGACCTCGGCGGTGGCGGCAGAGACCATAGCGGCGGCGAGAAGAGCGGAAAACTGCATTCTGGGTATGTGTGTGTAAACGAAGGTGTGAGGTCTTAGGGTAAGAGGTAGGATTGACCAAGCACTATATAAACTCGAAGGCTCAGCTCCTGAAACCTTTTCACATATTTAGGGGGGCCCTGTCAGGCACGGCGCAGTGCGTCACTGCAAGGTGTGCAGCTGCAAAGTCAGCTGCAAAGCCTTGACCCGAGGCTGAAACATTGCCATAGAGCCCACGAAGTCAGAGCAAAAGAGGCCACAGCCTGAAGAAAAATCTGCTTAGCATAGCCGTTTGTATCATGGAGTACTGCAGTGAGTGACTTAATGTCTTCAATAAGAATTCGTCAAATTGTTATGCAAACCTCTATTGTTCCCTGCTCCTGCCCTTTCCAGGCACGATCTGGCCAGGCCCATAGTTCACTCCCAGGACTTCCTGTTTAGTCTAACAAAAACTACGAGTTGAGAATAAATACTCACAAGGTAGCAGTACTGCCCCGGTAGTAATGTCCCAGATATTCAGAGGCTTATCAGAGACACTAGCCAGAACCTTGGGCGCTACGCGGATCTCTCTGAATGCCCTTACCGCATTGGGACACATCAGCAACCTGTCCCTGCAAAGGCGGTAACCGTTTGGGTGGAAAAATAACATCCACCCACGTGACCTTGATTCACTGGGCTAACCTCCCTGTCTCGGCAGGGCGGCCAAAAGGGGGGTCCGGCCATCGGGGGTCTGTCACTTGTAGTGTGCCGTTGGATCTGGGGTAAGCCATTACCCCTCATTTCGCAATGACCGGTAACTAGAACTAATTTCATTGGAAAGCTTAATTTGCTTTCCAATCTTCTTTTTCTAAACCGATCAACAAAAACAGCTAAACATTATGGAGGAAAACCACAACGTTCTGCTCGAGGGCCTGGAGGAGGAAAAGGCGAGCATGCGGAGATTGTTCGCCCTGCTCGAGGACTTTGACAGTGCCAAGGATATCGCGGTTGCGCTTCCGGGGAGCAGGGAAAAGGGTTATTCTCCGGTTTACAGAAACAAGTACGCTGTTGAGAAGAATGGGGACAAGTTGTTGGGCTTGCTCGACCCGCGGTTGAGCACCGGGTACAACTACTGGGTCAACGCCGTGAACTTGTATGGCGAGAGGAACTGTCTTGGCGAGCGAAAAAGAAGGAATGGTGTCTTGGATGATTTCTATACGTTCAGAACGTACAATGAAGTTGACGAGGAGAAAACCGCGGTGGGCTCTGCGATTCTCGAGTTGATTACCTCGCATCCACGCTACAAGCCCCAAGATCTTGGCGAGATCTATCCGGGAAACCATGGCACTCCCTCGGAGTTCGTTGTTGCGATCTTTTCGGGCAACAGACCGGAATGGATGGTGGCCGACTGGGCCTGCCAGGCCTACTCGTTGTGCACCACAACACTCTACGATAATCTCGGCCCCGAGACTGCGAGCTACATCTTAGACTTGATGAAGTCGCCAATCATTTTCACTTCCAAGGATAAGATTCTATTCATCTTGTCCTTGGTCAAGAAGTACAAGTTAGACAACTTGTTGGTGGTGATCTGCTTTGACTCCCTCTCGATGGAGACAGACTATTTCTACTACAAGCTCGCCCGGGACTACGGCATTGACCTTTACGACTATGCGAATTTAGTCAAGCTCGGCCTGCTCAACGTCAAGGAGTTCATTCCCCCGACGCCACAAACTCCCCACACCGTCTGCTTCACCTCGGGAACGACTGGCGTCAGTAAAGGCGTTCTCATTACTCACGAGAACATCGCGGCTTCGCTTGCGTTCTGTTTCCACCACTGGCCTAGGCCAGTCAAAGAGAACGAGGTCAGTCTCGAGAGCAGAGATTATAATCAGCTCAAGTCATATTGTCTCCTCCCATTGGCCCACATCTACGAACGACAAACAACCACTTATTCCATGGTGTCTGCCATCGCCGTCGGCTTTCCAAGTGGCAACATCACCCTGCGGGTCGAGGACTGCTCTATTTTGAAACCCAACTATTTGCAGGCGGTACCTCGGATCTACAGCAAGATTGAGCAGGAACTCAAGCAGGTGGTGAGCCGGAATCCGGTGCTTCAAAAGTTTGTCGACACAAAATTCAAGCTCTTGTTTAATCATTTGACCAAGGATCCCTCTAAGCAGTTCAAGTTTAAATCGCCTTCTGAGGAGCTTGAATTCAGATACCACGACTTGGCTATAACCACTCAGTTGCGCTCCCTTCAAGGCTTCGACAAGGTCAAGCTCTGCCTCCTGGCGCTGGCCCCGATTAGTCTTGTGACACAGAACTATATCTGCACGGTGTTGAACGTTGGCTTTGTGCAGAATTACGGAGCAAGTGAGGTCACTTCGGCGTGCACGGGAGAGCTGTCCTTCAACTTGAGAATCTCCCAGGAGATGTTGGCAAACACTCAAAAGAAGTCGATCACACTGTGTTCGGGCCCAGTGGGTGTCACCACCGATGTCAAACTCAAGGACCTTCCGGACTTGGGATATGTGTACGACTCTAAGGACGGCAAGCCGCGCGGCGAGGTGCTCTTTCGGGGTCCCCAGGTGTTCACCAAGTATGTCTTCAACGAGAAAACTACAAGCGATTCTTTTGAAGGCGAATGGTACAGAACCGGCGACATTTGCGAGATTGGAGATGACGGAAAGCTTTACGTCATTGACCGGATCAAGAACTTCTTCAAACTCTCGCAGGGCGAGTACTTGACTCCCGAGCGGATCGAGAACATCTACCTCAGTGATGTGTCTTTCGTCAACCAGTGTTTCATTCACGGCTTCAGTGATAAGGACTTTATTGTTGGTATCATTGGGCTCATTCCGGGAGAGTTGGCCACATTCCTACGCAAGATATCCGCCATCGACCGGTACAACGGCTTTGCCATCAAAGGAAGCCTCAAAGAGAAGATCGACAATGTCACTGAAAAGATTGAGCGTCTCGAACTGACCATCACTGCGGAGCAGATCGACAAGGCTCAAGAGATTCAACTTACCCCAGCCCAGGCTCACTTGGTGACATCTTTCTTGTCTACTATAAATGACGACCTTCTCTTCAAGTCCCTTCTCCTTGGGGAAATGAACGAGATTGTGCTGAAGAACACCAATGTCTCACTCCTGAGCTACGAGAAATTGTACAACTTGCACTTTGGGTTTTACCCGTTGAATATTCGGGGCGGGTTTTTGACGCCGACTCTCAAGTTGCAGCGGCCGACCACTGTTAAGCACTACCGTCCCGTGATCGATCGTCTCTATGAAGAGGGCCATCTTTTCAAGTCATCAAGCGTCAAGCTATAGCCATATTCAGAATCATAAAGAAATTGATCAATTAAAAATCATATTAAACAAAGTAAAAAAAGGAATAAAAAACATCGATTAAAATAAGAAAAGGATATTATTGTACGTTCTTTTTTGGGCCCCTCTTCTACCCCATGCTCTCTCCACATTTGGATCTCTGGCTACCCGGCCGTTCTCGAATTTTCCAGCGGCGTTTTTGGCAATTTTTCAATCACCACCCGGCTATACCGTCTAACCACAAGACAACCATGTTGAGAACCGCCAGACCTAGCCTTAACAAGACCAGCGCCTCCCTCGCCCGCTTCTACTCTCACAAGGAGTTGAAGTTCGGCATCGAGGGCCGTGCCGCGTTGTTGAAGGGAGTCGACACCCTCGCCAAGGCGGTGTCGGTGACTCTCGGACCAAAAGGAAGAAACGTTTTGATTGAGCAGAGCTTCGGATCGCCAAAGATCACCAAGGACGGCGTCACTGTGGCCCGCTCGATCGAGTTGAAGGACAAGTTTGAGAACTTGGGCGCCAAGTTGTTGCAGGACGTTGCTTCGAAGACCAACGAGTCTGCCGGTGACGGAACCACCTCGGCCACCGTCTTGGGACACTCGATTTTCACCGAGTCTGTCAAGAACGTCGCCGCCGGATGCAACCCAATGGACCTCCGCAAGGGATCCCAGGCTGCCGTTGAGAAGGTCATTGAGTTCCTTGTCAAGAACAAAAAGGAGATCACCTCCTCGGAGGAGGTTGCCCAGGTCGCCACCATCTCTGCCAACGGCGACACCCACATTGGCCAGCTCTTGGCCTCTGCTATGGAGAAGGTCGGGAAGGAGGGTGTGATCACCATCAAGGAGGGCAAGACTCTTGAGGACGAGTTGGAGGTTACCGAGGGTATGAGATTCGACCGTGGATTCATCTCGCCGTACTTCATCACCAACACCAAGAACGGCAAGTGCGAATTCGAGAACCCGCTCTTGTTGTTGAGCGAGAAGAAGATCTCGACGATTGCCGACATCCTTCCATCGTTGGAGTTGTCCAACAAGTTGAGAAGACCTCTTTTGATCATTGCCGAGGACATTGAGGGCGAGGCCCTTGCCGCTTGTATTCTCAACAAGTTGCGTGGCCAGGTGCAGGTTGCCGCCGTCAAGGCCCCAGGGTTCGGTGACAACAGAAAGAACATCCTTGGTGACATTGCCATTCTTACCGGGGGTACTGTCTTCACTGAGGAGTTGGACATCAAGCCAGAGGCGGCCACTGTTGAGCTTCTCGGCAAGTGCCAGTCTGTGGTGTTGACCAAGGAGGATACCGTTGTGTTGAACGGCGAGGGTCTCAAGGACAACATCCAGCAGCGCTGCGAGCAGATCAGAACCGCGATGGCCGACAGCGGTACTTCTTCTTACGAGCAGGAGAAGTTGCAGGAGCGTCTTGCCAAGTTGAGCGGCGGTGTTGCCGTTGTGAAGGTCGGTGGATCTTCCGAGGTCGAGGTTGGCGAGAAGAAGGACCGTTACGACGACGCGCTCAACGCCACCCGTGCCGCTGTCCAGGACGGAATCTTGCCGGGCGGAGGCACTGCTCTCCTCAAGGCTTCGTTGACTCTTGACGACGTCAAGGTCGACAACTTTGACCAGCAGCTTGGTGTGAATATCATCAAGGCGGCGATCCAGAAGCCGGCCAAGAAGATCATCGAGAACGCCGGTGAGGAGGGTGCTGTCATTGTCGGCAAGGTGCTCGACCAGTACGGCGCGGACTTCAACAAGGGCTACGACTCGTCCAAGGGCGAGTACGTTGACCTTTTGAAGGCCGGTATCATCGACCCATTCAAGGTCGTGAAGTCTGGTCTTTTGGACGCCTCTGGTGTTGCCTCGTTGTTGGCCACCACCGAGTGTGCCATCGTCGATGCTCCAGAGCCAAAGGGTGCTGCTCCAGCGCCAGCCATGGGCGGCATGGGCGGCATGGGCGGCATGCCAGGTATGATGTAGAGCCTGTTAGCCTGATAGTTCGATAACCGTGTAAATAGGTTAATGTAAATAGTGGATGTTGAAAGCGTACTTCATTGGCAGACCACGAAGTGGAATGCTGCGTTGTCAGTAGCAGACAAGCAGAAATCAGCAGCCGTACCAAGTAGTGACTGCTAAACAACATGCGATGTGGATGTTGTGTTTGCTTGAAGTAGGAAGCAACAGCAAACGACCTTACTCTTCTGCTGAATAATGTCTTTTACCGAATGATGCTTCTACACTTCGTGTCTTTCGCGTGTTCAGTGAGAGTAAATGACCTGCTTTGTTCACAAAAAGTATTGACCACCATGTGTCTGACCACTGTGTGGGGACGGAAACAGAGTCTGCATTTGTCAAGGCAGAAACATGACATTACGTCGATGATTTCATTGTAGACAGATCTTGATTGATAAGGATCTTGCTTAGTATTTGGCCCAAACGGTGTCTACAATTTTCCGCGCGCTTTCCATTCGCGCAATTCAAACATCTCCAAGTCCCCTCGTCGAGATATTTCCAGCGCGGAAATTCCTTAGGTGAAACTTGCTTAAATGAATTTCAGTCAGTGAGCGCCCCACTCAATGGGCATGTCGACTACAACATGTAGTCCAATTTCAAGACATTTATATCAACGAATATTCCAACTGGGGCGTATGTTTGGGTAACACTCGATGAGCTCTCTGAAAGCACCGCTTAACAAGTAACATTGTCTAACAAGTAACACTGTCTAAAAAACAACACTATCTAACAGGTATCACCGTTTAATAATTTACCCACGCAGCACCCTGGCTTCGCCAGTGCACTGCTTCACCACTGTCCATGGCACCTCATGCATGGCGATCGCGGGTTTCAGATCGACCGGCGATCCCTCGTGCGAGTAGCCAAAGTGCCTCACTACGGAGTTCGCCAAAATAAACCTGTGGATAACTTGGTAAACAAGGAAGAGCTGTTTGGAAAGAGATTGAGAATATTTGCGTTTATGTGCTAGCATGTGTGGTGTGTGTGTTACATCTAGAGCTTCGAACATGTGATCAATGTCACCAGGAAGGTTATCTCACCACCACTACTTGACCACTACTTGCCGAACTACTCAGACAAGTTACCTCAATTGAGGCTTACGGTTTGCTTCGCTCCATTTCCTGGCCAGAACAACGCGTGGTCCTACGATAAAGCCACGCACCGCCCACATAGCTCCTTCAAACCTTGCGCTTTGGCCAAGTCGGGCCAAGCCTGGACAAGTCTCTGAGACTTGCGTGCAGCAAGAAGAGCCAACGCCCTGCAAAAGCCATGCACTGGCCGACCATAGATCCTGCACGTATTAGCACGCACTAGGAAACGCCGTGGAACGCGGATGTTTCACCGTGGCCAGATTCGAAGACTCGACGGCCCAGCTGGGCTTTGCATGGCTTATTGTATTTGTCTCACCACGGAGATCTAAGCCCTGGCCTGCGCGCCTCACAAGTCTCTGCCCGATTGGGCAGAGCTCTGAAAATCGCATACGCGCACAGCATGCAACGCGCCTCAGGCCCAAGGACCCTATAACTAAGCTGTAAGCCGCCGATTTTCACGGCCAACCCTCACACTCGCTCAAACTGACACCATGCAATTCACCACTGTTGCTTTGACTCTCGCCGCTACTGCCGCCGCCTACAACTCGACCGTGGTTGTCACCGAGACCTCGGTCACCGTGGCCACTGTCTACGCCTGCGGGCCGTCCACGGAGGCCACTGCTGTCGCCAGCACTGCTGCCAGCAACTACACCGTCGCCAGCCTCAGCAACGGCACCAGCAACTACACGGCGGCGACTGTGTCTGTCGCCGAGGGCAAGGCCGCTGGCTATGGCGCCAGTGGGTTGGTCGGTGTGGCCGCCATTGCTGCAGCTCTCTTCTTGTAAGAGACTGCACACTCGCAGCACGCAGCTCGCTTTGCCACGTACCACTTACACTTCCTGCTTCCGCTAATCACTTTCACCTTGGGCCGACCGCGTTTATAGAGTCATAGAGTGTCGATACCGATATATGTCAATTGTTTGTTTGTCAATTTTTTGTTTATTGTAGAGAAAGTGCTAGTCGCTTAGGCCACTGCCTCGGGCCCGCCTTATCGGCTGCCAGCCTGCAGTGTGACGCC
This sequence comes from Saccharomycopsis fodiens, assembly GCA_002564235.1. NCBI lineage: Eukaryota > Fungi > Ascomycota > Saccharomycetes > Ascoideales > Saccharomycopsidaceae > Saccharomycopsis > Saccharomycopsis fodiens. The sequence continues at coordinate 970,308 of JNFV01000005.1, read as the reverse complement.
TCACACTGCTTGGAAGAAACCAGGAGAATATACAAGAGACGATTATACCAGGGAAGATTACACGAGAGTAGAATATAAGGCAATAAGCAACGCTTCGCGCACTTCCTTGATTGCCCACGGTTATGGCCCGGCACGTGCCGCGCCGATCCACAATCACCCTGAACCATAACCACGCCGAGCCTCTTGGTGACAGCACACCCGGTGTGCAGCCCAGTGCGGCGGCGCGCGTTTTACCCGGCGCCAGGCGCAACTCACCGCCGCTAATGGAAAAAATCCTAATCGGACAAGTGACCTTATAACAACACTTCGCCTGCACACTCGAAAGTCCACTCTCGTTCTCGAAGCTGCAGATTTTAAGTTGAGTTCTCGTTTTTTGCTTTCTGCTTTGCTGAGTTTCTGATACTTTTGGAAAGTCGTTCAGTTTTTGAAAAGTTGTTGCCTGTGTTTTTGCATAGAACAACAATAGGAGTTTCACTGGAATACAAGTCACCTTTGAACCGAGCCAACCTCTCACCAGCCCGAAAATGAGAAGCATCAAGTGTGTTGTTGTCGGTGACGGCGCCGTCGGAAAGACGTGTCTCCTCATCTCGTACACCACCAATACCTTCCCGCACGACTACATCCCAACGGTGTTCGACAACTACTCTGCCAACGTGATGGTGGACGGGCAGCCAATCAAATTGGGCCTCTGGGATACCGCGGGGCAGGAAGAGTACGACCGCCTCAGACCGTTGTCGTACCCGCAGACCGAGGTGTTTCTCATCTGCTTCTCGCTTGTCGAGCCTTCGTCGTTCGCCAACGTCCGCGCCAAGTGGATCCCCGAGATCAGACAGCACCTGACCCGCGACATTGCGATATTATTGATTGGCACCAAGTTGGACTTGCGCGACGACCCGCACACCTTGGACCGGTTGCGCGAGTACGGTAACGAGCCGATCAGCGTCATCGAGGGCAAGAAGGCTGCCTCCGAGTTGGGCTGCGTCGACTACCTCGAGTGCAGCGCGTCGTCGCAGCAGGGCGTCAAGGACGTTTTTGACGCGGCGATCAAGGCGGTCATAGATCCGCCAAAGTTCAACGAGCCGCCGATCTTGAGCAGCCACACTGGGGGCGCCGCCGCCGCCAAGAAGACCGCGGGCGCGCCTAACGAGAGAAGAAGAAAGAGAAGAGACAAGTGTACTATTTTGTAAGGGCTTAGAAGTCCTTATGCTGCAATTCCTAATATCTCATAGTTCTAAGTTCGGCAAATATATGAAAAGAGAATGTTGTAGCACCAAGAGCCGTTGGCATCCGCGAGGCGAAGGTGTCAAAGGTTTAAGCGACTTGGCTGAAGTGGTCACTAGCTATGCGATTAAGGACTGCGGTTTGCGTACTACATCGGCCTGCTATCTTCTACTTCTGAATCTCTTTCTTCAGATATACTACTAAAGGCTTACCATTTGTTGCCATTGGAATGTTTTAGCTGTTGCCTAGAGACCCTTCTGTTTGTCGCTCCTACTTACCACAAATGTATGAGCCCACATGTCTCACTGCAGTCTATTGTTCCCTCGTTTTAGTGTGGTCGATGTATGGTTTACGATGTACAACTGTGCCTTCCTGGTACACCTAAAAGCTCTTTTGGCCAACCAATTTTACTGACAAGGTTCTCGACACCGTTATTGACACAGCGCTTCTTCCCATTCCATGTACGGAAAAATGGCGGCCAATTGTTCGCAAATGACGGCTGAAATAGGCGCTGCGCATATGAGCAAACTATGAAGTTGCTTTTTTTTGCGTTCCAGATAGCCGAGGCCTCGATTACGAAAGACAACATGACTTCGGGAAAAGCCGCTAAACCGACGATGCTATTTCATTAATTGTCAAAGTTTTGTATGTCAATTGGCTGCAAATAGGTGTTTGGATCGCATGTTCCAATGCCTTATGTTCACCGCTTTTCCGCTGAAACGCTATTGCATATTGGCAACAGCTTCCCTGCATGATGAGAATTTTCTAAGCCAAGCGAAGTAAATTGATTGGATACTCAAGGCTGCGAGTCAAATTTCATTGGCCAGTAAGAGGTTTCGGTCAGATTGTGCTTTCGTAATCACTTACTGCAATGCTGCTGCTAGCCGTTTGGCTACTTTTGAGGTGCCACCACCGGGAAGGAGACGCACTACATGCATGCAGATGAGCATCACCACCGGCCAAGCAGACAAATGCTAAGCAGTGGTAGATTTAGGGGACCAAGAACTCGTTAACAAAATGGTGGTAGCACCGTGGCAACGACTAATCTAGCGTAGTGCTTGTATTTGTATTAATGAGGCTTGTGCCGAGAAATATGCAATCACACGACTAATGCTCCAACTCAATGTGCTCCTCCTCTTGCTCGCATGGCTCAGCCGAGTCCAGACAATACCCGTCGGCAGTAGAGTGGCACTCTCAAGTGAAAAAACGTTGTCTCTTCCTATAAAGAAGCCAAACGATTACATGCCCGTGATAGAAATGGCCTTTGGGTCTCAGAACCAGACCATCGATCTCATATTGGACACAGGCTCCTCGGACTTGTGGGTTCCTGGCCCAGGAATGCCTTCAAACTTCCACTCTTTGTACGATAAGCTGGAGTCCAAAACGGCAAACACAACAGGTTACACTGGATCTTTTTCCGTGAGCTATGTCTCGGGAAAAACCACCGGTTTCTTTGTGAGGGACACCGTCTCTGTTGGCGGACACCAGTTCCCGCAGACAGAATTTGGGGTGTCCACTAAAACTCTGATCGACTTTATCAGTGGGGGAATCTTAGGGGTCGGCTTTACAGAAAACTCCAAGATAGTGTCTGATAACTTCCCCCAGATGTTGAGGCTGAAAGGGGTGACGGGCAAAAACGCCTACGGATTCAATCTTGCCGCACTGGGATCCAGCCCCGCAGAGATCACATTTGGAGGATACAATAATTTGCTTGCTGGAACTATGGCCATGAACCAGATTCTAGACAATACTGTTTCAATAGGCTTGAGAAGCGTTTCTTATGGAACCCAGGTGCTTGAGGAGTTTGCCCCGCTACTCGTGGACACAGGAAGCTACATGACCTATGTCGACGCCAAAACGTTTGCATTTCTTTCGCAAGGTAACAAAGTGGTTGACATGTATGGCCAAGATGTGATTTATGTGGATTGCAATCCCGACATGTACACCATAGACAATTTCAACTTTAAGTTCCAGCGGGGATCTGTTAGTGTTCCGCTCTTCTACTTCGTTGCTCAAACAGAGGAGGGTTGCTTCTTGAACATTGGAAAGTTAGATGCAGTCAATGGCGCGCCCACTTGGACATTTGGAGCGACGCTTTTGGAGCACTTTTACGTCTATGTGGATTTAGAAGATGAAACCTTGGGGATCAGTGCGTTGCCACAGACTGCCAGTGATGCAGCACTCATTGCGCAGTTCTCCAAGCAAAGGGCCGAACAAGCAGCCGTTTCTGGTTCTGCGACCACTAAAAAACCTTCTAGCATCAAAAAGAGACAAGCCGCGAAGGCAAAAACTACAGCCCCAAAGTCAAAGTCAAAAGCTAATGCCCGACTCAGAAGTATGATCAAGAAGGTGCCTTATGCAAAGTTCCGGCTGAACGTAAAGAACCTGGCGAAACCGACCGCTCATTTGAGCAGGAAGGTCGGTGCAAAATATCTCACTGGCGGGAAGCAAAACCCGTTCCGCAGGAGCGTGCTGTCAATGGTTCCTAGAAGTAGTCAGCACTCATCCACAAGAGTTGGGAGTGCTACTACAAGTAAGGCAACGGGATCAGTTCATTCAACTGCAGTTGCTCATACTTCCGCTCATGGTACTACCCATGCCACTCCTAAAGACAACGATGTGGCCACGCATGCCAAAGCTCTTCCAGCGGCTAGCAGGGAGGCAACAAGAGTGGCTGCAAAGGAGATGCCAAAGGAAAAAATTCTGGGAAAGGCAGGCTCTATTGCAAATGCTTTGAGCTCTATAGCGAGTCTTTTTGGCGTATGAAGGGAAGCAACAACACTAGAGCTAGATGAATAAATTCAAATCTTCTGTGTCGTATATGACGAGTAGATAGAAGAAAACAAGTTTCAAATCATAAGAAAACGAAATTTACGCAACTTCTTTATGGTTATATTCAGTTTAGAGGGGACCCCTACAGAGGCCCACCCGAGGTAAACCCATTCTTCGTTACCTATTATTCACAGGTCTCGATTAGCCTCGAAAAAGTATTGAACAGATCTTGCGAGGTCAGCAAAGCAAGCGCTTGTACTTCTCGAAATCCTCTTACCTCTTGCGCAACTATGACACTACTTCTTCTACTTTTACCACCACCCCTTCTTTGTCTCCTTCTGCTTCTTCCCCAACCCAAAGTGCTCCAACACTCTTTCAATATCGCCATACTTCTCCCGGTCGCCCTGGATCACCACACTCGCCACCCCGGTTCCGCTCTCACTAGCGTTCCCCGTCAACACCCGTTTCGCAATACGCTCCACGTCCTTCAAAGTCAACTGCTCAATCTTCTCGATCATCTCCGCCAAGGGCACCTTCTTCCCGTTCGTCAGGATCTGCCGGCCCAAGTCTTCCAACTCCACCATCTTGCTCTCCAAGTTCATCAAAAGGCTCAGCTTTAACTGGTTCTTGCCGCGCTTCAACTCAGTCTCGGTGATGCTGCCCTGAAACGACTGCGAAAGCTGCTGACAAATAATTTCAACAAGATATGGTGCCGCGTTTGGAATACACGCCGCACTAACACCGAACAAGCCGGAGTCTGCATAGGAGTGGTTGAAAGCAGTGCAGTTCTCAATGAAGCCATATTTGTTTAATACCTGGGTGTAAAGCTTCGCATACATTCCCTTACCTGGACCACCGGCACTGAAAGAGCCGCCGCCGCCAAGTAATGTTTGCAAGACGGCAAGCCCGTATATGTCTGGGTCGTTGACTCCAAGGCCCTCGAAGCCGATGTGAATGTAAGAGAATTCTGGCATATTGCCAATCGCCGGAGCAGGTGGAAGACTGAATTCGCCACCAGTATATTCCGCCGGGCCAAATACCGACTTCTGCCCGTTGCCTTGACTCTTCCACTCCCCGAAATACTTTTCAGTGTAGGCACGCGCCTCGTCCTCGCCAACACCAATAAACGCAACTGTGCAGTTCTCCGGGTTGTAAAATTTGGCACGATACTCGGAAATAAGATCCTTAGTGATCTCGGGAAGCCTCTCCGGTGGGCAGAGCAATGGCAGGCCAAGGTTCTTCCCTCCGTAGGCGACCATGTGAAACAACTCTGGAAGTATCAAGTCCGGCTTCTTCCAAATCTCGTCAATCTCATAACTGGCAAACGTCTTTTGGTCGTCAATCTCCTCGAGAGTGAGCCGGGGCCGTACCACAGTCTGGCTGAGCAACTCCAACATCTGCTCGACGTCGCTGTTGAACACCAGCGTCTGGTACATGATCAGCTCGCGCGAAGACGAGCACATGTAATTCCCGCCGAGTCTTTCCAAATTGCGGAGCATCTCGGCACTGCTAAACTTTTCAGTCGAGTTGAAAGCAAGCTTGTCGATGATATGGCTTGTCCCGGAGAGCTTGGCGCCCTCGAACCGCAGCCCGCAGTTCATGTAGACTCCAAGGGCACTGAAATGGTTGGGCGACGGGTTCGTTGCAACAGTGACTTTGTTAGATAATGTGTTATATTTATATGGTTCGGCCGTGGCAAGCCCCCTAGAAAAGGCCAGTTTTTGGGCAAGCTTGGGCGTCCATTTTCTTGCTGGTCGGAGCATTGTCTGTGGGTAGTGGTGGTAAATGCTGCTTAGATCGGGGCCCTCTCTGCATGAGGGCAATTTTCATAGTCACGAGCACGCAGTATCATCAGGATTGAGTGACATTACGAGGTGAAAGTGGTTTCCTACAAACTTGTTAAGAGTCTGAAGGATATGTTGGCCAGACAATTCCTTGCTGCTAGTCGCCCTCTTTCCAGTCGTGGCTTTGCCACAAAACAAATAATTTCCAATTACTTTGCCCTTTTCCCTCTGGCCTTTCCTAACCAAGGGCCCCCGCAAGACCCGTTCGTGCCCGACCTCCGCCAGTTGCGCAAAGAATACCTCCAGCTCCAGACGACCCAGCACCCAGATATCGTATCCGGACTCAGACAAGCACACGTGGGAGAAGAAGACATTGTCAGCGAGAACTCCAAAATCCTCAACAAAGCATATGAAACATTGAAGCTGCCGCTTGGCCGGTCGCAGCACTGCCTCAGTCTTCAGGGCATCGACATCACCACCGACAAGAATGACAATGCGTTGTTCAAGAAGATTGCGTCCGAGGACAAGAATTTGTTGATGCAGATCTTGGAGATCCATGAGGAGTTGGAGGACTGCCAGGATCATGAAAATCTAAAGGTTTTGAAGCAGGCCAATGATCAGCGTATCAAAGAGTCGGAGCAGTTGTTGGCAGAATACTACGAAAAAAACCAGCTTCATGAGGCCACCGTGGAGACAATAAAGTTGAATTACTGGTTCAATATTAAGAACGCGATCAAGGAGTGGGCACCGGGGAAGCCTGTCAACCTTACTCATTAGGGCTGCAAGACACGGTTTTTCAACTAATTTGTCATCTTGATGCTCGACGACGCGAAAGTGCGGCTTGGATCAGTGCAGTGAGGGGTCTACTTGTGTGCCGAAAAGGTCCCATGCTCTACAGTTTTACTAGACAACACAACAGCATACTAGAGCGCACGGCTGATGGCACTGTCAAGCAAGTGAGTAAGCTCAGTACACTGGCGCAGGCACCAAAACATTCACGGCACCAAAACATTTACAGCATTTGTTGTACAGTCTCAGCTGCTCCCAGCACCCTGGAGAATCTCCCAACTGCTCATGCGACACTTCCGCTTCGCGTCAGCGTTGCCTACATGCTCTCTTATAAATATTCGTGGCCGCCCGAGCTCGTCTCTGACTCACTCATGCGGCCACTCTTTAACAATGTCATCAACTAACCATCAACGTAACTAACAAAACCCCTTTGGCACTCACGTGTTCACGCTCATCAAGCTGCCCTCTTGGCTCTTCATCGCGACATCCTTCCCCTCATCGCTCTCGACGTCACTCTCGTCCTCCACCGGCGGCACCACAAACTCACACTTATTGTACTCCTCAAGCTCGGCCTCGGTCTGCGGAAACTGCCGAAGCCACTTCATGCGCGGGCCGCACTTGGACAACTTGTTGATCTTGAACCCAAACACCTTGAGCGAGAACCCGGCGCGGGTCTGGCGCGCCTGGGCTTGTTTCTGGACCTCCTTGAAGTTAGACACAAAGAGACCCGGGAACGTCGTTCCGAAGTACGCGCCGTCGATGTTGAGATACCGTGACGACGAAGGAAAGTATATGTCTGAGCAACAGGGACAGTAGAGGCGCACGGTCTCCATGCCCGCAAGATCGTACCGACCAATTGGAAGCAACAACATGCGTTCGCAATTCACCCGCAGGCAGTACCCAAAGTGCCCGTTCTCGTACTTCTCGGCCATGGCATTGAGCCCTTCTTTGGTGAGGATGTAGCGAGCATGGATCAACCCGTAGAGCTCTTCTGCGCTGTGTTCAATGATCGGCAAGTCGCTCGTCACGATCGGGGCGTCCGGTTCAAAGTCTAATATGAGATCTAAAGCTTCCCTGTAGTGGGGAATATTGGCAGACAATCCAGTAAGATTGAATTCGTCCTCAATGAAGTCCTGGCTCACTTCCACAAAGTAGTCGTGCCCAAACAACGTGCAGTAGTTGGAGATCCACAGGTCGTACTCCTGCGACGACGCGTCGTCGTCGTTGCCGTTCTGCTGTGCCTTCCATTGTGACATAGCGGATAACAAGGGAAGAACTCCTAAAAAATTAAATCGTCTGGCTCAACTGGTCCTTGATGTCCCCCTCCGTCGTTATAACACACATCGCCAAAATTTTCCCGCGATACGCAATTGCTAAGCGGACGCAGAATAATGGGTTCCTCACAGGAACCTTTTCTGGGTACTTAGCACTGTGTTCCTTCAAACAACTGAGCATTATCTTTTTCTGAGAAATATGAACCTCCTACTTCTAACGTTGTTGGTTGTCTTGTTCAACTTTGCCATCAAGAAGATTGGCAAGGACGTGGTGGCGGGTAAAGCCTACACCGCCTATCTCCAGGTGTTCTCCAATTCGCTGGCCAGAGACATCCACAAAAAGAAGGTGGAGCTTAGAGAGATATACAAAGAGAGATTGAGCATCTCCGCGCAGGACCAGTACGCGAAGTGGACAAAGCTCAACAGACGGTACGATAAATTGAAGGCCGAGATCGACCGGGATGAGCAGGTGCTTGGTTTGCAGAGAAGCGGGGCCGTGACTAAAGTGAAGATGTTGGTGTCTGCCCTCACGATGATTCCTTTGTGGTACTTTCGAGTTTTCAATCGCACTGAGAGTTTGGTGCAGCTCCCAAAGGGGATGGTGCCGTGGTTCTTGGAGTTTTGGTTGTCGTTCCCGCTGGTTAGTAGGGGGACGATTGGCTTGGCAGGGTGGATTTTTGTCTTGTCCAAGTTGTTGGACACGGGGGACTTTTTGTACAAGACTTTGGTGCTTGGTCAGCCGGTGCCGGAGAAAAAGGAGGAAAGTTTAGATGAGAAGGTGACGGAGATTGCGCCGGAAAAAGTGGAGTGAGCGCCCCGCTGGCGAAGCGTCCGCGCGTCCGCTTATATTCAGCTTGTGAGCTTGTGAATTGTTCATCGCCAGCTTGTGACTTCCTCGTGGCCAGCAAATGATCGGCCTTTTGCGAGTTACGGCGAGTCAGTTAATAGCTGACCCAAGGTTTTTGTAGATTCAGTTCGTGGCCAGCCTACGGTAATGACTCAGGGCTGTTATATGGTTAGATCATGGATAGCTCGTGGGTTGCCGACAGAATGCCGCTTTACAGAAGCAAGGGTCAGGTCAGTGCATTTCTTCCTACAAGCTAGCCTCCCCGATTATGCCCTACAATCGTTTTTTGCAATGCCATACTTTCAATACAAAGAAGCGTACTATCTACCAATGGGCCTCTTCATTGTGGAATCCGATCGGCGAGGACCCGATGTCGTACCCAATTTTCACGTCTGCAAACTCAATCGGTGGCAACACGTAAGTAATGGTCTCTCCCGGCTCCCCCCAGTTGGAAGGCGCCGAGCCAAAGTTGGACTTGTCAAAGAACCCAGGAAGTTGAGACTTGAAGTAGGCACCCGCCTTTGGAATCAACGCAGTCATGTCGTCGTAATGGCGCAAATTGAGCATAGAAGTCTCGGGGTTGGTGTCCTTGGCAGCAATTTCCTTGAGTCTTTGCTGTTCGGTTTCTGGCAAGAGGCCCAATTTCAACAAAAACACATCGTATGCTGCTAAAGACAAGTCCAAGTTGTAGGAGCCTCCCTTGGTCTTTCTGTGATACAAAGCAGCCAAGACCCCCGCCACGCCGGCAAAGGCAATCTGGTAGTCCGCGTTGGGGAAAATAGGAAGCACCGGCTCGTCTAACCCGAGAAACTTGCCCTGCTCCCAGCAGACTCCCGTAATGCAGTCGGCAATCTGTTGCCAGCCAGCGCGGTGCTGCCACGGCCCCTCATAGCCGTAGCAGTTCTCCCTAACAGCAACAATTCCCTTGCCTCTCAGCTTTGCAAGGAGCTGAATATACTCTTGAGAAAATCCTAGCCTAGAGAGTGCATTCGGTCTGTAGCCGTCAATGAAGACATCCGCGTCGGCAATCAACTCTTCCAACTGTTTCTTGCCTTCCTCGGTCTTCAAGTTTATGCTGACGTCCTTCTTGCCGAGCTGCGACTCAAACAAGAGCAACGCCATGTCGGGCAGCACGGTGTTTGACACTCTGATCACAGTGGCTCCTAAGATGGCTAAGTACTTGGAAACCTGCGGCGCGGCAATCACGCGAGAAACGTCAAGGACCTTGATACCCTCGAGCGGACGCTTGCTATCGGAAGTCGGTTTAGGCCATTCAACAGCAGGAAGACTTTCGTGGACACTCTTCAAGCTGTAGAGTGGCGCCTTCTGCAACAACTTGCCATGCTCTGTCTTGGAGAACTCCTCCTCGGTGAGAACGTGAGCACCTGCCTGGCGGTAGCGTTCGTTGGAAGTAACGTCGAGCCAGTCAGAGTCGTGCTTCTTGACCTCGTTGCAGTAGTACTTAACGACATCGGGTCTCTCAGTGATCTCTGGATGCTTCAAGGGAAGCCCCAACATAGTTAAGGTATGGTCCGCATTCATCGAGCCATGCAAGTGAAAGAAGCGACCATCTTTTGTAGGGTACATGTTGGTAGCAAGCTTGCGATAGGTGCTGGTCAAGAAGTCATGCTTGTCGTAGAGATAGTGCCGTGGGGCGACCTCAGGGTCCCAGAGCCCTTTCCCATCGAAGGTAATGAGTCCGACCGAAAGAAGGTTTAAGGTGGCTTTGTCAAAGTCAACGGAAATCTTGTCATTGACTTGGTAGCGATCCTTCACAATAGCCCCGGCGAGTCCTGCAACCACAGCCCAAATGCCCGCCGAAGACTCAGTGAGCTTCAACGAGCTGGGAACAACTGGTTTGGTGATTCCCGATTTCGAATAGAATTCGACATTGCGGGCAGCCTGCTGAGCATCAGCAGGGATCTGAAGTCTGGAATCGTTGAGGATGAACTCAACAACATCTTTGGTGCCGCTCACCAACGTGTACGGCTTGGTCTCGCTCTCTACACTGTTTGGCATGTTGTTGGACAAAACAATTGATGAAACAGTGAATTATTCGACGGTTGACAAGCCTTTTTTATGCGTTGTCTTCTCGCTTAGAGTTGCGGCCACCACAGGCTGCGGCCACGGTTTTATGGGGCAACCTCGGAGAACGTCATTGGTGTTCAGGCCCTGCCCCGTTGCCGTTTAGGGAGCCCTGGGCAGCGATCTGCAGGTCGACTGTTTAACGTGCATATAAACGGCGAATGACCGCTGCACAAGGTGACTAAGATCTTTTTCGTCGGATCATCATGCAAGATGGCCCGAGTGAAAACTGGGGAAGGGTGTACGGCTTTCACAGTCAGATGGGGTGAAGTGCTCCTTAAAGATTGCTCTCTACACTAAAACTTGTGAATACCGTTTAGAAACTCGGACGTCGGCAAACGCAGTTGTGCGCAGCCCGGAGATGCATACCTCAAAGCCGTTGCAAACACAGGAGGACAGCAAACATAAAAGTATTGTGAATAACAGTCCGCTTTCTTTTCTACTAACCACTCTTTCCAACCGCTAAGATGGCCCGACCAATTGTTATTGCTAACTGCAGCGGGGCCAACCCGGACCAAGGCATACAAATGTACCGCCAGATCAGCGAGGGAAAGATTGACGCCGTCTACGGTGACTACTTGGCAGAGATGAACTTGTCTGACAACCTGAGAGCGTACCGCGAAGGCAAGCATCCTGGGTGGGAGGTCACAGCAGAGGATGGGATCATGATGAGTTTGGAGTTGATCAATGAGAAACGAGTGAAGGTGGTGGTGAACGGCGGGGCCCTAAACCCAAAGGGCTTGGCCGAAAAAGTCGCGGAGGAAGTCAGGGCGAAAGGATACGACTTGAAGGTGGCCTATGTCTCCGGAGACGACCTCTATCCAAAAGCGCATGAGATCCTTTCCCTGCAACTAAAGCATTTGGACTCGGAGAATTCCAATGTGAAATACGGCGACATTGTCACTGGGTTTTTGGACCATAAGGAAGACGTGCAGATCGTGAGTTGCAACGCCTACCTCGGAGCTCGCGCCATCATCAAGGGTCTCGAACAAGGAGCAGACATCATTATTTGCGGCCGAGTCGCCGACGCTTCGCCTGTCATTGGACTTTGTAGTTGGTGGCACAAGTGGTCCCAGACAGATTACGACCAGCTTGCAGGGTCGTTAGTCGCTGGGCATTTGACGGAGTGCAGCGGGTACACCACAGGAGGCAATTTCTGTGACTTCTATCGCTATAAGCCGATGGAAAAGTTGCTTAACATTGGGTATCCAATCGCCGAGGTTGCCAACGACGGGACTTTCATAGTCACTAAGCACGAATCCCTCAATGGCGTCGTGAACACCGACACCTGCCGGTGCCAGTTCTTGTACGAGCTACAGGGGACCGAGTATCTCAACAGTGATGTCAAAGCGCATTTGGACAATGTTGAGATCGTTAGTGTCGGTAAGAACCGTGTGAGAATTCTGGGGATTACTGGGGCACCTCCTCCAGCCACAACCAAACTTGCGTTGTTCTATAACAGCGGGTACCAGTCAGAAGTCACTGTCAATGCCACCGGGACTCCAGAGGAGGTCGACGCAAAGTTCCGCTTGCAGGAGATGCAGGTCCTCTATTACCTCAAGGTAGACGACAATGTCTATGACCAATTCGAAGTGTTAGAGTTCCAGCGCTACGCACACCCAGATGTTGACCCTGAGAGACAGGAGCTCGGCACCAGCTATATGCGGATCATTGCTCAAGCAAAGACGCTCAAGCCGTTGATGGCATTGATCAAAGGTATCAACATGTACGGCATGCAGCATTTCCTGGGGTTTCACAACTCCAGGGATTTCCGTACCTTAGCTCCTAAGCCTATCAACTCGTACTACCCAGCAACAATTGAGCAGTCCGCACTCAATGAGTCGGTGACATTTGTCGGCGGCGAAACATATAGTGCTGAACGAATCAAGGTTTTTGAGCCACTTGGAGATCGCGCCACTTACGAAACCAAGCAGCCGGTTAGCCTCATTTCTTTTGGTCCAACCACCACCGTTCCACTTAGCGACGTCGTGCTTGCACGCTCTGGAGACAAGGGCTCCAACGTGAATATCGGTCTTTTCGTTCACGAGGAAGACGAGTATGAGTGGTTAAAACTGTTTTTTACCGTTGAAAAAGTCAAAGAGTTGATGGGAAAGGACTGGGAAGATTGGTACTTTGTGGAGCGGGTCGAGTTTCCACATATCAAGGCGGTGCATTTTGTTGTGTACGGCATTCTCGGCCGCGGGGTAAGCTCTAGTACCCGGGTCGATTGTTTGGGCAAGGGGTTTGGAGATTGGATCAGATCGCGACACGCACCGGTTCCGGAAAAGTTTGTCAGCCGGTACAGAGGAGTGACCTATCAGCTTGATTAGGCAGGAGCCCGAGCCGCAAAAATTATAGGGTTCACATGCTTAATTTATCTGTTATAGCCGCTCCTCGGGTTTGATTTTCGGAGTTAGCGTTGTCCCGTGTGCTACTCGTCATGGTTTCGTCAGCGCTGGGTAACGGTCTGGCCGCTAGAGTTAATTAAACTCAGTTTGGTGCCTTGTGCCTTAATCTAAAATCACGCACCAGAAAAATAAAGAGAGTATCCAAAAAAAGTTTTAGTAAAAGTCGACTCATGATTATGCCCCACGACGTCAGATTGATTTGTCATGCATACCCCTCTCAAGCACGGAAGAAACAGGGCGGGCAGAAACAACATAAAAAGTGGTTAACATCCTTTAAATAAGCAGATAAGCAATCTACAATCTTTTGATACTACTCACTACATTCTTTAGACACTACTTTATTACACTCCTTCATGATGCGTTTCACATTGTCCTTGCCCCTTCTTGCTGCTGCTGCGGTCGCTGCGCCTTGGTTTGAGTGCGGCTTTGAGGACGGGGTCTTTGGCTGCGGGTTTGACAATGGCAATGGCAATGGCAATGGCAATGGCGATGGCAATGGAAATGATGACGATGGCGACACTGCTTTGCTGGATGTGTGGGATACAACAACGACATCGACAACCACTACAGTGTCTACGACACCTGTGGTCACGTCCGCAAGTGCACACACTACAGTAACACATGCTACTCCAACAGTGATCACTCCGACATCCGCCACACCAGTACTGAGAGCTCCAACATCGAGCACCTTTGCTGGGGCCCCTCCTACCTCCAGTGCTCCTGCCTCCGCCGCTTCCCATGTTGGCCGCGGCACATGGTACAACCCGAGCAACGACAACTGCGGGAGCTCGTCCACGGACTCCGATTTAATCGTGGCCATATCTCTCCATGGGCTATACGGCAGCGGAGAGCATTGTGGCAAGTATATAAATGCCAGCTACGGGGGCAAGACCGTCCAAGTGAAAGTGGTGGACCTGTGCGCGTCGTGTAACGCGGGGGACTTGGACTTTTCGCCCGCGGCGTTCCAGCGGCTCAGTGCGTTGGACACAGGGGAGATCCACGTTGCATGGACATGGGCTTGACTCTTCAGATTCTGCAGTATCAATCTGCTAGGCTCTCAACATATTTTTACAGCACAATAAAGACAAACGAACGACGTAAGATTGGCGTGCCTCGACGTTAAATCCGCTTGGCGACACGCCTCAGGCGCGCAGTCTCTGGTAAGCTTAAGCTCTCCTTCCTGCATGCAAGATTTTGCGGAGAAAAGACCAGAACCCTGCGGCCTGAGACATTCGGGTATGGCGATTTTCATTGCTGGAGCGGGCAGGCCCAAAGAGAGAACAACTGCCTGCTTGCTTTGGAACAAGCCAGAATGTGATTCAGTGTCTACCATTTGGCTATGACTTGTGCGGAATGTACTCATGGCCCTGCCGTCAGATGCGAGCACGCACTGCATCGGACGCGCAGCAGTGCCGCGGCAGGGCCAGACAAAACCGTTGGCAGTTACAAGTTCAGAGCTTCCTGAAAGAGTTAGATTAGTTGTCTCAAACAGACATGGGGTGGCCAATTGGGAAATTTACCACGGGCGAGAATGGCGAGAAATGCTCAGGCCTGACCCCTCGCGACATCTCTGGTTTTCCGTTTCCATTCCTTGTCAAAACCCTCATGCAGGCGCCCATCCCATCCTGGTACGCGTCGGCTGGCACTGCATGGCCGCACCGCTATGGCAACGCTCTCTCCAGCGCGATCCTGGCACTTCCCCATGCCTCCCGGCACCGCTCTGCTTTCCTATGCCACCTCCGCCCTCACCTTGCCATCTCATTGCAGCCCAAAGCAGGCTCGCGGTGTCTCACTTTGGCTCAATTACAATGCGTGCCACCTCAGCACCTGCTGTAGCCCTTTATGCATACCCGTTCCTGCGCTGTAATTTTTTCCCAACCACAGCAATTACGTCCAGCAACAACGTTGGCCAATTCTCTTAGGCCCCAACCACTGGCGATCCTAATCCTGGCAGACCCAGCGAGAAGCATTCCATACCAGAAAGAGCTGGCTCTCAGTCTTCGATATCCTTGGACTTCTTTTTTTTCAACCTCCACCTTTGTCAGTGCTTCACAGTGCCTCTCAGTGCCTTCGATGACCACGTCTTACTCCCCCTTCAACAGCGAAGACGGGTTCGACTCTTCCTTCCAGCTCGAGACCAATCACGAGTTCAACAAGATCATGGAGGAGGCGATGGAGAGCGAAAAGAACTATTTCAACACCAAGCATCGCAGCCCCAACTTGAGCGAAATGTTGGCCAAGAACAGCCTGTATACCCACGAGAACAAGGAGAACATCGCCGTGCGCAAGCAGAGGCGGAAGTCCCCGGCCAAGGACAGGCACAGCAAGGACAGCCTCAGTAGGTTTTCTGGGCCTGATAGACTAAGCAAAGCCTCTTTGTCTGACCGCCTCAGCAAAATTTCGATGAACGATGCCGAGTCCCTTGCCCGCCTGAACAAGAACATGCACTTCAAGCGCTACTCGGTCGCGAAAAAACCGCTGAGCAGCTCGTTGAAGTACGGCAAGCGTGTGCTGGTGGTGTCCTCGACGCTGAACCTGCATCTTCGGAATATAAGGGCGCCGGTGCTCCTGAGCAGCAGCGACGGTCGCATGAGCTCCGTGGGCCCGCGGTTCCGCGCCGAGCGGTCCTACTCCAATGAGCTGTCATTCATTGGCTATCGCAATTCGGTGTATTCTTACGCCACAGCCATGGGTGATAACTCGCTACAATATTTTGACGCCGTCTCTGTTGATTGTAACGGAGAGGACGACGAGATTGAAAACGGCATCGCCACTTTGAAAGCCGCGGGGCCGGGTGTGGTGGGAGTCGATATACTTCAGAAGAACAGCCACATCAATTTGTTGGATAACACTGATGTGCTGCCTGAGGATCAGTCGACCATAAAGTACTCCCCTCTCCTGGAAACCCGCTCCATTGCGAGCGCCACCTCGACAATGTCCCCCCTCCCGTCGCCATCGATGGATTTGCGCCAACCGGAGTTTCTAGAACTCAACGACTCCGCCGAGAGCAGCGTCCAGGACCTAAGTAAGCCGGCCGAAAATGCCGGTTTTTTCTCCGATTATCGGTTCAAATCTATGAACAAGTCGCTTCCTAATGTCAACAGGACGGGCCCTGCCCATACCCATTCGCGAAACTTCTCCTATGC
Organism: Saccharomycopsis fodiens; assembly: GCA_002564235.1. Taxonomy (NCBI): domain Eukaryota; kingdom Fungi; phylum Ascomycota; class Saccharomycetes; order Ascoideales; family Saccharomycopsidaceae; genus Saccharomycopsis; species Saccharomycopsis fodiens. Next base: position 953,982 of record JNFV01000005.1, on the reverse strand, counting down.
AATTGCAAACGAGTCCCTGGTTACCTCTCCATCGATAAAACCACGCAAGTCGTTCAACATGTTACGCGGGACGTTGAAGCGGGCCGGATCCGTGAAAACTAGCAAGGCCAGTGTTGATGACACGCACAGCATTAGCAGTAGCCGGGAGGAGAACCAGCTGACGACCAGCGCGCAGCCCATTGAGAGAGCCGCTACCGATAGCAGTAAAAATGCTAGTCTGTCGAGCATCCTCTCAAAGACCCTTTTTAGATTCGGCTCAAGGCGCAGACGTGACAGGAACTTTTCTGTCTCTTCTAAGAAAGAGAAGGAGGTGCCACAGTCTCCAGCTAAGCCAGCAAGCAAGCCACCGCTTATTGTTGATACTAAACAGGACAATAAGGTTGATGCCAAAGCTGAGACTAAAAGCACACCATCTGACGACTACAACTCTTTCAAATTCAAATTCCACAAGAAAAGCATGAGCTTTGCGTTCAAGAACAACAGCTCGAGCCACATCCGGTCCGTCTCCGGCAGCACACTCATGGCACAGTCTCCCACAGACATCGACAACAACAGCGGGCCTATTGTTGTCCGTCCAGTAAAAGATTACTGCGACTTGATCACGGGCGATGTGCTTACAGAGCACAGCGACATTCTTTTCCACGCGGCTCCCGCGCGGCAAGCGGCCGCTGACAACAAGATGGAGTATGCCGAGCTCCACAGCTTGCTCAAGCTTTGCAACTCGCTGCACAACATGATCATCGAGTTTGAAGACTTTATTCAATTGAGGCTCCGCGAGATCCAGGACAAGCTTCACTTCAAGACCCAGCCACATCTGAAGCACTGTGAGGTGTTTGTGGAGCAGTCGTTGCGGTCAAAGAAGGTCAGCAATGTTCTTAAAGTGGTTCCCTTCAACAATGGCGCGAATCCCAAGATGCTGTCTTTGAGCGAGATTGTCCACGAGATGGAAGTGATCAAGCAATTGCAGAATACCCCGGGCTTCATCAATTTGAAGGCGTCGGTTGTCGTCAAGGGAGAGTTCTCTAAGAGCCTACTCAAAGAGTGGGACTTCAACAGTATTGTCAACTTGGCGACCAGTGAGAGACCAGACTTCTACCAAAAGAACCAGTTGTACTTGATCCAGATTTTTGAGTATGGCGGACTGACGCTCGAAGAGTTTAGCGTTGATTCCTGGCAGCAGGCCAATAAGCTATTTTGGTCCCTTGTTAAGATTTTGAAGTCCGCTGAGCTTCTCTACAAGTTCGAGCACCGCGATCTTAATTGGAAAAACATTTTGGTTGCTAGCGACGCCGAGTCTTTCGAGAAAGACTTGAAATTGTCGTTGATCGACTTTCGATTCTCGCGTGTCAATAACGGCCAGAACGCCTGCGAATTCCAGCAGATCCCGCCCGACACAGACAAGGACTGCAACGCGATCTACACCGAGATCAAAAAACTTGTGGGCAGCGACTGTACCAAACATTGTCCAGAAACCAACCTCTTGTGGCTCCATTATGTTGCTAGCAAGTTGGTCAACAGCAAGTCGCTTGAGCCAGTCAGCAAACCAAAGCCCGCTGTCAACAGCCACAGCGTCGTCATCCCCACGAGCCCGGACATCCCGCAGCGGTCGATTTTGCGCAAGAAGCCGCCGACGACACTAGAAGAGAACAGGGCGAGCGCGGAGCATAGGTCGTACGAGGCGCTAGAGTACATCAACAAGTCTCTCCTTCCACGGGAGGCAACTTCGTTGGGCCCCAACCAACCGTTTTTTCGAACCTTGTTGGATGACTTTGGCGATAAGTTCCAAATTTACAAGGAAAAACACTTTAGAGAGCCGGTGAGATTTGAGGACTTCGAGAACCTCGACGAGCTTCTCAAGTGGGGCGAGTTGAACGAGCTTGTTATGTAGCCAGCAGTGGCGAGCGAAGCGGGACGCTGCGAGTGATTGGTGACTGTTGCCATGAGTGGCCCACTTTTGAGCACAGAGCACCTAGCATTATATTATATTGTTGATACTTTGGTTGTAGTTTTGCCCAACGGTAGAAGCGAGGCGCCAATGCACGGCCGTACTTCTGGTGTGCTGCACGGTTATTCTGCTGTATTATACCGCCAGCGCACGCTGTAGGCCACTTAAAAACACGAAATTTGCACTGCCAGAGCCACAAGGAAGTGAAAAAAGACATTAAAATAGTTTTGAGTTTCAAGACACAAAATCACACAAAAGACTCATGTCCCTCTGCTCTGCCTGCCCCTCCTCAGCAAATCCTGATCACGTGGGCAGATTTTTGATTTTCACATATCATTCTTGACTCCGTAGCTTTCGCGCGGAACCAGAAAAATAAAAGATCCGAGCATTTTTCCAGCGATGGCCGGCGAGTGCAGCTACTACGACAGTCTCGAGCTCCTTTACCACTGCAACAGCATCGACCTGGCGGATCTCCTCAAGCCGCTGGTGTTTTCTGCAAAGCCCGCCGAGCACCCTACGCGGTCCAGATCGTCGTCTGTGCTGTCCGAGTACGAGCTTCCCGAGATCCAAGAGAACAATGTGGGGCACTCTTTGAACCATCCACTAGCAGTTGCTAGCCACGACTCAATGATCAGTCATGACTCCCTGATTGTCCTGGTGAATTCGCATGGGCCTGGCTTTGATGGCGGCATCCGCAAGAAGCAGAAGAAAAGTCAGACGAACTTCGGGCAAAGCTTGCAGTATGACGGCTACAATGGGTACAACGCCCTCCTGTCAGCCACTGAGTCTGCGAATGAAAGCACGCGATACCTTACTGAAAACATCGTGAACCCCGGCGTCAAGGGGATCAATTTGAACAACTTGTTTTTCACAAATAATAAGCAGGGCGGCGGTCCGCCGAGCCTCGATACGACGCCCGCGTCCGAGGTGGCCCTCAGCATAGTAAATAGGTACTTTCAGATGAAAGAATTGAGGGAGTCGCTGGCAAACAGTCAGGCACAAGCGTTGGGACAGAATCTGCAATCACCGGATGCCGGCAGTATACCTTCCACGATATCCGGGGGACGGCTTCCAAATCTTAACGGGGCAGCTTCGAGTATTAGCCGAGCTGTGCCTGGCAGCCTACCAACAACACAGCCAGCTCCCGCGGGTCAGCAAAGTGTGACGTCTGGGGATTCTGTGTCTCCGGGAAATGCCAATCGCTCCCAGGCTGCCGGCGCGCCATCCGACCTCACTGTTCAAAACTACACCGAGCTTATAAACGGCCTTCTCAAGAACAAGAACTTGAACTTGCCACAGTTGACGCCGCAGCAGATCGAGGCGATTGCCAAGAACCCGACGTTCCAGAACAACCAGTTGGTCGCAAACTTCTTGCGCCTCAACATGAATAACGAAAGTAAAAAGTGAGCCAGAGGGACCCTCTGGCTTGGTAATGTATTATAGTGGAGATTTGACAATGTAATTGAGCAAGAGAAGTAGCCGCGCAGCCGTCAGTAATATTGGCGAGCGTCAGCCAAGAAGCATCATTTGCCAACTACTTACTGGGTTGTAAGCCGTGCAGTGTAGTTCTTCTTAGCGTCTCAACAGCGGTGACATGAACTGACTTCAATGGCAATGGTAGCAACCGCGATATCGCGAATATATCACTTCACCTGCTATAGTTAGCCCCGCGCCGTTGCCAGTCGTACGCTTGCATCGCATAGGCAGTAGCTTCGCGGTCTGCCACACAGTACAGAGCTACTGCCACACAATACAGAGCTACTGCCACACAATACAGAGCTACTGAGTTCGCAGCACACTGGCTTCGCCAGTGCACTGCTCAGGTAACAACTACAGTGCTTCCAACTTCTGAATTCATATTCATTTTATACATTACTGCTCTTCAACTGCAATACGCAGCGCTATGCTGAACGAGCGCATACCGCCTCTAAGTGGCTCGCAACGTCCAGGCCTTGCCCGTCCGCTGCTCGCCAATGCGCTGCTCAGTCCTGCTCGGCAATCGCCACCAAGCGCTCCTCGATCTCCTCCGCCAGCAAAATCGTAAACTTCTCCTCGGTCGCCACCCCAATCTCGATGTCATCCTTCTTGAACTCCGCGTTCAAGATATTCGACAACGTGATGATCGCGGTCTCCACCAACTTGGTCGCGTCGCCCTTGAGGTACTCCTTGTTCTTGTACTTCTTCTCCAAAGCTGTGGTCGCCTCGTCCTGCTTAGGCCCGATCGCCACGGCCTTGCTGCCAACGTAGTATCCGGATGGGTCAGTCTTGTAGAGGAGCGGCCCCTTCTCGTCATCGATCGCAGCAAAAGTGCAAATGGCCCCCATTGGCCGGATGTACGCCCGCTGGGTGTAGATCTGCGACGTGTTGGCCATGCGCTTCGACAACACGTCCACAGGCACAGGGTACCCGTACTTGTAATTGAACTCGGACGCCTCATTCCGGGCACGAGCCGCCAACGACCGCGCGTCGGCAATCAGACCAGTGGCCAACATCCCAATGGTCTTTGTGATCTTGAACAAGTACGTCACCGTCTTGGCATCAAGAAGCTTGTCTGGCACCTTCTTCTGCGAAATCAACACCACGGCGTCTTTGCCAGATATCCCAATGGCGTTGATATTGTCTGCGGTGACCGCTTTAAAGGCGTACTCCACTTGGTACAAACGCCCCTCGGGCGAGAAGATCGTGATGTGTCTGTCGAAGCCGGCGTCTATTAGTTAGTATTGAGAAGATGTCACTGGTGGTGTTTTTTAGTTGATGTCGGGTTTTACTTACTGGACATTGTGCTGGCTGTCTGCTGACTGGTGGTCCTAGTGTAAGTCAGTGGCAATCAGTGGGGAGGATTTCAGAGGGCCGGGTAATAAACGGTGAGAGTAGTGGATCAACTCTGGGAGAGCCGACAAATGCAATTGTGGGTTAGAATAAGTCAAATGAAGATTATTTTCTTAACATCTAAGCCGGAATCTTCTTGATTGTAGATAAATGTGTGAGTTTTCGTTTGATTTGTTGCTGGGCAATGCAATAGCTTGGCTCAGGACACCTTAAAATGTTCATGGCGGGCATGGAGTGAAGGCAGTCGGAGTGGAGAGCCGCCTGGATGATGCTCAAGTGCCGCCTGGACCGGCTTGAAACTGCCCAAAGGCCGCCTGAAAGCCACCTGGAGCATTTACATCACGTGACTTACAATACCATCTTTGCCAAAACACAGGGTGATGCTTGAACTGTCAAACAAAATTCGTTTGTCAGTTTATGGCTATTGTTTGAACATATTTTCAATACAGTTGTATCAAAAATGCCGAAAAAGGGACTTTTTGACGACCCCCAAAACACCCTGGGGCAGCGGGCCAGGGCTCTTAACACACGATAATTGTCCTGTTGGGAACCACCTGGATGGGCCCATGCCAGGTGCCACGCGATCGTGAATTTTAGCATCTGTTTACACATATTTCCCGGGTAACATACACCAACAAAACATAAACAATACGTCTACACCACTTCACTCATTGATCTAGCATGTCCGACGATCAAATCGAGTTCGACTCGCACAAGTGGGTCTGGGTCGCCGACAAGACTCAGACGTTCATCAAAGGGTTTGTGCTTGAGACGCTTGATGAGGGCACCAAGTTGAAACTTCGCTGTGAAGATGACAGTGATCGGATTGTCATCAAAGACGAGACCTTTGATGTGAATCCGCCGAAATTCAGCAAGGCCGAAGATATGGCCGAACTCACGCATTTGAACGAGCCCCTGGTGTTGCACAATCTTCTCACGCGGTACCTTGACGACAACATCTATACCTACTCTGGTCTCTTCTTGGTGGCCATCAACCCGTATGCCAGTGTCCCGATCTATGGACCTGACTACGTGGGGATGTACAACGGGCTGACCGCCAACGAGAAGAAGCCGCACATTTTTGCAATCACCGAACTCACGTATCGGTACATGTTGGAGAAGCAGCAGAACCAGTCGATTCTTGTGACAGGCGAGTCCGGTGCTGGTAAGACCGAGAACACCAAGAAGATTATTCAATACCTTGCCGCAGTGACGACGAGTGCAACGGAGGCCATTGCCGATGCGTCGCACCAAAACTTCGAAGAGCAAATCATCCAGGCCAATCCTATTCTTGAGTCCTTCGGTAACGCCCAAACGGTGCGGAACAACAACTCCTCGCGTTTCGGAAAGTTTATTCGGATTGAGTTTAGCGGAAAGGGCAAGATTTCTGGAGCCAACATCGACTGGTACTTGCTTGAGAAGAGCCGTGTGATCCACCAGGCTGCCAACGAGCGTAATTACCATGTCTTCTACCAGATTCTCTTGGGGTTGTCCAAGAAAGAGAAGGAGGAACTTTTTATTGATGAGCCGGCGACTTTCTTCAACTACCTTAAAGGAGGTAACATCTCTATTCCCAACGTCGATGACAAGAAGGAATACCGCGACTTGATCCACGCGTTTGAAACAATGCAGTTCCAAAAGGAAGACTACTGGGAGATATTTCGCACGATAGCCATTATTTTGTTGATTGGTAACATCGGGTTTAGTTCGAGGACCGCTGATAAAGCCAGGTTTTCTGATGACTCCCCAATTGACAATCTCTGTCAACTTTTGGGAGTCGATGCCAAGCAATTCCGCCTGCTGATATTGACACCAAAGGTCAAGGCGGGCAAGGAGATGGTGACGCAGCTGCGCACCTCGGAGCAGGCGAAGTTCTCGCTCGATGCCATTTCCAAATCCTTGTACGAGAGAACTTTCAAGTTCATTGTGGACAAAATCAATGACCGGTTAGACCATTCGTTGTCTACGTCCAACTTCATTGGGGTGTTAGATATTGCCGGCTTCGAGATTTTCAAGCAAAACTCGTTTGAGCAGTTGTGTATTAACTACACGAATGAGAAACTCCAGCAGTTTTTTAACCACCACATGTTTGTGCTTGAGCAAAATGAGTACATCAAGGAGAACATCAATTGGAAGTTTATTGATTACGGTCAGGACTTGCAAGAGACCATTGATCTCATTGAGTCTCATTCGAGCCCTATTGGTGTCTTGTCTGTTCTCAACGAAGAATGTATTGTACCAAAGTCTAGTGACACTTCTTTCATCTTGAAATTGAACAGTCTTTGGGCGGGGAAGTCTGAGAAGTTCAAGAAACTGCGCTATGATAACGGATTCACGATCAAGCACTATGCGGCGCCAGTGGAGTACACCACAGATGGCTGGTTGGACAAGAACAGAGATCCTCTCAATCAGAACGCCACGGACTTGTTGGCTGCCTCCTCCAACAAGCATATCGCCGCTTTGTTTGCCGACACAGTGGTGCAGGACACGTCTAAGGGCAAGGGCGGCCTCTTGCGAACTGTTGCGCAAAAGCACAAGGAGCAGCTCACGGACTTGATGACCCAGTTGTCCAATACTTACCCCCACTTTGTGCGGTGTATTCTTCCGAACAACAAGAAGCGGGCGCACGAACTCGACAAGAAACTTGTGCTTGAGCAGTTGCGGTGCAACGGTGTGTTGGAGGGGATCCGAATTGCTCGCGCGGGTTTCCCTAATAGAATCTTCTTCAAGGAGTTTTTTTCGCGCTACAAGTTCTTGGCCAAAAATCTTGGTGTCTTTGGCTCGGATTTCAAGAAGAATTGCGAAATAATTTTGAGTACTATCAACTTGGACGACGCTCTTTACAAGGTCGGATTGACAAAGATTTTCTTTAAAAATGGGGTGTTGGCCGACTTGGAGATCAAGCGAGAGGCAGTTGTGAAGGAGATCATGATTAGCTTGCAGAGCGCCTTGAGGGGGGGTATAGTTCGTTCCAGAATAAAGCGCGAGATGAAGAAGGTCCAAGCTGCCCAACTCATAAAGAAAAACTTTGAACTCTTCTCCGAACTCAAAAAGAACGACTGGTATAACTTGACGATTAAGATCAAGCCGTTGCTCGACCTGGGCAAGCAGCAGAAACAGAAACAGATTGTCGCTGCCGAGGTGAGCAAGTACAAAGATCAAATAGCTGTTCTCGAGGCGGAAGTCGTGACTGCTGTCAAGGAAAAGGACGAGCTAGCTCAGAAAGTAAAGCAGATGGACGCTAGTTTGGAAACGGAACGCCAGCTCATGTCAGACAAGGAGGTTAAGTTGCAGGAGTCCAAGAAGAATGAGATCGAGTTGAGCCAGCTGATGGAGGCGAATGTAAAGGAGTTGGCCAAGGTGCAGGCTGCCCATGATGCTATCATCGCTGCCAAAGCATTGGTCGACAAAAAACTAGAGTCGCTGACTAAGGACTTTAGTTCGTTGAACAAAAAGATCGAGGAGCTTGAGAATCACAAGAAAACGGTGGTGGAGGAGAAGCTGCGGTTGCAGAAGGAAGTCACTAAGCTGAGCCGCGACATGGACAGCTTGCGGCGCGACACGGATGCGCAGATCGACATGAAGGTGAAGAGCGCGACCACCGGATTGAATCTCGAGTTGAAGAAGCTCCAGGCCGAGAATAAGGAGCTCAAAGAGCAGCTTGTGAAGCTCGAGGAGAGTTCGACCAAATTAGAACTTTCGAAGACGACCAAGCTGAGAGATTTGGACACTTTGAACCGCACCATTGAGCAGCAGAAGCTGAGCATTGCGCAGTTGCAGCAGGAGAAGGACACTCTTGCGGCAGAGCATCGCGAAATGAAGGCGAAGCATGACAGCATGGAGAAGGAGCTATCAACTGTTACTTCGAAATTCAAGAAACTTGAAGCAGACGCGTTGGAGGCCAAAAACTTGTTGAAGATCAAGATTGCCGACGACATCAAGTTTGATCGCGGGAGACAAAAGTTTGATTCGGAGATTTTGGACTTGAAGCATGCCAAGAAGCAGATGGAGAAGGAGTTGAGCGAGGCGAAGGCGACAGCGGAGAAACTCAGCAAAGATCTCGAAAGTCAGAAAAGTGCGTCTGCTGATCGCGAGCTCAAACCAGTGGCCAACAACGAACCTACTCCCGCGATTCTAACCAAAGAGTACTCCGAGATGAAGCTGCAGCTCAACGAGAAGTCTGCAATGCACAAGCACGAGGCGCTGGAGCGGGCCCGGCTCGAAGAAGAAGTACGCTTGCTTCAGACCCGCTTAGCGTCCGAGTCTTTCGACAACCAGAAGTTGTCTGCGCAGCTCCGGAAGCTCAAGCGCGGTTCACGCATCAACATCCAGGAAACGAGTTTTACCAATGACTATTTGAATCATCTGTCGAATGGCAACTCTGAGGATTTTGAAGTGACCAATGAGCAGCTAAAGAAGGAGCTTGCTTCCGTCAAGGAGGAGCTTGAGGGTGAAAGACGGGGCAGTAAGAAGGTTGAGCTCCTAGCACTTGACCTTCAGAAGCAGTTGAAGCTGCAAAAGAGAACGCCCAACAGTCAGCTCGTCAACAAGTTCAACAGTCTTAGTGGGGTTCACAAGGGCGACCAGCTCGGCGATATCTACAAGATCAAATACGAAAACGCCGAGGCCAAACTCAAGCTGATGGAGGGCCAGTTGAGAGAGTTGAAGGAGTATGCTCGGGGTGGGAGTCCCCTCAAGGAAAACTTCAATCTCCAGAACAGTGCGAATATTACTGACAAAGAGTTGGCACGTGAGCACCACGAGATGAGCAAGAAGCTCCGCAGTACTAAGCAGGAGGTGTCCCACTTGAAAAAGCTTTTGAACGATGCGTTGTCTGGGAATGGAGACAGGCTGTTTGACGACCTGGATACCAGCCGCGAGTTCATTCTCCAAGAAGAGTTGGCTACCAGCAGGCTCCGTATCGAGCTGTCGCAGGGCAAGATAGATGACTTGACAAAGCAGGTGAGTCTCTACAAGGAGCGGTCCGAGGAGTACTTTAACAAGCTTGAGATTGCGGAGAGAGCTGTTCGCTCTGCGCAGCGCACCGAGAAAAAAGCCAAGGCTGAGCTCCGTGAGGCCGTGAGTGCTCTTGAAGAAATTCGCACCGACGAACGCAATGTCGAGGCCCAGATGGCAAAGTTCAAATTAAAGGTGAACCAGATGGAGGCCAAGGTCCAATCAAAGGAGTCTGAAATCAAGCGGTTGCGTAATACGCAGCAGACCTTGACTGAGGAGCTCGAGCACTACCGTTTCAAGCTTGTGACTGACGCCGGAAACGGCAAGGACAAGAAGTTTGAGGAGTTGAACAAGCAGCTTGCCGAGAAGTTTGCTGTGGAGACCAATCTCAAGAAAGAGATCAAGGTGCAGAAGATGTTGCTTGATGACGCGTTGGAAAATAAGGACAGCAACGAGGCAGAGCTTGCCACGTTGAGAAAAGAGAAAAGTAAGATCGTGAATCGGTTGAACGAGTTGGAGAGCGACAGGGCCAAGTACAAAACTCTGGACAAGGAGAACAAGAAGAAGGTGGCACTGATGGTGCAGCAGATCACGACGTTGCACGACGCGATGGACAAAATGATTTCGGAGCGGCAGCTTCTTCAGAGCGACAAGCGGGCGCTTGAGGCGCGGCTCGAGGCGTTGATTGACGAGAATGGCGACAATGATGCGATGGCCATGGTGCTTGAACAGCAGAAGCAGGAAGTGAAGCGGAGCAGGGAGCAACTTGAGGCTCAGCAGGAGCATGATCGCCAATTGAAGGCGGATTTGATGGAGGAGAAGGAGAAGACGTTGATGGTGGTGGAAGAGAACCGCGGGCTTGAGAGCTTCATCAAGCAGTTGCAGAAGAACATCAAGGAGCTTGAGCATGCTCAGGAACAGGCCCAGGGCGATGAATTTTACATCCGCCGCATCCAGGAGTTGGAGGACAGTATTCGCGAGTATGAGGATACAGAAAGCAACATGCACGTGATGGAACGGCTCGTGAAGGACTTGAAGCTGAAGTTGGAGCTCGCGGAGCAGGACAACGTGCAGTTGATCCGCGAGAATCAGGAGGTCGCAAAAAAGACTGCGAAACTTCAGGGAATGCTCGACCAAATGGAGGAGAGCGAGCTGTTGGCGGCGTTGAACGCGAAGCGGGCGGAGCGGGAGTTGAACGAGCAGAAGGAGGCAAAGATTAGGCTGGACATGGAGGTTTTGAACTGGAAGAATCGGTTGAGCAAGTTGGGCAGAAAGTGAGCAGCCCTGTGCAAAGCAGCGCCAGGGGAGGCCAATGGTCCGCGTTGCCACTGGGTGCGAACTCTTTGTGAGCAGCGTCCCACAAAGAGTTCGCACTTGATCATCTTTGTCCCTCGCTCCCTGAGAGGACATTAGTAATACCATTGCTGTTACAGCGTTTTTATAAATATAAATTGAGTTATTGTTCGTTTGTTTCAAAAGGTAGAGGTTCATAAAAAGAGAAGAGAAGGCGCTGTCGGAGTGCATGACTGCACTGGGAGATGCGGCAAGCACGGTGAGATGCCAGTAAGTCTAACATATCACCGTTCAATCGTGAATCAGGACCCCAAGAATACTGCTTCCTTATCACCGCAAACGACTGGCTATGCCCTGTGGCTATGCCCTTCGGCGTTACCAGCGGGCTGCTATTACCCCGCATTCAGTGCTGCACCTTGTTATCGGACAACGGCTGCTTCCCGTTGTTGACAGCCTCATTATAAGAAGGAACAGAATTGCTTCCCCCAGCATGGGCAAATGGGTTATCGCTCGCATTGTGGTGGGACCCCGGGAACAGCTCCTCCTCGTCCTCGTCATCCTGATCGGCTGGCAAGTCGAAGTAGGACGAGGTGTTTCTCCCAGTCACAGCAGACTTGTTGTAAATAAACCACCAGGCGTGGCCAATGGCGACGACGTGACCAAAGTAGCTCAAAATCACCGGGAAGAAAAGCACGACATTGAACCAGAAGTGGAGGTCGCGCCAGTTGTTGCCGTTCTTGAAGTAGATGGTTGCTGGAGCAAGGAAAATCGCCAAGAGGTAGAAGGGCATGTCCTCATTATTGAAAGGTGAGCCGGGCATTTTGGTAGTAAAGAAGCAAGAAAGGTATAGCTCTGTCTAGATGTGTGTAGAGTGTCTAACTGTGTCCTGTGGAGTGTCTCACTGAATGCTTGAGATCTCCGGCTGCCGCCTCCTATTTATGTGGGGGCGTGATTAGGGGCGCAGGCCATGGATAACGTGACCCGCGGAGCTGCCGCCCAGCAAGATGCATTGCTTAGTCTTGACTGCAGGCAAGAAAAAGCACATAGGATGTGCATCTGATTACTACTCCACCAATCTCTTAACTTTTACTTAGAAGACAACTGAAATGACCCAAGAGGACAAGGAAAAGGTCGCTGAACAGTCAACCGCCCTGGTGTCCAACCAGGACTTCCATGACGACTCTGGCACCGACGAGGAGCCGGACCTTGAGGGCTCACCGGAGCCGGAAGGTGGGCCGCTTGGTGGGATCTTGGGAGGCCCCCTGGCGCCTCTGGCGACTCCAGCAAACGCAGTGCAGGGCCAGGTCATTGACGACAACCACCCCCAGGTCATTGAGGCCGACATCGACTTGACCTCTGACATCCCACTCGACACCAAGTGGATCGAGTTGACGCACCTCAAGATCCGTTCCTTGAAAGACCTCAACCTCAAGCGGTTCAAGGATGTCGAGACGATCTGCTTGCGGCAGAACTTGTTGGAGTCTATTGGCGAGATCAAGCACTACGACGGGGAAAAGATTGTCGAATTGGACTTCTACGACAACCGCATCGACCACATGACTTCGCATCTCAACCAGTTTGTGAACCTCACCAGCCTTGACTTGAGTTTCAACAAGATCAAGAACATCAAGAATATCGAGAAGCTTGCGAATCTCAATGACTTGTTTTTGATCCAGAACAAGATCTCCGAAATCAAAGGCTTGAAAACGCTCAAGAACGTGACCAACCTCGAGCTTGGGGGGAACAAGATCACGGAGATTTCTGAGGAAATGTTGGAGCTTCCGGCGATTGAAAAACTTTGGCTTGGAAAGAATAGAATTTCCAAGTTGCAAAACCTCACAAACCTTACGAATCTCAAGATCTTGTCTATCCAGTCTAACGGGATCTCCAAGATCGAAGGTCTTGAAACCCTTGTGAATTTAGAAGAATTGTACATCTCGCACAACAGATTGACGGAGGTTGAGGGATTGGAGAAGAACCTTAAGTTGACGACGATCGACATTACTGGTAATAAGATCAAGACGCTTCCTGACTTGAACCACTTGAAGGATCTCACCGACTTGTGGGCATCGTACAACTTGTTGGATGACTTCAACAATATCGAGAAGTCGCTCAAGGAGTGCAAGGAGATTGATACTGTGTATTTTGAGGGGAACCCTATTCAGTTGACAAACCCGACGGCGTACCGTCGCAAGGTAAAGCTCTGTCTTCCACCAAGTTTGAGTCAGATTGATGCGATCCACTTTTAGCATCATCGGGCGAATCGAGAGGCTGTCAAAAGCGGATTGTAAGTCTGAGTACTGGTGTGCGGAGCGAGCAGTGCAAACTTTATTGAAAAGGCTTTGTCCCGCTGAGCTATGTGGCTCCGCACCTTGTTGTTCTGCAAATGCACACTAGTTGAACACTGTCGATTGCAGATCTATCGGGTGCTCCCGAACTTAAGGTGCAATAACCACATCATAAATCAGTGTACTTCAGTCATGTGCTACCGCAAAACCAGGACTCACTTTCGTCATGTGCTACCGCAAAACCAGGTCTCATTTTCTATCTGTTGCAACACCGAATCATGCCGTTGAACTCTGTAAGAGCTGTAGATGGAGATAAGCATGCCACGAAGCCCTCCAAGAATGACCCTTTGCTCATTGGAGCCCACACTAGACACAGGGTGAGCGCTCAAGCGCTAAGATAAGTTTCTCATTAAACAATTTCGCAAAGGATATCTTTGACGATTGTAAGTTGTCGTTCAGGACTGAATATCCTGTGCTTGTCTTGACACCCGCTGCACTCGCACGCACGTGCATGCACCTTCCACGCTGATGTAGGCTCTTTATTAATGAGGGCCATACCTCCAAATAACGAACTATTCTAGACCGCTATATTCGAGTGTCATGAGTCAGAAGGATTACAGTGCCCAGCCCGAGACCCCGCGACATCCCGCGGCTAACGTCGAGTTTCAGGTCCCGACCTCAGGCGAGAAGCTCTCCCAGGGCGAGCTCGACTTGAACCCGGACTTGTCCGATGATGAGAGTGACGAGGAATTGCGAAAGGAAATCAAAAAGGAAATGGATCAAGAAGCAGAGCAAGAGGTGGATGACGAAATGGAAGTTGAGGACAGTGATGAGGCGGAGTCGAATTTTGAGGAGATTGTCGCGGCCCAGCCACTGTGTGGAGAACTCAGTGTGCCACCTCAATGGCAGTCCCAGAAACGAAAAGCGCAGGTTTTAGATGTGGACGAAGCTCTGGGGTCCGACTTCGAGCCAATTGAATCTGATGTTGGCTCCCCCATTCCAAAGGTGCGCAGCTACGAGTTGACTTCCGCGCAGCAGGACCTTTTGCTGCGCAAGCACTCCAAGATCCGCCACTATCTTGATCAGGAACTCATGAAGGTGCAGAAGAATTATGTGCAGAGCTTCAAGCTCTCGAGAGACTTTGAGAGAGAGAAAGTTCTCAGCGAACTTCTCGCCGGGCTCGCGTCGATTACAAATTTTATTAATGCGGCGATATCTACATCCCCCAAGGACTTCTACTACGGACAGTACTTACTAACCATCGCTGGCGATCTTATTGACTACTTACAAAAGCTTCCTTTGACTAAGCCCCTCTTGCGCGACGCCATCAGCTTGGTTCAACAGCTCGACCAGATCTTTGCGCTGCACCTTGACCGGTTGGACTCGACCGAGAAGGTGCGCATTGGCTCCATTGCCGAGCGGACCAGAGTGGCCATAGTCAATGTGAGTATCAAGAACAAGACAAATGCGTACCAGAATGAGATCGGCAAGCTTTATGAGGAGGTGCTTGAGGAACTAAATTAGTTGTCATTGGCGAAGGCAAGTGGAAAAACAAGATTTCTGGCAGTTGGCGAATCTCGAGATGTGCCTGCGGTCAGCATTGAGGCATCGCACGCACTGGAACTCTTCGCAGGGCATCTCTACTGTTTTGAGCAACAGCTATACGCATTGCCAATACCTGTGCTCTGGTGCTTAGTACTTTTGCGTATTGTTGTGAGTATCCACAATCTTATAGTGCTGCACCTCAATGAGAATCACGACGTTTCCCTCTCTCTCAATGAACACCTTTCCGTCAGGGTACCCCGTGAGAAGCAACTGCTTGTAGTGCTCCTGCTCGTCCTTGCCCAGCACCAAGTGTGCCTCGCCATTCATCGTCACGCTGATCGCCAGGAGCTCGCTCTGGTTCATGCTGCTTAAGAGCTGGAGCAACGGCGACATCTCGGTGGTCGACTGGCCTTGTTCCTCTTTGATGACCGCCCGCGGCGTCACCCAGTCGTGGATCAAGATGCTGACCTTCGGATTGTTTGCAATATTCTCAAAGTTGGTTGCTTTTTCGTTCACAGAAATCAACACATAGGCAGAACTCTCCGAGGAGCCACTGCTCTTCTTGTTGAAGAGCTCCTCCTCAGTCAAATAGACATAGTTCATCAATGCCACATTGGGCTGGTTCGTTTTTGGATCGGAGGTCGCCAAGTGCGCGAACTTGGCGCTCTTGAGGAGATTGGCTACTAGCTGTGCAGTGTGTGCGGTTTGTGAAGCGGACATGTTGTTGGTTTGTGTTAGACTCGTGTTAGATTCTTGCCAAACTAGAGCTTCTCCTGATTATAAATTGCCGGTTAGGTGCCCTGTCGGGCAGTGATGGCTAACACGCCAAGCCATTTATCGAATCAACAATAATTTTAACTTGAAGCATTCCAGATTCGTGTTTCTGCTCAATTTGATTTATTAGTCAATTTCTTGATACAACTACTACGTCAAATATTGTACACCGCTTGCCAATTGACCTGCGCAACACCCCACCCCATCTCTAATGGGTCGGCCGCCGCTTGCTGCACCGCCCTGCACCAATCATCCGCCATTTGGGCCAGGGCACGTAACATCTGGGCCAATGAAAAGTGGGAAAAATCAAATACGAAAATATATAACAGAGGCTGGGCCATATACCTTATACACCCATAGCATATATACACAACTATGTTGTTCCGCCCTGTCACACAAGCTTTGAAGGTCGCCAAGGTGCCTGCTCAGTTCACGGCATACGGCCTTGCACGCCAGGCCAAGCCGCAGCCGGTTGCCAGCCTTCTTCAGAAGAGAACCTCGATCATCTCGGTGCACCGTGACACCAAGGAGGACAACTCGGAGATCCCCTTCGAGTTCACCCCGGAGAACCTCAAGCTCGCGGACGAGGTTATTGCCAAGTACCCGCCTCAATACAAGAAGTCTGCGGTGATGCCGTTGCTCGACATTGGCCAGCGCCAGGCCGGGTTCACCTCGCTCTCGGTGATGAACTATGTTGCGAAGCTCCTTGACATGCCACCAATGAGAGTGTACGAGGTGGCTACTTTCTACACCATGTACATGCGCCACCCGGTCGGCAAGTTCAACGTGCAGTGCTGCACTACCACTCCCTGCCAGTTGCGTGGCTCGGACGAGATCATGCGCGCGATCAAGGACTTTACGAAATTGCACCCGGGCGAGACCGGCGCCGACAAGATCTTCACCTTCCAGGAGGTCGAGTGTCTTGGCGCGTGTGCCAATGCCCCAATGGTCGCTGTGAACGACGACTACTATGAGGATCTCACTTACGACAAGACTATTGAGATCTTGCAGGCGTTCAAGGACGGCAAGACTCCGCCACCAGGGCCGGCCGACAGAAAGTCGATCGAGCCGATTGGGGGCAAGACGACCTTGTTGGGGAAGGAGCCGACGGACGTGCGGAAGTTCACGCGGGCTGACTTGTAAAGTAGCATTCTGACGAGAGGAGCGAAGAAGAATGATGGTTTGTAGCCACCACGCTGAGCTAGACCTCTGTCAGGGTTGGGAGTTGAACACCATTTAACATTGCAGCACATGAATAAATAACTCAATGAAACACTAAGTTCGGTTGGCGTAAAAATGTGACTATTGTGTAGCTTGCCAAATGATGACTACAGTTCATACGTCTGGATAGTATATTCTAATGCTCCCATTTGAAATATTACTTTTCTTAAGGTCACACGCGGCGCTTGCCTTCGACTCGCCGCTGCCGAAAAACACATACGTTTTGATGCACATCTAATTGTATTGTTCTGACTAAAACCCAAACGGATTCTCGGCCGTCGCATTGGCCAATCTTCCGGTCGGCTGTGACTCCATCTGCTGGCCCTGGCCGCCAAACAGGGTCGTCAGGTTGCCAAAGCCAAAACCGGTCGGCTGCGACTGGAGAGTGCCAGGCGAGAACGAAGTCTGTGGCTGGGCGCCGCCAAACATGTTTGCCTGAAATGGAGGTTGACCATTATACTGCTGCTGTTGGCCATTGTTGAATGGCTGGTTGTTGAACTGCTGCTGCTGGCCTGTGGCAAACGGCTGCTGCGGACCAGTGTTGAACGACTGTTGCGGCATGCCTCCAAAGGATGTTTGCTGTGGCATTCCAAACGAAGTCTGCTGTGGCTGCTGGCCAAACGACGTTGGTTGCTGCTGCTGTGGCGCAAACGGCGCCTGCTGCTGCTGCTGCATGCCCTTCAACATGTCGAGACTTGATAATCCCTGCTGCAAGCCTGGCTGCTGTGGCTGCTGCTGCATCGACATGTTCTGGAACTGGCCCGTCATCTGGGCCACCGGGTTCGCGCCGAAGCTTGTCTGCGGCATCTGCACAAATCCTCCCGTCTGCTGTTGGCCAAAGGTGGTTTGTTGTGGCATTGCGCCGCCCGTGATCTGCTGGCCAAAGGTGCTGGTAGGCACAAACGGCTGGATGCCGCCCGTAGCATTGGAAACAAATGGCTGGGCACCGCCAGTCACATTCTGGGCAAACGGCTGAGCACCGCCAGTGACGTTCTGGACAAACGGCTGTGCCCCACCAGTGATGTTCTGGACAAACGGCTGCCCTGTAGCAAATGAGGTGACTGGCAACCCACCAGTTCTGACAGGTTGCATCGCCGGCATCGACCCGGTGGTCGTCCCGAACGTTGTCGTCGGTTGGCCAATAAGCACAGGCTGCATCGTCTGCACAGGCACGATCACCGACGCTCCGCCCGTCGCGTATGGGTAGATGATCGGCGCACCCGTGACCATCGGCAAGATGTTGTGGCCGCCAGTCTTGAACGGGTCGAGCGGCTGAAGCCCGCCCGTGGCCTGAGCCCTGACACTCTGCCCCGTTTTCTGTGCAGCAAGCGAAAACGAGCCGCCTGTCTTCTGACCACCAAGTGTGATGGAGGAACCAGTTTTGGTTGGCTGCAACGCTGGAACGGCGGATTTCTTGAGCCCCGCGGCAGCGGAAGTCAGACCCACGTAGTTCGAGTCCAATGGCTTCAAGTCCACAAGGTCGGCGAGCGAGCCATTGATTTGAGGTTTTACAGGGGCCTGAACAGGGGCTGGCTGTGGCGCAGGGGCAGGAGCGGGCGCCTGTTGTGGCGCCTCCGTCTGAGCCGCAGACGGTTTAATGGTCCACGCGTCATCATCAACGCCATTGAGGTTGTTGGAGTTGATGCGTGGCGCCTTTGGTCTAGGTGGCTGCTCCCTGGCAGTCGGCTCTGGCGTGGTTTGCCGTCCGAACTTCTTATCCAAAAACTTCATGCACCGAATAACGTCACCCTCGCGCAAGCCAAGATTGCGTAACAATGTTGGGTTGAGATCCTCCAACGAGCCCTCGTCCATTTGCTCCTTCTCAAAGTTCGTCGTGTACCGCTGGCACTGGCTCAAGTCCACGCCGCAGTTGAGGAAGAACTCAAACCAGTCGTACTCGTCTCTCTTAGAGGCGCCCCGAGCCTTGACACGGCGTTCCCTCTCTCTCTCCCTTTCTCTTTCCCTCTCCCGGTCACTATCCAAGTCGCGCGACTCGTCCTTGCGGCTCTTCTTCTTCGGCTTGTACTTGTCCATCAGCATCCCCGTGACCCGCTCGACATACTCGATATCGTCCATGCACAACTTCTCGGCGGCAACCGCGATCTTCACACCGTTGTGCTTGTGGAGATGAATCTTGCCCTCGACGCAGCCCAAAAACTCGGCATCCACCTTGAACGAGCCCGAGCGGTCGGTCCACAGCCGGATCTTGTTCGCGTTCGGCTTGGCCTTGGACTTGGAGCTCTTGTCCTTGCTGCGACCGCTCTCTGAGCGTCTCTTTTCGCGGCGGCGTTCTTCTCTTTCTTTCTCACGAGCTCTCTCCTCCCTTTCTCTCTCCTTCGCACGTTCCCTTCTCTCTCTCTCCTTTCTGTCGTCTCTGCTCTTCAGTTCACTGCGCTTTTTCCCCGCGTCTCTCAAACCATGGTTGTTGACGCCGTCTCCGGTGTCCACATACGTCAGCGGAACCACCCCGCGCTTGCCCGTGTCGATGTTCTCCACCAACCACCAGTCCGGCAGCTTGTGGTTGTTCACAATGTAAACCAAATCACCGTCCTTGGAGTTCAACTCATCACTGTTTTGTGCGAAAAAGTCAAAAAGCATCACTCCCGTCTTGTACCCGTTGGCACTCGGCTTGGACGCCGCCTTGATCTCGTCAAGAGCAGAAGCAGAAACCGCACCAGAGATGTCGCCAAGCAATCCCAAGATCTCTCTTGCTTTGTCCTTGCTCCCGGCATGGAGCTCAATGGACGCCGGCGGAGACTTGAAGTCTAAAAACACATGCTTCTTCTCCAGCGAGAAGGAAATGAGTTTATCGGCAGTCCACGAGCGTGGCGCCTCGTCGCTCAGCTGGTCCGGGTTCAAGTAGATCTTGCCATGCCCGATTCCAAGGGTGAGCTTCTTCTTCTTCTTCCCCTCCACCTCGGCCACGCTCCAGGTGAGAATCCCCCGGAGACTGTGGTTGTGCGGATCAAAATCGTCGTCGACGCGCGGCACATTGTCGTTGGTCAAGCGCTCGCGCGCACCGCCGGTAGGCCGTTTCGGCTTTGCTGGAGGGAGCTCCTCGTCGGCAGTCTCGTAGCTGCGAACTGAACTGTACGAGTTGCTTCTGTCGTGAGGGGTAGGGGCAGAGGCGGATTGCGTAGACACAATTGGCGCTGCGGGGGTCAGCTTTGCCCCAGCATTGCCGATTTCGATGTAGTTGGCCGGGACAAAGCCGTAGCTGCCGGCAGTGTCCAGCACCAAGATCCAGTCGACGTCACTGGTGTCATACACCTCGAATCGGTCGCCCTCGCCAAACGATAATTCCTCTTCGGTTTGTTTGGTATAAGAATAGAGAGCCGAAGCCTGTCCAATTGGCTGGGCAGGCTCGATGTATGTCTGCGGCACAAGCCCCAGCGGCTCGTCGGCGTCACTGCCAACGACCCGCTTCTTGACCTTCCACCAGTCGTCCTCAGTCGATTTTTCAAGCAAGTAGAGCATGTCGCCCTCAGCGACACTGAGCTCGTCGGGGGTCGCGGCCGCGTACTCATACACCGCCTTGTATACCCCGATATATGACATCCTGATCTCTGCTTAGTTACAGCGAATCGCTGAAATTTACGATAGGGGTAGCAGCAGCGAGCGGGTCACGGGAAAGCGGGGGTGTCAGACATTGCCCGGTGGGGTGTCAGGCAGCCTGCGCAGCTCCCTGCCGCCCGATAGCAACCTGCCTGAGCCGCGCATGAGGGGGCCGACGCTGATCTAGACGGGCAAATTCTGGCCAACACCGAGGTCGAGCGAAAGACGTGTTTAGCCCTTATTCTTCTAATCAAATGTCAAAGCACGGTTTCTTAGATTTTTTGAGATGCCAGTGTTAGGTGGCGTCACATAAGTAGCTGACTCCTCCTGCAGCATCGCCCAGCACACATGCCCACGACCTCTGACTCCATACTAATATACGCTTTGTCTCGATTGGCCAAACATTTGACCCTGAGCGCACACTTTCAGTACTCAATTTTTCGTTAGTAATGTCTAGTAGAAGCATTGCCGGACGGGAGCCTCGTCACAGCAAAAACGTTTCAGTGTGTTAGCAAGACATTGCCAATGGTAGTGCTCACTCCTACACTCTGTTAATACACTATCTAGTAGTGCACTAACGGAACTGAAACTAACGGTTTTTTTTTTTTTTTACAGTTAAATGGCAAGGCAAAAGGCTCAGTATATTGATCGTTAAGGAGCCTAGCGGATTACTGAGTAAGGTGCTCTGAAGAGTGCCCTTGACCAGTGTTCACAGCTACAGCTGTTTTTACTGTCCCTAATACCTTTGTCAATCAATATCAGCTGCCAGTTTGTTCTTGCGGCTGCTACGCCTCTCCTACTCTGGCCCTTGCGATTTGTTGCAGCATTCCACCACGTTGTCCGCTGCTCACTTCTTGCATGACGCATGATGAAGGAAAGCGGATCTCCCCTGCTGACCCACAAACTAAGAAAGCACATTGCCGGTCGAAAAACAAAGTATTTATTAGCGGGCCCGCTAGTCTAGTGGTGGGGAGAGTTTGTAGGATAGTTTGCAAGTGAGAGTTGCGCCAGGTTCGATCCCCGGGGTCGGCCAAAATTGGCGGGAACACTGTGGGTTGCCACGCAGTTAACCGCCAATCAGAACCTATCATACAGAATTGTCATACGAAATGCTTAAAACATAATTCACAATAAAATAATGGACACATACAATGAACATTCAAATACAACGCTTAACTTTCAATCGGTAAGAGCATTATAAAAGGCTATAGGGTTATGTAAACAGCAGTCAATAGCTGACAGAAGCCAGCATGACTCAAGTTTGATGTGGATATGTTTGTAGAGGTGTTAAGGATACTCCCAATATGTCACCAACACGTAGTAGCGGGTCGCTGAGTTTTGGAAGCAGAACAGTAATAGTACACAAATGTCGTACTTTCGTTCCTCTTTTAGTATTTACAGCATAAGCGAACTCAACCTTTTAGTATACTGGTAGATGCAGCGATGGTAGAGTTGAATGGTTATGGTTTATGGAGCAGACACTAGCCTAAGAACCATCTGAACTCTTCTTTGATTCAGCACACTTCTCTCACCAGCGCGCTGCTACATAGTACCCTGTGGCTAATCTCTCTCTCTGTACGAACGTGGCCCATCTCTAGGTGGCGAATTGGACCGACTGTGTGCAGGCTTCTCCGACTCTCCGCTTTCCGCTTCTTCCTGCTCCTCCTCTTGCTCTTCCTCCTCGTCATACTCTTCCTCTGGTGCCTCAGGCAACTGATTAAGGTCCGCCCGCATCGTCTCCGTAAGAACGCCTAACCCGATCGCAGTAAAATAGTTGATGCTAAACCGGAGGCTGTCGGCAAATTCCGAGCCCTGGTCAATCTCTCCTTCCTCGTACTTGCTGGCGGGAAAGACTCCCGCCACCTGGCGCCCCACCAACCGGTCCTCAAGCATGTCCTGGATCTTCTTGACTCCCAAGTTTTCCACCATCGTCTCAAAGATACCCTTGAGCAAGATTCTTTGCGCCGAGCTCGTCGTCTCTTCAGTAAGTGTCACTGTCTCAAACACCTCGAACGACAACACGTCAGAGGCAAGCACAAAACCCCAGAACTTGCTGACATTACGGAGCTGGTTTGCCTTCAAAAGATGACACGTTTCATAGTACTGCCCAAAGACTGTCACAAAGGACTGATGCCACTGTCTCGAGATCGCACAAAGCTTTGAGCCAATAAGGGCATGGTACTTTGAGAACGATTTCTCTAACGACGACGATTTGATGATAATATCTATGAGCTTCTCCTGGAACTGCTGCGAGTTCGATCCTGAGTCTCTAATCCCAGGAATGTTCAATTTCACAAGCTTATGAACTGCTTCGTCAGAGCTCATGGCAGACATGATGGTCAAGTACACCGTTTTTTGAAAATTTAGAAGGTTCGTCTCTGTGAAGTCCGTGATCTGGCCCGAGTCTTGTGCCACCTCCTCGCCGTCCACAATAACAGGCTGATCGTCGCTGGCAAAATCATCCTCCTCCACGCTTGGTTCTGGTAAAATACTGTTTCTAAACTCGGCATACTCTTCCTCTTGCTTGTCCCAATCAGAATCAAAACTAAAACTGTTCAACTCCCTCTCTTCCTTCAAACCTTTTGCATCCAATTCCACCAAATGTGTCACGCAATCTTCCTCCTCGACTAGATCAAGGTGCTCCTCAATCGCGGGATATTGCTTGAAGTTGTCCGACTTGATTGTAAACAACTCCTCAATACTGAATTGGTTCTTCTTGCTCAACGGCTGGTACGTTACCAAGATCTCTCGGAATTTATCAAACATTTTGTCCAAGATCTTCGGACTGTTACTCTTCATATAACTGCCCACATGCTTGAGTAGTAGCGCAGCCAACTCGATGGAATCGTTGGACATCGTAGCGTCGTTCAACAACAACATCAAAAGCTGGAGCACCAACACCTCGTGTACAACCCTATAGTTCAAAAGACTGGCGATAAACACCAAGGTACTAGTCAACTCTGCCTTCAAGTTCTGTTTGTATGACTGTCTGAACTTGAGCACGAGTCGCGTGACGAGAAGCTTTCCTAGCATGGGTATTTTGGAGTTGAGAGCACATATCAACGAGGCGTACACCGGCGTGTACAGCTCTGAGTGTGATTGGCTCTCTATCAAAGACAGCACTAGCACACCCCTGAAACGTATCAAATTGATTCCAAAAAGGTCTCTGACAATTGTCCGGATGTTTTTCGACGTCACTTTATTGATGAGTCCGTTGAGCCTCCGTCTCTCAACAGTCCACTTCTCCTGCTGAGCAGCTCTCGCCGCGTCATCTCCATTTGCGTTTTTTTGCAACTCTCTGAGTTTCCCAGGCGGGACGTATTTTCCAGACATCTGAGAATTTGCGTCCTGTATCGGTTCTTGTAGTGCTTCTTATAGTATACACAGTGTTTTATGCTGCCTAACTTTTTCATTTTTCGATGAGTTCGTGCATGCATGTGAGCATCAGAGCGCGGCGGACTACTGTTGAACATGCAGACAGAGTGCACGGTGTCATGAAATAATGAAAGCTGGTATCTCTATACCGTTGATAGTTTCCCCCTTCCCCTGCGTAATTCACCACTGTAGCGCTTCAACATTACACAGTAAACTACTGCATCGCAGAAAGCTAATACTTAAATTTCATGCTAAGCTATTCTATACAATGGGGCCACGCACTGAGGACTCAGTCTTTCATCTAAACACAGCAGTCAACAATGCGTTCTCTAACACCGTCCCCTCAGAAAAGTCCACCGTGTGCACCTCCGTAGAGCTCGGCGAAATAATCGATTTCTTGATCAACTCGTTCGAGTAGAACGGCTTGATACCCTTCGCGGTGCCCACGGTGATGTGAGGATGAGCGTTGGAGGATGGCAAAGCAGGGTCGTCAATGGCAATCAACACCGCCACCGCCTTGGCGTCCCACACAAGCTTCTTCAACTTAATGGCGCCGCGCTTGTCCAACTTGACTTTATCCTTATTTGGCTGCTTCGTGGCGGTAAAACTTTTATTGTAATACTCGTAGAGCTCGGACTTGTCTTTCTGAGCAACATGCGCCAACGTCACATGGAACTGCTCCTGGACTCTGCCGCTGGCTTTCAACGCAGTGTACTGCGACTCGCGGGCGCCAAGCACCTGCTCAACCGCAGCGGTCAACTCCAGCGGGTTCCCCACCTCGAGCCCAAAATAAGTCACTCCTCTCTCCTTGGTCTCCTTTGGCTTGGGCTTCGACGACTTGCTCAGTCTCACAACCTTCACGATCTGCGGCTTGTAAGCCAATGCCTTGGCAAAAGCAGAGTCGATCTCCGCCTCGCTCGGTAATGGCTTCCCTTCAAAGATCTCCGGCATGCATCTATTAAGTTCTTTCAAAATAGTATCAACATTCTTTCGAGAACTGTCCTTCTGGAACACGTCCAAATCAATGATAGCGTTGAACCGCGAGTCCGGAGTCCGCGACGGGTCGCATACTTGGAACCGGTTCAAGAAACCATTCATGACATCCTCGTACTTCTTGACATCCTCAGAAGAACTCACCTTGATCGACTGATGGTTCGCACCACGGTCTAAGATCCGCTTTCGGGTGACGTCCCATATCTTCTCGCGGAACTTCTGAGACATCCGCAAATCGTCGCCCACGTCCACAAAGTTCAAGGCAATGAACTTCAACTCAGTGACAACAGACAAACCTTCAGCGTTCTCCTTCGGGAACGTCTTGGCCCCGAGCCCCTCCATGTTCGCTATGAGCCCCTGCCGCTCACGTGCCATATGGTTGTTTCTGTCCATGATGATCACCTTGTTGTTTTCTAGAGTCTCCGGAACTATGCGCTGCTTCGAATTGAGATTCTTCTCGTCGAGCACCGCAGTGTTCCCCGCCAAAAAACGCACTCCCACGGCTTCGAAGTTGTTTTTGTTCCCATTCTTGAGGAGATTGTCGTTTTGCAAAACACCCCACGATGGGAACAACTCGTGCAACGTCAAAGAAACCGTGGTCTTACCACAGCCAATGGTGGCAATCGGCACAATAACGTACTTGGCATCTCTGACGTACTCCCCTGACTCCAACTCTGCGTCTGGCACCGTGATGCCCAGCAACCGAGCGGCGAGCTCATCGATCTCACTGTCCAATACTTCTGTCGTCTTATTCTTTTCCTGCGCTCGGAACACCTCCATGCCTCCTTTCCCAACATGTTTCAAATAGAGGTTCCGCAACGCGACTATGCCATGTCCACGCACGTAGCGCGTGGCAATGACGTCGTTATTGACAATGATAGGCCCCACAAAGTCAAGGTATTCTCGGGTGGACCCCTTCCAGCGGTCGAGTTTCGGGTGGTCAACCACTCTGAGACGACAGAGCATCTTGGTGGCCTCACGCCAGTTGCGGTACATCAAGTACGGTTCCTCAAACTTGAATTTCCACAAGAAGTCGGATCCATCGCGTTTGCACCGGATCACAAATCCCTCGACTTCAATGCCTTTGTAAGTGCCTGTTTCTGCGGACTTGTTCAAATAGGCCATCAATTTGGAGAAGTCGGTCTCCGTGAAGTAATCGGTCACCTGAAACCCAAACTGCTGAGCGAATTTCGCAACATACTCAAATGGGAAGGTCTGGAATTGCGGAGTGTTGAAATTGAGTCCGTGAAGGTAGAGCCCGGCATCGTCCTGAGTGTATGCCACTACGTGCTCCTCAAAGTCGTCATCGCAGTACTCGGCAACAGCAGTCACATTCAAATCGTACAACATCCGCGCAAACTCTTTTGGATCGGTGCCATTGGCTCTGAGCTGCTCCTCAAGCACGACCTTGCCCTGGAGCGCGTGGTTCTTGTCCAACAGCTTTCTATACCCCGTCGAATGCTTCGAGCACACCACAAGCGTGCCGTCCTCAAGGCCAGACACCAAAATAATGCAGCCATTGGTTTTGAGGGTCACTTCGTAGGGTCCCTGTGTCTTTTTCTCCATGACAGCAGGTTTCGTGGGGAGCACCTCATTGATGTTGAAGAACTTGTCGTACCCACGCACCACGATCCGGTCCTTCGAGGTAAAGATCCCTCGCGCGTTGGTTGGCAATGAGATTTTGGGATTCGAATAATCCCACTCCTGGAACTTCCACGACGAGAGTTCCTGTTCCGAATCGAACGGCTTGAGTAGCGTGCGGGTCCCTTTGCCCAGTTTCTTGTCGCGGGTGAGACACTCTTCGAGGGAGGATAAAAAAGTGGGGAGGTCTGGCGAGGCAGGCTGGGCCACAACCTTCTTGTATTCTGAGTAGTCGATCATTGTTAAGCAAGGAGCTCTTGGTTGGAAACAATGAGCAAGATTTCTGTTTTTTATGATTGAAGGAATGCGCCCTGCTCTTTATATTCCTTGGTGCCACTGCTTGATAGTGTGATCAGAGGCATGGAGCACGGTGAAAAAAAGCACTACTGCAGGCTAAGAACCGTGCCAGGACAGTGGGTCGGCCAGAATGGCGAGAGTGAAGAATGAGTCAGCGTGTGAGTCAAAGAAGATTGAGCATACTAGTAACAAAGTGAAACACTGGGTTTACTAACTGTTTGAAATTTACAAGTTGCAAGTGATTGTTGGTAGGGCCCAGCTCACTAGGGCCTAGCTTACTATGGCCATGTCCTACATGTAAGTAGTTGCATGAAATATGAAGAAGTTGGGTAATGTCAGTACGGTACAAAGTAAACTAGAAACTCGATAGATCTCGATTTTGACTAGTTGCAAGCAGTGTAAAATGAGTTTCAGCCCGAATCTATTTATAAAGTACGAAATCCGGCCATTGCAGTGAATCGCTGCTGCATTTTAGCTTGGAACTGTACACAATGTACATACATGCCTGCAGGACCTCGAAACCAATACTGGCATCCACATGTTGCCGTAATCACTAAGTAGCAAATTTCCGGGAGATATCACATCAAAAAAACGCCTCTCTCAAAAGAAAAGTCTCAAGCGTTCAAAACTATCAGACTTCTTGAACTCCTGCCAGGGTGCCCTCAGCACCCCACCATGGCCCCACATGGCCCACCCTGTCGCTTACATAAGCCACGGAGATACTTGCTCACTGCAAGCAATGAACAGCCAACCTTTCTCTACAACCCTCCCACTTCCAACAACCGCACTCTTTGCTAACAATGGTCAGCGGAAACGTCTTGGTGGTGCTGAACCGGCTCCCGGTGACTATCACGCGTAACCACGACGGCACCTACGAGTACCTGATGTCCAGCGGCGGGCTTGTCACTGCGTTGCAAGGGCTCAAGAAGCTGACAAGTTTCCAGTGGTACGGCTGGCCGGGACTCGAGATTCCCGAGGACGAGCGCGAGACGGTCAAGGAGGACCTCATGACCAAGTTCAACTGTATCCCGGTGTTCATCTCGGACGAGATTGCCGATTTGCACTACAACGGGTTCTCGAACTCGATCTTGTGGCCCTTGTTCCACTACCACCCCGGTGAGATCAATTTCGACGAGAACGCGTGGTTCGCGTACAATGAGGCCAACAAGTTGTTTGCCGCGGAGATTGCTCGCAACACCAAGGACAACGACATGATCTGGGTGCACGACTACCATCTCATGCTTCTCCCCGAGATGCTCAAGAAGCGCATCCAGGACCGCACCAACGTGCGCCTCGGGTTCTTCCTCCACACGCCGTTTCCGTCGTCCGAGATTTATCGTATTCTTCCGGTCCGCAGAGAAATCCTCAGCGGGGTGCTTAGTTGCGACCTCATTGGATTTCACACTTATGACTACGCCCGCCACTTCTTATCTTCGGTGAACAAGATTCTCAATCTCAATACCTTGCCGAACGGCGTGGAGTACAAGGATCACTTTGTCAGTGTCGGGGCATTCCCAATCGGGATCGATGTTGACAAATTTACCGATGCCTTGGAGGTCGACTCGGTCCAAAAGCGGATTAAGCAACTCACGGACAAGATCGGCCCCGACGTCAAGGTCATGGTGGGCGTTGATCGCTTGGACTACATCAAGGGCGTGCCTCAAAAGCTCCACGCTTTCGAGGTGTTTTTGAACGAACACCCGGAAATGGTGGGCAAAGTGATCCTTATTCAATTGGCGATTCCGTCACGTGGAGACGTCGAGGAGTACCAAAACCTCCGGGCGACGGTGAACGAGCTCGTGGGACGTATCAACGGGAAATTTGGAACAATCGACTTTGTGCCGATCCACTTCATGCACCGCCTGATCCCCTTCAACGAGCTCGTGGCATTGTACAGCATCAGCGACGTGTGCATTGTGTCGCTGACACGTGACGGCATGAACCTTGTGTCGTACGAGTACATTGCGTGCCAGCAGGCGAACCACGGGTCGTTGATTCTCTCTGAGTTTGCCGGCGCGGCGCAGTCGTTGAATGGGTCCATCATTGTCAATCCATGGAACATCGAAGAGTTGTCCGAGGCGATCTACGAGGCGTTGACATTGCCTGCCCAGAAGAAGAAGGCGAACCACGACAAGTTGTTTGCCTATATTAGTAAGTACACCAGTGCATACTGGGGAGAGAGCTTTGTGGGTGAGTTGTACAAGATTCTGAAGCAGACGAGAAAGCCGAGCAAGAAGATTTCGATGGAGATTTGAACGTTCCAGAAGAGGGGGCATTGTCTGATTATAGAAGTGTTTAGTTTGGGTAGTTAGTCAATAGTACAATCTGCATCAGCGCGTACCGGACAACTGCCGAGCGGCAGCTAGGCAGTGCGAACAGCAGTGTCACTGTCGAACGAAAGCAGTAAAGTTAGTTGGCATGCTATGTTGCATCCAGTGCCAGCACCGTGCTGCAGGCGTCGTAGGCTATACAACAGAACTCCGGGCGTCTGCTATTGTCGAAGTCTGCTGGGTGGTGCTGACTAACTTGGAGGGCTGCAATAGGGTTCCCAAGAGACGGGGACTGTAGTTATGTAGTACTGCTGGACGGCGAAGCGGAAGACGCTGTGCGCAGCCCAAGGCTTCAACTTTTGATACCTCTGCTTTGCTTCCCTTCACTCCGTCTACGACTTTACGACGCATTTCGAGGCATCCTGTGGGAATTCCAGTTGCCGGTTGTCATCGGCATGATAATGCTTGCGTGCGCTGCGTCGTCAAGTGGAAGTTTGTAAACAGTTTGTCTGCTGGTTAACAGTGGAGGAGCAACCACGGCGCAACTCCGCACCACAGAGTGGGGAATCACTGGTTGTAATGTGATCAAATCCAGCATTTTTCCGACTCTGAATTTCGCTGCCTGGCTTGCGGTGTCGGTGCTACGCTGTGTCGACGCACGGCTGCGCAGTGACGATGCTGGAGGCGGTGCACTGCGTGCGTCGTGCCTGCTTGGTCCCGGCATATTCCATGTTGCTCCGGCCGCCGATCTTCTCTGAGTGATGGGCTCAATAAACAAGGCACACTTCAAAGTCTGTTGCTATTCGGCCCTAACGAGGAACGCGCGAGGCGTGTGCTGCTGCCTGGGACTTTTTGGCATCTATGAATTAGCGTGGCACTAGCTGTTGCGCATTGTTTCAGATCGTTCCCCACGCCAAGCATGTACCTCAAGGCTGACCGCTTACTTATAAGCTACTGCCACACCAGCACGGAATTAAATCCGGCGCCAGGGCTTTTTATTGACGCCTGCTGCTCAGCTTACGACCTTAATGTTTTTCCAATGTAGTCGCCCGATTGGGCAAGAGAGCATCTGAGAGGCAGATTTATCCCCCAGCGCAGAGATACGTCTGCAAGATTCGCTGCATGAAAGGAAAGCATAAAATTTTCAGGTCAGGAGACGACCAGGGAAGAGTCGAGAAGATTGAGTGTCATGAAACACAAATAAAGAGCGAGCCATCGGCTCAAAGTCCTCAGTCTTATCAATTGCTTTTAAGTTCACTCGTTCGGCACTTCTAGCGTAGCTCCTTCGAAGCTAGTGCCTACCGGTTTCCTGATATGCACTAGTCTCCGGCATTACTGCAGGCCACACGATTTGCACTGCGCGCTAAGCTCCGGCCTCTCGGGGCTCCATATAAAGGGGGAAGGCGCTAGGTCTATTGTAGTGGCACATATACGTTGATTAAATCCTTTTGACAAGCATAGTCGGAGCATTGTCAGAATTACCAGAGATTTAGCACAATACTCGGGAAGGACGATCACCGCTTGAAACTATACACCCTACAATCGAGCACAAGACAGTCGAACACAAGACAATTGAAAACAAGACCATCAAAAACACGACAATCAAAAACAAGGCAATCGCACGATCACAAACAGTATTTACCTTGGTGATCAAACATCGAATTAACAACGCATTATTAGATACTTGCTTTCCTCTATGAACTTCTACTCTCTTCTTTCAACGCTCATAATATCCGTGGCCGCGGCCGAGGAGCTCACGGTGATCCAGTTCGTCACAACCCACGAAATGAGCATGCCATCGCTCTTGATGACAA
The DNA here is from genome assembly GCA_002564235.1 of Saccharomycopsis fodiens. Lineage (NCBI taxonomy): Eukaryota > Fungi > Ascomycota > Saccharomycetes > Ascoideales > Saccharomycopsidaceae > Saccharomycopsis > Saccharomycopsis fodiens. The sequence goes on along the minus strand of JNFV01000005.1, from coordinate 923,186 downwards.
TGACCACCACGCTCCTGGCCGCCGACACGGCGTCCTACAACAGCGAGAAGGTGCTCTCGACAGTCACAGTGAGCTCGAGTATGGACATGGGGAGCCAGGACAGCAGCATGAATATGACGAGTAGTTCGAAGGGCGGAGCCGGGAAGGTGGTGTACGCACCAGCCATGTTGGCTGCTGTCGGTGGAATGTTCCTTCTTTAGAAAAAAGGCAGGCAGAGATTTTAAAGTCTCTTGATGACCATTTCGAAAAGCGAACAAAGAAACAACAAACAAACAAACAAACAGACAGAGACTGTTTATTGTATGCCACGTTGCTTACGCGCCATTGGCAACACGTTTTCCTGCAGACCAGGATGGGACGCCAAAAGTCGTGCCTCGGCTGAAACGAGCGGCCGAGCTAGTGTGGGCTAGCTATAGTACTAGCAGGGTGTGCACAGAGCCGCACAATTCAGTACTCTAGTGGAACAAGAGAGCAATAAATAATAGGAAAGAGCAAATGTAAAGTAAAACATTGAATAGCAGGAAAGAGCAATTTCAAAGTGGTATTGGGATGCCGTAACATTGACGTGAGCTATTGATGGGCACGCTACGGATTTCCCGGACGGCCCTACAGTGAGCACATCACGGTTGTGTGGCTAAATCCGGGTCTACCAAAGTCCACTCGTGGCAAACGCGGGGCCACTTCAGGCGCACTGTCTGGCCAAACAGTGGCCCCCACCCTGGCCACACATTGGTTGGCCCGCCTACCACGCATGGCGCTTCCGGCCAGTCCCGGCCCACGCGCGGTACCCGGCCCGCCACATGTGCCAACGCTCTGAGCGAAACCGTGACCACGTTCAGCAAGCAAGAGCCAATGGCACAGCCCAGCAACGAAAAAGTAAACTAAAACAAAAGAAAACGAAAGGGAGCACCTTTGGAGAAAATGCCACTCTTGGATTCCTTGTAGTTGGGGGCTCGCACCCAGGGCTCTACTTGGTGCCTGGTACTTATCGCACGGGCCCCTGGCGGTGCTCGCTGACACCTGATAAGTGACTCCAGCCCATGCAGGATGACGCAGCGCCTCGGCACTTGCTTGGGGTATCGAGATCCCGTGATGCCTGTGCCATTGCGATAGTGTCATCACTTCCCCGGAGCGATATATATAACCGGTCATCCCACCTTCTTATCTCCCCACTTGTTTGCCCAGCAACACAAGAAACGCACACACATAACACACAGCACAAGCACAAACAACAGCAACCTCACCTCCTTCGCACCTTCTTCACTGTTGGTGCCCCTTCCCACTTCCACCTCATCTCATCTCTGTTTATTTTGATTTCCTTATCGCACGCGTCTCCGATGGGCATCTTCGACTACTTCTTTGCCAAAGAGTCTGCGCCGCACCAGGGCCTGGAGCCGGCCAAGTACGACGCGACCGGCGCCGCGATCTTCAACAACAAGGTCCTTGCCATCAACCACGATAAGGGCGACGACTTTGTCCAGGTGGACTTCCGCCCGCTCTCGTACGCCGAGGTGGCGGCTCTCAACGGGAGTGCTGCGGCCAAGAGTGCGGTCGTCGACATCAATCGCGACCTCGGCACCGACGTGACTGACTACCAGCTTGCGGCGGCGATCCAGAAGTCGTTGGACGCGCGGGACTTGGCGGAGTACGCGCAGGGGCTCAAAGACAGCACCACTAGCGACGAGTTATTGGACTACGCGGACTCGCTCGACGGGCGGTTTGGGTTCAAGCACAAGGCGCTGTACAAGGCCACGGGGGACCCGAGAAAGGGCGTTTCCAAAGGGAGACGGCGCTCTGACGTGAACTGCTTATAGCAGTGGCCATGAGGTGGTGTCGCAGCGTGGCGCAGGCCCCTCCAGGCGGCCTTCCGGGGCGGCGTCCCTGGGCGGCGGTGCCGCCTGCGCTTGGCCTACGCGGGGTGAGTGTCTCCCGCGGCTGCTTACAACGGCCCCAATATGCTACTGTCTCCTTAATCGGCTTTAGCACTTTTTATTGCGTGTTTTCCTGTTCTAGATCGTACAAAAAATTTATATTCACAGTTGGCAAGTTGTAAGAGAGTAGACGAGCACTGTTTCTTTTGGCCCCCGACTGTGGGACGGATCGTCATCAGCTGTGGCACAGCAACCACAGCGGTTGTGATCAGCACTGACCACGGCGGTGCAAATTGGAACTTTGCAGTTTTTATTGATTGACTGTTGGGACCATTACTGGTGGCCATTTCTGGTGGCCATTGCTGGTGGCCATTTCTGGTGGCCACAACAGCCATGGCCCTGCATAGCACGTCAATTCTAGGCCCCTAAATAGATAAGAGCAGGCGAGCCGCGGGGTGCGCGGCGGGGCGGACAGCATACGGAATCGTGACCGCCCCATCTCCCAACGTGCAATTCTCACCATTTCTTGTCTCAGATTATGAGAGATAAGCCTAAGCCTTGAAAGCTAATTTTGGTTTTGTCAGTTATGTAGTTGAATTGTCAGACGCTTTGTTGTCTAGTCGACTCTTGAAATACATTGGATAGCTGAGCAGTTCCACGAGGCGTCTCATTTTACTTTGCGACCAAGTGCTCTCCTACACTTTCCTCTGTATATTCTCATTGTACTGTCTATGAAATCTCGAAATCGTGCTTTGGTGCCATCAGGTGTGGTCAAGTGTAATAGTCAAGTGCACAGTGGACAACCTGCGAGATGCCGTGTGTAACCATGTTATGCTCTGACGCAGGGCCCTCCAGTACACTACTGAGCATTCGTATTACCTGATTCTCTGATCCTCCACCTCCAACTGCTTCCCAAAGTGCTCTGTATCCCCCACCATCTGGATCACCCCCTCCAACCTCCCACTCTTTCTGAACCCCGGCTTACTGACATCCACCACGGTCACCGAAGTGTTGAACAACATCTTGAATTCGCCCGGTTGCACAAGCTTCTCATTACTGGCAAACCCGTGGTGCTTGGCCAAGTGGTTCAAGTACATCTTGATCGACCCTCCGTGGGTCACCACCAAGTAGTTCTTGACGTTCTGCTGACCACTGACAAGCCGGTCAACTAAAGACACAAACGACTTGTCGAACCGCTCCACAAACCCGTCCCGCAGCTCACCGTAGTCCCTGTAAGACTTGGCTCCCTTACTCTCGAGCTCAGCATAGGCCATCGCCTGGTCGAGGTTCATGCCCTCGATCGGACCAAATGATCTCTCTCTGTAGGAGCGTGAAACTTCAACGTCGCCAAAATCTATCTCTAGTGGCTCCAAAATTTCCTGAGTCGTCTCAACACAGCGCTGCAAGTCACTCGTGGAAACGCCATCCACCTTGATCTTGGCAAGGCGCTGGGCACACATCTGGGCCTGCTGTACTCCGACAGCATTGAGGTGAGTGTTCAAGTGGCCCTGCAAGATCCTGGCGTGGTTGCAGTCGGTCTGCCCGTGTCTCACAAAAATCACACGTAGCGTATCAGGGTCGCTGTTTTCAATTTGTTTGTTGCTTTCTAAAGGGCGTATGCTGCTCATTATGTTGGGTGTATGAGTCTGTGTGATGAAACTGAAGTGGGCAGATGTGGCTAACTCTGACTAATTTTTGGATCAGATATGCATGAGCAGTGCATGCAAATCGGGTGCACTAGAGTCGAGGAAGTAACGAGTCTACCATGGCACCATGGAGTTTGGGATCTCGTACTGTATTAAAAGCCCTTATTCTTGTTGACAAAAAAATATACTCTTCGTCTAGAACGGCAAAAAAGAATGATTTCACCCAGGATCGAACTGGGGACGTTCTGCGTGTTAAGCAGATGCCATAACCGACTAGACCATGAAACCATTTGTTGAAGTTGTTCGGCCCCGTGGGATCCAAGTACCATAGCTGTACTAATTCTCATGATTGACGAATTTTATGGATTATTGAATCCAACTATGACTGAGTGTTGAAATTAGATGATCAAGTGTCCGGAGGATAGGTATTTTGTATCAGGTGACTTGTCCCGGCCTCAATTTAAGACTTCACTGAATTGTGCATGAAAATTCATTACTCCCATGCTGAGCATCGCACAATGCTCTACCAAGTGAGGCGTGGTATTCACTCAAGAATAAGGCAATCCTCCTTGTGGGCCCCTAAAATTAACCTCTTCCGCTTTGTTGGCACTCAAAGTGACAGACAGGCAGATGAGCAGTCCGCTGCAAAGTTTTTGCTGCTGCTCACTCGCCAATCGATACCGTCTTCAATGTACCGCATCGCATACTCGCGCCTGGGCGGGCCCGGTGGCCAGAACGTAAACAAAGTGTCTAGCAAGGCAACGCTCCAGCTTGAGGAGGCGTTCTTGGGGTACCTCCCGCGCCCAGTCTTTGACCAGATGGTGCAGAAGAAGTTCCGGTACTTCACGAAGCTGCAGGGCAAGATCGTGGTGCAGAGCGATCTCACGCGGTCGCGAGAGGAGAATGCACAGGATTGCTTTGAGAAGTTGATCAAAGAGATCAAGGAGTTAGTGCACTTTGACAACCCCGAGTTGGGGGCAAAATTTCAGGAGAAGTGGGGGAAGATAAGGAAAAAGACAAATCAGCAGAGACTTGACCAGAAGAAGCGGCAGTCTGCCAAGAAGCAGCTAAGGAAGAGCTGTGATTGAGCAGTGTATTGGCGCAGTCAAGCTGCGGTGGGTGTTATGTGACACTTTTATGTGGCCATGAATTGGTCTATAATTGGTCTATGTAGGGGGTCGCAGCACATTGGCTTCGCCAATGCACTGCTTAGTGATAGACATGGCTCAGTTGTGTCGTACTGGGAGTAAATGGTCAGGAAGTGCTCGGTCCGTGTCACTGTACTTCGAGCCCCCTGAGGGGCCTTGTGGAAGCTACACGCTGGTAACAGTCGGGAACCAATATTGCCTCATCAAGGCTCATTGCCGCATTCAGGTGTCCCACGATATTGCAGTCTCCATCTTGATTTTAGGTGACCCTGATGTTTGGTTTCATTCAATCTAAAGCACTTATCTTGGGAGTTTAACAGAGAGCAGGTAAAATTTTAGTGTTCCGGGAGTCGCAAAATTACAATTGGCACAACCTACTGCTCTGTCTGTATCCATGCAAATCTAGTTCTGTTTCAGATCCGAACATTGCGGAAGAGGGGCGTAGTGTACCTCGCCCGAAATGCGGCGTGGACATTGAGGTAGGCGTAGGCAGGCTTGGCACTTGGCTGGCGGTACCTGGTGGGTAGACGCACTGGCACCTGGCTTAGCCAAATGCAAAGCCACGCCAGAAGCTTTGCTTATCGAACTAACGGGGCTACTGCAAATAGAAATAGCTTCGAGATGTGGCCCACTGCGTTTTCCCTATTGCAACAAAAAGGTGGGCCCGATAGCTGGACCCAGAACTAGGCTAGGCTGTCCTAGTGTCTCAGCCTGGACCCCCAAGGGTCTAGCGCACAGGGCACTGCATAGGCTGGCACGGGGAACGCCTGCGGGCGGAGCTTAAAGGCTGTGGCCAAAGGACAGGCAGTGGAAACGAATACAGTATGAAGCGGCAGGAAAATAAATATGCCAGACACAAACTAAGGTGTGCGACGCCTTCAATTCTAGTCATGTATCGTTTTCTTAGAGCCTTGCTTCGTTTTGGGCTCAAGGCTTTGCCCTGTGGACTCCGCCCGGCCTATTTTTAACTGCAGTGATCTCCTGCTGCAACCGCCCAGGGCGTGGGCGGGCCAGGCAGCCGGGCCATGCAGGCTGTGATAAGCTTTGCACACTACTTAAGAAAGGGGGATTTCCTGGAGGAGATTGTAACATCATCTACCTTTGAGTTCTTATTTCACTCAGCTACATTTCAACAGTTTCATCTCCGCAAGTCCAATAAAGACCACCGAATAATATGCTCCTTCCAAGAGACATGACTTCTGCTCTCACGCTGGCCGAGACCAAGGCCAGCAGCGCCCTTACAACCGCTGAATCATTTAAGAGCTGGGACACGTGCATGGCCAACAAGGTGTGCAAGCCGGTCGCCATCACCGGAATCATCCTCGGCGCACTTGTGATCTTTATGATCTTGGCGTGTCTCGTCAACTGCATGTGCTGCGCAATCTCCTGCATCGACGCATGCTGCTGCCTGTGCTTCAAGCGCAACAGACGGCCTGCTCAGCAAGGGTTCAACCCGCTTCCAGAGCCACAGTACACGCGACAGGTCGACCCTATGTACGTGCCTCCGCAGCAGCAGTATGAGCAGCACAGACAAGAGACACGATACTCGCCGTACGATGCACCGGACAGTTATAAGGCATCGTCTTCCTACAGCCAGCCGTCGCTCTATGAGCCGGTTTACCACAAACAATAAGACAATGCCCTCAGGGCGTTGATATTTTACTTTAGGATCACCACTCAGAGTCCTTACCCCTGTCTACCTGCATTCAATGTTACGTTTATGATGTTCATTGTAGTCTATCGATGTGTATCGTGGTGTGTGCCTAGCGCCCATGACATGCAGGGCTTGACTTGTGCGTTTCTGTTAAACGTATGATATATGTGCCGGCAATCTATGTGCTAAGTTCAATGCTTCTTGTCTCTTTAGAACTTGTTTGGCGGCCCCTGCTAGCCGTTATTGACTAACAACTCCTCGTCCTTCCCTGGCCGTCCGAACCGTGTCATCTCAAAAACGGCTTCTGGAGAGTGCCCACTCTCTAAAAGGTTTTTGACAAACTCTGGCTTCTCCTGACAGTGCTCAATCCAATAAATTAAAGCTTCCTCCTCTGAGCACGGGTTTTCCAGGTACCACTGCTTGAACTCCCTGTCGGCATTCAACAACTTTCTGACAGTGAGGAGCTTCCCATTTTGTTCCAACTGCTTCATTGTATCTTTCACCGCAGTCTTCATCTGCTTCGCCGCATTGTTGTACAATTTGTATTCTGTTTGTTTAATCAAAGCGGCAATTCTCTCCTTTTCACTGACAGCATCGGCAATGAGTATCTGCTTAGCCACCTTCCTTTTCTGTTCAAAGGCCACCTGAAGAGCTGCCGCGCCAACAAGTTGCTGCCGCGCTGTGGGTGCTGGGTACTGCTCATCAAAGCTGTTGGCAGCGTTGCACTCAAACAACTGTTTGAGCGAAGGAGGGACTCCGCTTTTGGTGTGCAAGTAGTACAAGAGCCCGTTTTTGAACTCCTCCGCCGCATCTTTAGGGGCTTCCAAATTGCTATAGTCAAACTGGGTTGGCAACTTTAGCAGCGGATGTTTCTCTCTCAACTGTAATATCCGCTCAAGAGGGAAATTTAACTTTACTGGGCAGGTGTCTACAGTATTATCCTGTAAAGCAAACCCATAGCCTAACAATAGCTCGTCATTGCTTTTCGCGCCGTAGTTGTTGAAAATTTCATTAGATTCGCCCTCTGATTTCAACACGAAATTGTTGTTATCAGCATTCCACAGCACTGACTGGTTCGGCTTGTGGTTCAAGAGATCCACCACGGGAATCAAGAAAGCGTCACCGGAAGCAGCCGCGGGGTCCACGATGTTGTAGGGAAACGAACGAGACGTCATAATAATGTGGGACCATAAATAAGCCTCAAACGAGGTCCAAGAAGGAACTTGGTTCAACTTTATGGCAGACACAGCAGTGTCAAAAGAGCTGTCTATGGGCCGTCCTTCAACGCTGCCTCCACTTATATCCTTCCACTCCTCAACCAAAACCTTCAACTTCGGCCCAAGGGAACCCCCCAAGTTGGTCCCTGCGAGCAACTGCTGCTCTTGTTCTGTCCAGAGAAGAGGCGTGCTGGGCATCGAGTCTCCACATGGTAAACTGTCAATGTACGGCTGGTAAAAAGTCTGATCCGTTCCATACTTGAGATACGCCAAAAAATACTTCAATTGCGCCGTCTGTGAATACTTGGTGCTTCCCGGCTTGCCAAAATGGTTCCGGGCAGTTTTGGGCGTGATGAGAAGATTTATGGGCACCTTGATGGTCGCCTCGCCCGGAGCCTGGCGATACGCCCCGAACCCATGGTCTCCCGAGCGGAACTCAACCCCCTTGCTTATCTCTGCACCATTATCTAAAGCCCATTTGATTAGACCAGGGAGGAGGTTTGACATTGCTGTGGTCGATAGCTTTTCAGGTGTTGTCCATGCCTCGCGAGTCACTGAAAAACTGTGCATAAATTGGTTGGGCCAGACTGCTGCCCGTGCTTGGGCGCAGATCCGCCCAGGGCCAACGAAAAGCCGCCCATGGCCAATGGAAAGCCGCCCGCAAACAAATGAGAGCCCCCGACGACTGATAGAGCGACGCCCCCATGAAACACAAGACAGCTTATCTCACAGCGTGAATTTCATTTCCGAGAGCAGCCTCTTTCAAGCTAATCAGCTGGCACATTTCACTCCTACACTCTTCCTACTTACACCGTTTCACATTCCCCGCTGCCGCAATCCAACAGCTTCCGTGCGCTACCACTTGACACAACTTTCCGCTGTGCGATGCTACTCTGTTTGCGGCTTGTCTTGCTGGCGCTCGCCAGCGCGGCCTACAACGTCAACGATTTCTACTTCTATTAACTAGATATACTGCGACAACCATCTAATGCCCTCGCCGTAGCCCTGTCTCATGACCACCGAGCACATGTAGATCTCGATCGGGCGCACGCCCTCCAATGGCACCTTGCCCTTGCCCGTGGTGTTGTACAACCCGAGCGACTGGCGCAACTCGTTCTCCGGCACGGCGCGTGGCGAGTCGATCTTGTTGCCGAGAATCAAGAACGGCACGGTCTGGAGCTCCTCGATCGCAAGGAGGTGGTCGAGCTCGACCTTCGACTCCTCGAACCGGTCCTGGTCGGCGGCGTCCACAAGGTAGACGATTCCGTCCACCTCCGGGAAGTAGTCCTTCCACAAACGGCGGGCCAACTCGTGTCCGCCAAGGTCAAAAGTGGTGAACTTCACAGACCCGATGGCCAACTCCTCGGAGGTTGGGTGCAACGTAGGCTGGAGAGTCGCCAATCTGTCGTTCTTCAACATATGCAATAACGTGGTCTTACCAGCGTTGTCCAAGCCCAAGAAGAGGAGCTTGGCATTCTTGTTCCACAACCCCAACGAGGCCAACACGTCCTGAACTAGAAGTTAGTATTTTCCGTTGAACCTTAGGGCTTTGCTGCTACTCACACCAATTGACGATCCACATTTGTTTGCTGTCCGACAAACTTAACAGATCATGGTTTTCAAGGGGCGCCATCCGCGTCACGTGACTGAAGGGTCGCGGGAGCATGTGGGACGCAGGGAAAGCGGGTGGTAGCGTCAACCAGCAACAGCGAGAAGCCAACCGATCTTTATGATATGAAGCTTTGCAATCTGTTCCTTTTTGGTAGCTAAATGAATTCATTTTTTTATTATGTGCTTAGCGTCTATACATCTACTAGCTCTGCCATCTTTAACTGTCCCTGCTTCCGATAGGACCCTGCCTGGAGCGGGCCACCCAAGTCCGAGGGCGGGCGGCGGCTGAATGGAGGTGTGTCAAGTGAAAGCTAAGACCCAAAGCATTTCAGCGAAGAGACCCTGAACTTTTTACAGAATCAAAGAAAAAATTGTATATTATGGTTTTACTCACTGCAGTTAGTTTACAAAATGTTATTCAATCCTTGTGTAACGCTTGCCCTTCAACGCTGATTCTTACCACTTCATGCGTTACTTTCCTTCAGAATATGCTTTCCTTGCAGCATTCTATGGAGGTCAAAACTTCGTACTTCCATAAATTTCAATTTCAAGTATTGCTGATCTACTACAAAATGCCAGACACTTTCCGGAGAATGATGTACTCAGATAACTACCTGGCCCTGGGGCCCACCACAGAACAGATACTCGTCGCTTCAGAGCAGGCTCTAGTCAATCTCAGCTGGAATCCAAAGTCAGATGATTCGAAACGCAAGACTTTGGAATTGAAGCACGCCGATGATGGCAATAATGAAAATTTGTATGCCGGCGTTTTGTCTGCAGACCATCAAGGGTCCACCACTCGACGGTGCACGACTGCAACGACTGTTTAGAGTCAAGAGCTTTGAAGTTGCAAGAGAGACCCCTTGGCGCAAAGTTTATAATGGCGGTTCCTGAAAGCAGAACAAGTTGAGAAGTAATATTGAAACAATAATAAAAAGGAGAAGAGCCATGAAATGGAATGAGGAGACCGTGTTAAGAGGCAACAACAGCAGGGACAGTTGCATTTTTTGGTACAAGAGCATAAATTTTGATTTGGGTGAGTAAAACTTTATCTTCGGAATGCTTACTGGAAGGTAGCTAATTTTTTTCTTTTGATTGAGGTTGACCGAATTGTGAGTTAGTTTTAGGGTTTTTTCTCATTAAATCTGCAGTACAACTGGGCAAGTTAACGTTTTGTTGATTGGCATTTAAGAGTACAGTATTCGAACTGTCGTTACCACATTAGTTGATTATCATTGAGAAATTTTTAGCACGTCAGTCAAAGGGTGAATTTAATTACAAGTTGTTTCCTCACGTCAACACCGATGTAGAAGGTTTAGTGGCGCCAACCAATTGCTCTTTATGCTCTTTATGGTATATCTCCATGTGTATTAAACACACAGTTGAATAGCTCTGTGTTTGACTGTATTTTTCTGAGTTGAAACCAAGTCGGCCGCCACTCACAGTGGCAGCCCATGAGCTAGGATTAATTACTTCGCTGGCTGGTATACAAAGCCCCCATGTTGGGCAATACACTGAGGACTGCAAATTGCATACGGCAAGAGAAGTAAAACGGAAAGATAGATACGGTAGCACGTGGCAAAGAGCATGCTTTATTCTTCGATGGAAATTTCAAGCGACGGTCACCTGAAGGACCTGACTGGGGTTCTTCCTCAGCGCTACCACTACTAGTGACTTCTGCTACGAGTGATTCGAACCAACACCTTGCGGCGACTAGAATATATTGAAATACTTAGTAGATTCTGAAAGCTGGACCCATGGTGGACTTGATGTGCAAGGATCCGACGTTCTGCCAGTTCTTCTTCAACAAGGAGACCAAGAAGTTAGAGGCCATCATGATCTGGTTGACCAAAACATCCTCCTCCATCTCGACGTTACCGATGGCAACAGCCAAACACAAGACCTTCTTCAACTGGAACTTGATGGTCGACTTGACGTCGTTGACCTTGGCGTTCAAGTCGTCGTTGTGCGAGACTGGGGTTGGGAACTTACCAGCCTTGGACAACTGAGGACCCAAGAGTCTTGGAACCTGCTTGATCAAGACCTCGGAGGCGACGAAAGCAGAGTACTTCTTGGCCAACTTCTTGATCAACTTCTTGTTCTTGTTCAACTTCTTCAAGTCCTCGACGGACATGGCGTCGATGCCCAATCCCTTAGCACGGTCGACGTCGAAGGCGTCACCGAAAATGCAGATGGTCATGTTTGGTCTTGGGACCTGTGGCAACTTGAGGGTACCAGAGAAACGCTTGTCTCTCTGTGGGTCGTAGTTCTTCAATCCGACCTGCAACTCAACGGTCTCCAAGAAGTTTCTCTTCTTGGTCTCCAAAGAGTGGGTCAAGATCTGCTGGACGTTCTCACGAACCTGGGACGAGGTGATCTTAGACATCTTAGTATTAGTCTTCCAAAGAAATTGGTGTGCCTTGCGGTTTTGCGACTGATATAGAAGGAAACCCAAAGGGAGCGCTCGAAATATTTTTCGTATGCCGAAAAGCGTCACATGATGAAAAATTTCTCCTGAGCTTACAGCCCTAAAGCAGTGCACGTGAAAAACTTATTACGTAGGTGTGTCACGTGCGGAATGTGGATCATAGCTGAGTGTGTAGCAAAACACACCTGGTTTGGAAGAGAAGTGCTGAGAAACAAAATTATCATAATTTTAACTAAAATCATGTTTTGAAGAGTGTGAAGAAGCGCTTGACGCTTTATGTTTGAGTGTTATAAAGTGCTTCATGCTGTATTATAGCTGCTTGGCCCCTGGTACTTCCGGGTCACCTCCTGCTGGAATATGCAGATGAGATGGGCTGAACATCAGATAAACAGCTCGCGAGATGAGATTGACGCCGGACGTGGTCTTGAATGCCCCACGGCACCAGAACGCGATCGGCGAGTGGTCTTTGCAGTTGCAGAAGTTGGGTGTCGCTGAGATTCTGAATTTCGAACTCTTAACGGACGATTATGAGTGCATAGACTTGAACGATAATGAAATAGGTGTGCTAGAGGGAGTTCCCAAGCTCTGTAAGTTGAGAACCTTGCTAGTTGCCAGAAATAAAATAAAGGACTTTGCTGAGACGTTAGGAAAGCAGGTTCCTAACTTGGTGAGGTTACAGCTTGCCTATAACGATGTCAGCAGCTATGCTGCATTGTACAAGCTCAGGCATTTGGAATGTCTCCGGAACTTGACGTTCACCGAGAATCCGATAGCTAGCAGTGAAAACTATCGATTGTTTTTAATATTTCTTCTTCCAAATTTGGAGGTCTTGGACTTTGCCAAAGTGCTGAAGAAGGAAAAGCAGGAAGCTGCTGCAACGTTTAAAGACACCGGACTTGTGGAGAAGTTGGTAAGCAGTGCCGCAGCAGCAGCTCCTGTGACAGAAGACAAACAAGAGAAAGAGGTCAGGGCGGTCGCGGCAAAGTTGAGCGAGGACGAGAAGGCGAGCTTGAAGAAGCAGTTGCTCGAGGCGAAGACGATTGGCGAGATGGAGCGGATCGAGAAATTGCTTAGACAGGGCTACTAGCTGGCAGTGTTAGCAGTGCACCGACGAAGTCATGTGTTGCGATAGGCTCTTCTTAGTTGAATTCAGTCAACATCGGTAGTGCACTGCGGTAGCCTACAAAGTCGTCACTTGCTGACAGTGGAATGACAAGCAGGGTTGGATGGGGCCTGATGTTGTGCTGCTGTAGCCCAGAGCAGCGTGATCCAGAGTTGGCTGATAGCAGCCGCGAAACCTGTGACATAACTAGCAGCCGTCACCGCATTCCCTAGTGCAATGTCGAGGCAGTGCTCATCATTGCAACGATGTATAAAGGGCTCAGCAAAGCATGGCATAGGACTGCTTAACGAAACACAGTTTGTAGTGCTTTCAAGCCCCAGCCGACGGGGTGGTCTACAACATAGCCGCGCCAAAGTGGTGGGCAAAGCAAAGTGATGGAAGACGCCTGGCTCACAGGAACAGCGCCCAGCCGTAGAACTGCGCTTAGCCAGAGGAACTAGCCAGAGGAATTAGCCAGAGGAACTAGCCAAAGGAACAACGTCTAACTACAAGACAGAAAATCACATGCTCATTGTTACGCTGCGTAGAAGTTGACGCTGTAGAGTTTTTCTGTACTTAGGTAGTAAGGGAGTGCACGCTGGTGGCTTATGAGTGTTTGGGACATACATAAATGCTATCTTAACCTATTGTTGCTAAAAATACTCCGCTCGACCTTTGAGATCTCACACTGCAATGTTCTCACACTGTAATGTTGTATTTCCGAATACTACTAAATTAGAGTGCAACTGGAAGCTCAAAGCTGTTGTGTAGAAATGGCCGACTAGAAATTTCGCAGCGTCTTGCTCACTCGCGCACTGCTGTGCCGAGTGTGCACATTGCGGGTGTGCGTTAGGAGAACTGCCCACTTAAGTTGCCCATGTAAACTGCACTTTGTCCCAACGCAGTGCTAATTGGCAAGGGGTCCACGGACCACGCCTGCTCACCCTGCCGGACTGACTCGCGACCACGATTGTAGATCCCAATGGAGACCACATCTGTCTAAGTGGGCACGCGCTGCTCCGGCGCGTATTGTCTCGTACGCGCTAGCACCGCGGCTGATGGGTGGGGCACTTTCCGAGGCGCGGCAGATTAGGCCCAGGGGCGTTGGCAGGGGGCTGAGGCGAGGCCAAGGCCAGGGTAACGGGAGGTGCAGCGGGGCGACGAGATGGCCAAGCAAGGGGGGTTTTTAGTTGGAAATAGAATATGCCAAAATACTTTAGGCAGTGGTTTTGTAAAAATATCCCTAAGGTATATCCCTAAGGTTTGCCTTGGCGAGCTGGGCCACTCACTTCCGTGGCTTTCCGCAACCTTTCCCTGGCCCTTGGTTGACATGGATCTATGCAAGCAATGGCTGAGGGGAGCTCTCTTGCAGCGGCAGGCGGTTTTTCATGCGGGCGCCCCGACGCCCACCTGGGCCCGCCTGCCAGTGCGCCCGTCTAAAAATTATGGCGCTGCTATTTTTGTCAAAAGTATTTTCCAACAAAACCACACGACCCGAGGTATCTTTACTTTGGAGCCCTTTCGATCTAGCTCACCGTTTCGCCGTTGCTGGTCAAGGACTCTGTTTCCCTCTCTTTTCTATTCTACAGGCCAGGTCTCCAGATCTTAGACGCCTCTCGCCTTTTTGACGCTTTCTTTTTTGATCTGATTCAGTCAGACAAGTGAAAGACACTCAGGGAAACACTCAGAACAACCCCGTGGACTCGCGAAAGACACTTTTTGATTCTTCCAGACTCTTCGATTTACTCCGCAATGTTGCCAATTTTAATCCTCTTCTTGCTTGGCCTTGCCCTGGCCCGCCGCCAGCTCTTTGCCTCGTCGTTGATCCCGTGCATGGACAACTCGCAGCTTTCGGCCACCACCTTTGACGTGTCGTTCAATCCCGACACCCGCGCGCTCAACTACAACCTCAATCTTTACTCGGAGATTAACGACTATGTGCTTGCCGATATCGACGTCTACGCCTACGGGTTCAAGGCCATCAGCAAGCGCGTCGACCTCTGCTCGCTCTCGTTCAAGCAGTTCTGCCCGCTCTACTCCGGAACCGTGATTGTCGACTCCACCGAGTATCTCTCTGCGACCTACGCCAACATGATCCCGGGAATCGCGTACACGGTGCCGGACATTGACGGCTTCGTGAAAGTCCGGGTCGAAAACAGTAACGGGACACAGCTTGCCTGCATGGCGGCGTACTTTTCCAACGGGAAAACCGTTTCCCACACCGGTGCCAAGTGGGCCACTGCGGTGGTTGCCGGTGCTGGGCTTGTGGTCTCCGCCTTGCTTCTGGCCTTTGGAAACTCGAACGCCGCGTCGCACATTTCCGCCAACGCCTCGGCGCTTTTCGTCTACTTCCAGTCGGTGGTGCTTGTTTCCATGCTTCACGTGGATTCGGTGCCGCCAATTGCTTCCGCTTGGGCCGAGAACCTTGCGTGGTCGTTTGGCCTCATCAGAACCGAGTTCATGCAGAAGATCTTCCGGTGGTACGTGCAGGCCACCGGCGGAACCCCCACGTTCTATCTCGTTCAAACAGACAAGCAAGTCTTGGTCCAGCGGTCTTTGGAATACTTGCGCCAGTTTGAGTATCTTAAGAAGCGTGCTGCCGAGCTTGTTGTGAACTCCTCGTCGACCCTCACTGTTCTCAGAGGTATCAAGCGCGTTGGCTACAATGCGGACATCGAGATCACCTCCATTGTCGTCACCGGCTTCACGTTTTTTGTTATTTGTGGATGGGTGCTTGCCGGAATCCTCTTGTTTTGCAAGCTCTTTTTGGACATGTTGGTCAAGACCAAGGCGGTCAAGAACGAGAACTTGGCGCTTTTCTTCCGCTCGAATTACAAACAGGTGATTAAGGGCGCGCTTTTGCGCTACATCTCCATCGGTTTCATGCAGCTTACCGTGTTCTCTCTCTGGGAGTTCACCGAGCATGACTCTGGTGCCGTCATTGTGCTTGCCGTGTTGTTCTTGGTGCTTGCCGTCGGCATCTCCGGATGGGCTGCCTACAGAACGTACTATTTTGGGAAAACCTCTGTCGAGAACTACAAAAACCCGGCTGCTATTCTCTACGGAAACCAGCGCGTCTTGGACAAGTATGGGTTCTCGTACACTATGTACAACGCCAACCTCTACTGGTGGGGCGGTGCCTTCATGGCATTCAACCTTGTCAAGGCCATCTTTGTCGGCCTCTGCCAGTCCTCGGGTAAAACACAGGCCCTTGTGTTTTTCATCCTCGATCTCGGCTACTTGATCGCGGTCGGCCACTACAAGCCGTTCTTGGACCGCTCGACCAACATCCTCAACATCATGATCGCCACCGTGGTGATGCTCAACTCGCTCTTTTTCCTTTTCTTCTCCGACCTTTTCGGCCAGCCAGGCATGGTGGGCTCGATCATGGGCTGGATTTTCTTTATTCTCAATGCCGCGTTCTCGCTCATTCTCTTGGTGCTCATTATTGTCTACATTGCCATTGCGCTTCTCTCGAAGGTGCCGGATGCCCGTTTCCGCAGAGCCGGCGACGACAGAACCTCGTTCCAGCGCAACTCGTTGTTGGTGAACGACGAGAAGCTGATTGCCCTGAACCTCGACCCTACGCTCCTCGCCACGCCGAACCCCGGTGCCGAGGAGTTGTTGGACCTCGGTGTGGTGGCCAAGACCCACCAGAACAACTGGGAGGACGAGATTTACAAGTTGAAGGACATGGTGAACTCGAAGGGCGATCTTCTTGACGACGCCCACACGCGCAGCAAGGACAACATTGCGAAGCTTCGCAATGTGAATGGCAGCACTGACGTTGACGAGCCGGTCGACCACCAGGTCACCCCAGCCGGAGAGTCGTTGGGTTCCAAGTTGGCACACACTCTCTCGTGGCGCCGCAACAAGCAGGGAAACAGCAACGCCGTTAACCTGTTGACCAAGAAGCTCAGTGCGGTGAAGCTTTCGCGCAACAACTCCCAGGCCAAGAAGGCGGCCTACGCGCCAATGGCCGGTGGCATTGCCGTCAACACGACGCAGCCGGCGCACCAGCGCCAGACGCTGCAGACGCCTATCAACTCGCCTGACGACTTCAACTTCATGCCGCGCGACCGCGTGAGCTCGAGCTCCAAGCTCCTTGATGGCGATTACCTGAACTTCAACAGCTACCCGATGCAGAGCACCGACATTGTTGGCGGCGGCAAGACGCAGCGGCACGTGGCTGAGAGTCCCATGAAGACGCCCTACGACAGCGAGGACGAGTTCAACAACGCCTACGGGAAGAAGTTTTAATGATGTATATTATGGATAAATATTGTGGTTTACCCACGTAGTCAGCAGTGACGAGCGTAGCGAGGCGCTGCGACGTTCTCAAAGAGCAGTGCTACCATCAACGAGTAGTGCTTTTATCAGAGAGCAGTGATATAATCGAAGGGGACGAAGCGTATACTTTAGTGTATACTCTTATAGAGTTCTATATTCGAGTAAGTAACTTGTCAGTTAGCAACGGCTGGCACAGCCAGGTGCTGAATATAGCAGTCATAAGCTTAGAAATGGGCAGCAATTGAGCGATGGCTGTCACGGGGAAGCAGTGCTTGCGACAAGTAACAGGTAATAGTACACATCGCACAATACTGAACAGTAGCGGCTGCGGATACTATCAGTCTTCAGTGCCGAGTTGCCTGGGCCATGGACCACGCCCCTTGGAAATGTAGTGGCCAGCGCTCACCCCACGATGTCTCACTGTAAGCGCCCTGCTCTGCTTCTAGGCAGCGTTTGCATCCGCCTAATGACATTCTCGCTTGGAGCACGTCCGAGACACGACAGATGACCCTCTGACTGTAGTTGGTTTCGTAATTGGCTCGTAATGCTGGAACAGCAACTCCGGCTGCTTTGGTAGAACACATAAGAGAGTATTCATCTGTTGCACTGTACTGCATAGTCACTCATATGCGCTTGTTCACCAGAGCACACTGCACAGCCACTTCGCACTTCTTCGCTACCGCCCGGCAATGCTTAGTCGTCCACCCCCACCTCAACATTGATGCTCGTTTTGATTTTTCCTCGGAGCTTCTTCACTCTTTTTGGAACAGCTTTCTTAGCGACCTGCTTGACGCCCTCGCGCAAGCCGGTATGCACGCCCAGCACACTATTTATTCCAAACCCTTCAGTGCTCGCTCCACTGCCCTTGAACAACTTGGTATAGTACAACGGCACGACGTGCTGGACGTACAGCTGTAGTGGGAGCGCCACCAAGTGCTGGTTGTAGGTGTTCTCGGAGTAGAGCGGGACGAAAGGGGTAAAATCACTGCACTCCTCGCTCCCGACCTGAGTGCACTTCAACACCTGCCCCCTCTGTGTATAGGGCGCCCACTTTCCTAAACCCGTTGTCGGGATCTTTTCAAGCCTGTAGCAGCAGAGCGGGGACGGCAACTGGGGGGCTCTGCTGAGTCTAGATGTCTTGCGCTGCTGCAGGCTGGAGTCGCACCACGTCAGGTTCCAGTCCAGAATGTGGTTGCGCAAGAGCGACTCGGAGGTGAGCCCGATCTTTTCCGAGCGGACCAAGCTGCGCACGTTCTTGCCCTTCTCGCAGAATGAGAGCGCCGTGAGCGCGTAGAGGCCCTTGAAGGTGACTCTGTTGGTGCGCGAGACCCGGATGCCGGTGTATGGCACCAGGGCATACCCACTCGGGTCGCAGATCGGGTCGTTGAACAAGCGGTAGGACAGAGCCAACGAGAGGCAGCACAGCAGCAAGAGCAGGCTGCTCCTTAGCAGATGCAGGTGCATGTTGCAAGTGGGAGGTGAGTACTGTTAGTGAACAGTGAGGACTGTTGTGAACTTGTGTGAGTACAGTGTAACTTGGCCGTGAGTACTAAGGATCACTGAGGGTGAGTACTAGTCCGAGGACCACAGAGGTGAATACTAGTCTAAGACTCAGCTAAATACAGCTTGGAGCTTGCTGATGCGTGTATAGTATATTATAGTATAGAGTACGCGGTGTACTGGAGGTGATTATTGTTCGGTGTAGGTTGCAGTGGAGGAGTGGCTTCCAATATGCACTATGCAATATGCAGTTTGTGCGGAGCACCGCGGGTTGTGGGCGGGCCCCTTGCCGCCAAATCGAGCCGCTTGAGCTCCTGGAGATGCCGCTGCAAGACCGCGGCCGAGACATGTATATCAAAGTCGAGGAGCTTCATGCAGTTGATCTCGAGCGAGAAGTTGGCGCGGTGCTGCGCGTTCCAGCCGCACACGCTGAAGTACTGCGCGGTGGCGGTGACTCGGTCCAGCACGAGCTTCTCGGCGATGCGCAAGTAGGCCAGGACGAGCTTGTAGGCAAGGTGCTCCGTTACTTTTAGGCGCTTGCAGAACACTCTGTGGACAAAGTAGGACGCGGCAATGTAGGCCTCGAGCGGGAGCTGAAGGTGCTTGTGGATGCGCTCGAGGAACTGGCGGAGTGACACGGGCGGGAGGATGTCGATGCGGAACAGCTCGAGCAAGTCCTTGGCGCACCAACGCTGGGCGGGTGTGCCCTCGCTGGCGCTGGAGTGGCGGCTGGACTCGGCGGTTCTGGGCGGGTCCGGGCTGAGGCTGCGCGGCGGAGAGCCGTCCAGAAGGCCAGGCAGGGCCGCCAGGCCGGCGGATGCGGGGCGGCTCGCCGAGATGGAGGGGGCCAAATGCGGGTCGGGCTTTGCTTGCAGCGACGGCTGGTCATGAAGCACCCCAGGAAACTCGTCTGGCTGAGTAGTTTCTTCCACATGTGAGTCTGCACTTTCTAGTTGATCTCCAATTCGGTTCTTGCGTTCTTTCTCGGCGTCGCTCCGGCCTTCTCCGTTGCCCAACTTGCCTGACTCCTCCCTATCTAGTACTTGCTCTGCTCTCTCCGAGTCAGGTTTCTTCCGGGGCAGGATAAGTTCCACCGAGTTGCGTCGTTTTCGCGACACGTTGCCTTCGTGCGGCCCCGTTTCTCTGGAAACCTCGTAGCCATTGGAAAGCCTCATCACGTTGCTCAAGGTCCTGTGGAGAAACGCTAGCCCGTGAATTCTGTCAAAACTCGCCAACTCTAGCGGAGCAGTGTGGTCCGCGGCTAGCACCCGGTCGAGCGCCGGCTGGACGTCCGCGATGTACTCGTCGTAGTGGATGCGGTGCAGGGTCGCGGTGAGCTTGCGGGTGGTCATACTGAGAAGAAACTACGCGCGCCACGGCAGACGTCTGATATATATTCAGGGGATTTTCCGCAACACCCTGGCCCGGTTGCTGCCCGCATAAGCGAGACACAAGACGCACGGCCGATCTTTTTCCTGGCTACCTGGGGCTTGCTTGTCTCATGTGTCTCAGCTTGCCAGCGCCGAAATAATCCGCGGCGATCGCACCGAGAAATTCCTCGCTGATGCGCATGTGCGAGTCATCGATGCTAAGAAATGCGAGCTTCCCCTTTTCGTCCAACCCACGTAACCCAATGAGATCTTCTAAGTAGAGCTCTGTCTCATTGTAAGGCTTTTCGGCCTCCGCAAACCACGCCGTCTCTTTGGGAACCACCACCGTGTCCTCCTCGAACTTGACCATGACGAATTGTCCCGCAATACTTGCCAAGCGCTTTTTGTATGTGCGCTTGGCCTCCTTCTCGTTATTGAGATACACGAGCCAGCTCAGGTGCTCCAAGTACTGCTCATGCTCTTCCGGCCGGCCCTTGTAGTACTGTGCAAACACGATTTTCTGCTGCACATTGTCGTTCCAGATCTGGGCCTTCACGAGCCGGTTGCGCTGCCCGCAGAGCCAGTCCCCCTTGGCGCACTCGGGCAAGTCCGTGATGCCCATGTGCGGCGAGCCGAAAGTGACAATGTTTCGTACTTTGCCGTCCAAGATGTCGCACTGCTCCAATAGTGCTCTGACGAAGAGCCCGCCCTGAGAAAAGCCAAGCAAATCCACTTGTGAGCTCCCGCTGACGACACTGTCATTTGCGAGCCGCAGGCAGACCTGCTCGATCTGCTCGGGCATGTTGGCCACCAACAGCATTTTGGAATCCTGATCCGCATTGGAATCTAGGTAGACTGAGTAAATGTACAAGTCCCTCTGCTCCTTCCGGATTATGTTAAACACTTTATTCATGGAGTCGCTGTCGTACGAGTCCCCTAGCCCGTGCCACACGATCAACGGGATGCCATTTGACAGGGAAATGCCGTAGTTTAGCCGGGACGAAGCCAGTGTTATCTTGTTTGTGACCAACTCAATCTTCTCCTGGCTAATGCTGGCCCCCCATAGAAGGGTGCTTATCTGCTGTAGTATTCTCATGGATTGGGTGTCTCCCTGCTCCGCATCTCACATGGCATCGCTTCGCGGGGCATTTCCTGTCACGTGCAGGCGGTCGGTTGCCGCCAAAAAGCGGGCAGCAATCTCTGCCTATGCGACATGGCGAGTCTCGACGAGTTGACAGCCGACGCCGCGCTCGATGTTCTCGTGGCGAATATCAGTGTCCTTATTGACTATGGATTGAAGCGGCCCAATCTCTTGGTGGCGGCAAAAACCAGCGTGGTCCCCGAAAAGGACTCGGTCAAGGTGTTCTTGCCCAGTAAGAGCCTGGACACGCTGTTGGACACCCAGGGGTTGGAGCTCGGGCTGCCCTTAGCCGAGGGGGAGAAGGAGTTTCAAGAATTGCAGGAGACGTTCACAGACATCACTTTCAAGCGGCAGAAGCCCCAATACAGTCTCGACGACCATCTCCTGGAGGATGTGGCCGATAGCTCAGTGGTGCTGCTTCTCCGCAAGTTCAACCTCAAGAGCCTTCCCGACATGCCGCTCCGCGCCTACGTGCAACGGTTGCACAAGTACATCAAGTTTTCGCCGGCGGTTTTGGTGGCGGCGTCCCATTACATATATAATTTAGTGCTTGCCACCCCGAGCTTTGCGCTCTCGGAGTTGAATGCCTACCGCATTGTCCTCACTTCTCTCCGCATCGCCTCGAAATTAGTCGAGGACATGAACCACAGCGCCAAGTTCTTTGCCCAGGTCGCCGGGATCCGGCGTGCCGAGCTCTCCAAGTTGGAGATTCTTCTTTTGTTCTTGCTTGACTTTGACCTCAAGGTTGACCACACGAATCTCAGCCAGCATTTGGACATCGTGAGGAGATTGCAGGAGGTCGGCGAGGTGCTTAAGGAGGAGGCTAAGGAGGAGGCCAAACAGGATGGAGGAGGAGAGAATAAAGAGGGGGCCAATGGGGAGGCCTCTCATGAGGACAATTCTACCGAGGGCAATGTCGATGAGGGCAATATCATTGAGGACGATGCTACACATGAAACCTAATGAGGGTGGTGCAGACTGATAGCAGTGCCTTGCCGAAAGCAGAGCGCTGTGTCACCTCAGGATTGCCCAACACAGTATCACTGAGGCTCTCAGTGGCAGTTCACAAGTGACGCACCCAATGCCTTGTTTGCCAGTGGACTATGAGGCTATTGGTGCTTCAAATCACACTATGCATTCATGCAGATTTTGCATTGCCGCAGAACGGTGGAATCTTGACAAGTGTCTGTTGTGTATACTCACTTTGAGGTAGCATGCAACCGCTTAGATTTTTCTAGATCTTTTGCTTGGCAAGCTGCTCTCTGGCACTCCCTCTGAATGGATCACGGGCGGGCTTGCTGTATGGCTCATCGAGTGGCTCACCGAGTGGCCCATTGAATGGCTTCTCCTTTGCACTGCTTCGCTTGCGTCGTCAGTGCTCACGCTCACCACTGCACAATACCAGGGTCGCAGCATTTTCCACTACTGCTGCTGCTGCTGCTGCTCCCGATTACATGTATCTAAAAGTACACATTCTTAGTTTGTTATCAAGTGTATGAAGCGTGAAAAGTAACGCGAGGTAAAATTAGAGTAACAAAGTAGGTCAGCGTTGTGCGAACTATGAAGGATAGGTTTCTCGGGCATGCGATATATGCAGCTCAAAGTCGGTGGTTGATGGGAAGGTCCTTGATTTAAGGCTAAAAGTGCCGGTAGTTTGATATTATAACCCAACTTTAATTATGCACCGCCTCGCTTGCGGTCGGCAGTGCTAGCTAGTTGAGCAAAATCAGCGACTTCCCAAACCCCAAAGTACTCAGCTTTGGCGCCGGCTTAGGACGCACGCCTAGCACCTTCCCTATCTTATCTCTAAGGAGTCCCTCTTCAAACGTAAACTCAACCGCCGACGCTTCACACTTGCGAAGATAAAATCTGAGAGTATGCACATCGTCCTCCTCAATGTCAAGCGATGCTCCATCGTCGGGGGTCGTGATCTTGAGGGTGCGCGCCATCTCCTTGAGAAAATGCGAGGCTTGGCGCACGATGTCAGTAAGCACAAGAAGCTCGTCAGGACAACAAACAAGAAGACAGCCATCGTAGTACATAAGTAACACATCGCGGAACATAGGGCGTAACCACTTACGGGAAACCGCGTCGCTGCATACTGTGCACTCCCAGTTGTCCTGGGGCACATAGTTGTAATCGCGTTTGAGGCAGGTCTCATGATACCGCTCAAGACAAGAAACACACCGCACTAGCCGCGCGTGCTCCTCGGGCTTGCGGCAGTAGCAGCGTGCACGCCGTTCCTCTTTACCCTCCTCTGGCGGCTTGATAGGGTCTGTGTCTGGCCCAGCAAGGCACCAGTTGTTGATACTGAGCACGTCAACCAACGCCTCGCGGAGAGACTCCTTCATGCCAAGCACGTTGTTCTGGTTGATGAGCTTGCGCGTCTCCACGGACCACTGTTCGGCCTGGCCAGCAAGGTAGACAATATCTCTGTCCCCCTCCCCTCCATAGCGTCGCAAGTTTGCAAGCAATGTAGTGAGCTCGCTGTGTTTCGGCCGAATATCCTTGTCGCCACCGTCGTTGTGGAGCGAGTAGCGCAGAAGGTGCTCGTTGTCGACATTTTTTAGCACATTCTCGGGCAACCCCTTCATCAATTTCACAATGAGCAGCTTCGTGTAACCCACGGTTTCGCGGACCTTAGCGACAAGCCGTTTGATCTCTTGGAGCTCCTCGGCGTAATCCTCTTGGCTCTGAGTGATGCCATCAATCATCTTACGGGTTTGGCCGTAAAGTGGTACACCCTTCGAACCCTCGAGAAGCTTGTCAATCTCGGCAAATTTGATTAGATCGTCCAGCAACATGGCCCGCAATTTCTGGTCAAGCTCGTCACCTTGCGCAAGGGTGAGACGAAGATATTCAACCAACGGCTCATTCTGATTGTCATAGACTAAATCTTGAACCGTAGCATAGAGATCTGCAATTTCTGCTAAGTCCTCCGCCTTGCTCTCATTGTTTCTGAGTTCTTCAACCCGCGACTTCCACTGCATGCACTTGACCACTTTCCGCAAGAACGCCACCGATTTGAGTTCAACGCCAAGATCCTCGCCAGTTTTGATAAGATTATGGAAATCTTCCACGGAGTGGCCTTTTTCTTTCACGGCAGCACTCACTTTTTTGTTGAACGCCTCGATGCTCTCGGCTAGCGCTTCCAACTCGGCGATTTCCGGCGTAGAAAACTTCAACTCCGGGATCTGCTCAATCACGGCCTGGGAAAACTCGGCGGTAGGAAAATGCCCCCTCTCGCCTGCCCGGAGTACGATCTGAGCATCATTAATCCAGGCATGTGCCTCGCGCACAAACTTCTTGAGGCTTTGGTACTCTGGAACGCCTTCGTACAAAAAAGAGTCCGCAAGGAGACGCTGGAGGGCCTCCATATCGGGCTTTGCTTCCCCATCAACAAGTGCGTGAAGACTGCGGAGCCACTCCTTAGTGTCGTTCAGGTTCGCGAACAACACATTGTAGATCTTGCGGAGCTCCACGTCGGTGTGGTAGAGCTGATACTCAATTTGGGCACGTGATAAGGCCTTCGCGAACTTCTTGTTGGTTTCAAAGGTGGTGACAAAGTCCTGGAGCGAGACCTGATAACGCGAATCGTTGAAGATAATAATTATCTTCGACGGGAAACACGTCTCAAGCGTGTGGTCGGAGAACGTGTCCTTGTAATCAAGAACCCCCTCCTCAATTTTGACAGCTTCGAGGTTTGGTAAGAGCACCTTCATCTTTCTTCTGAGCTCCATCTCGTTGTCGTAGAAAGTCTTGTAGAGCGGCTTGACCTTTTCTTTTAATTTCTCATCCTTCAAAGTACTACTATCTTTAGCCACCTTGATCAACAATTGCGTCAGAGCAAATCCTGGAACGACGTTCTGCAGGATCAACCATCGCTCTGCCTCGAAGATCAGATCAATCCAACTGTAAGATGCGTAGTTGACGCTCTCGGCAACAGTGAACCCAAGACTCACACTCGACGTATAACTGCGCGGGAACTTAATGATATACTGGCCAGGATGCTGGTAAGTTTTGTACACAGGGATTCCGTTCTTGAGAAGATAGTCGGGCGGGAAAAACGTGTCTTGGTTGAAGCAAATGGGCGTGTTTTTAATACGCAGCTTGAGACTCTCCTGCTTGCTTCCGGGACTGAACCTGTCCACTTTCGTAAGACCCAGCGACGTGTTGTGGAAAAACTTGCCAAAGAACAGATTGTTTTTGTGAGCAAACCGATCATTATCATAAAATGCCTCAACCTTATTTTCAAGCGACAGCGCAAGGAACTCCTTGACGCTCATGTTATTCGTAACGGTCAACTCGGCGTCGTCATGGAAGTTCTGACGTTTCTCCTTGACGGTTTTTGCAACCAAGTCTTCGAATTTCTGCTGGTAGGCAGGCGGAATGCTGTACCAGATCCGCGTGGAACCCAAGTGATTGTACGACGCCTTGTAAAGAAAGTGGTCCTCGATGTTCCACGTCTCGGTGCTGAACATCATGCCGACGTTGCACTTGGGCAACGTAAGAGCAGCGTACTCGTCGTCGTCCAAATGGCGGAGCAACGACTTGTCATTTATAGGAAAGTTGTTCAAATTCCAAGGGTCCATGGCTTCTTTAACCTTGTTGTCTGTGATAGGCTGCGGGCAACTGATGGTAGGAAACGCAGATTCGTGCACTGTGGAGAGCACTTCAGCAGCACTCTCGACCTCCTGCGACAGGCTCCTGTTGAACACAATGTTCCAGTACAATTTTTCAAGATGCTCGTCGTCTGGCTTTTGCACCGCTGCGTTCAATGGCCATCTCGGCGCAGCGCCTCTCTCCACTCCCTTGTTTTTACTTTTGTTCTTCGGAATGTGCTCGTACTCTAAGTTTGCGTCGATCCCGATGTGGCTGGCAAACTGGCGCAAGATCAGCTCCTCGAATTTGAGGTTCTTCTCAAAAAACTGCTTCAAGTTGTAAAGAGGCGCGAGCTTCAGATCGTACGACGCGGTGTCAAGCACGTTCATGAGGTTTTGGTCAAACCAGTCGTAGAAGTTGTACTCGGTCAACGTGTTGGAGTCCTTCAGCGTGAGCAGCCGCTTCTCTTCGGTGATGTTGTTGAAGTACGTGTGGAAACCTTTGGAGCGGAGAATATCTCTGGCGCGCTTGAACTCGGCGGCTGAGCCTAGAATGGTAGGGATCTCTTCCAGGGTCTCTGAAATCTTCTGCTTCTTCGGGGCGTTTGTCTGGGTCGCGGCGAATGGCCGTTTCCCCTCAGCATTAAGCACATCGCCATTTTTTTCTTGGTACTCGTCAAAGTCCAAGATAACACGCTGGTACGCGCTTTTCAACGAAGACGAGAGCGACGTCATAATACGCCCCGAGTAGCCAAGCTCCCGCCCAATCTGCGCCCAGAGTTTCTTCTTGCACACAACATGGAACCCGCCGCGCAACTGCACGTACTTGCGAAGCCTATAGAGGTCGAGAATCCGCTTGTCGATCGAGGGCAATTTGTTAAGAATCGCATGGGCGTTCTTCTTGCCGTTGAGCCGGAGATGGAACTCAAAGAGCTGGTAGAAGAAGTCGAGGCGCAGCTCCATCTCGTTCTGGAAGTTGTTGAGGAGCTGGCGCCGCAGCCGAAACCAGAAGAGCTCGGTGTTGAGCGAAAACGTCGTCAGCCAGCCGGCGGGCGGCACCACTTTCACTGCGCCGTAGCGTTTTCCAATGTGGTTGATCTTCTCGGTGAACTCGAGCGGGTTCTGGAACTCGGCCTCGCTCATAAAAAATGTCGGGAGCTCCTTGGGCTGTCGATCATCTTCCGCAAGAGGGAAACTAATCTCGTCGTTGATGAGCACCTCTGTTTCTTCAACGGCGTTGTACTGGTAGTTCTCGTTGATGTTCTCGCGCATGTCGACAAAGTTGAAGTCGAGCGGCGGATTCACCCGGGTGCGGTGCTGGAGGTAAAGGTACGGGTTGTAGTGGTGGGTGGTCTGGTTGTCGCTCTTACTCTCGGGGAGCGACTTGTAAAACCGCGAGGTCTTTGGCGGGCCGCGCGGTTTGAATCCCAGGGAGTAGCCTGCCTTGGACGATGCCGGTGGCTCGCTCAGGACCTTATCGCTGTACACCAGGGACATTTTTGAGCGGGCGCGTGCCGTCGTGTTGTATATCTTAGGGCTGGTCACCGGTGGCCGCGACGATGGTGCTCGCGTCGGGGTCGACATGCTGGTGTTCATGGGTGAGTATTGCGGAGCAGGTGTGGTCAATACCGGGTGGTTGTGGGATACAGCGGAAGATGTTGGGGATGAAAATTTCCCATGCGCGAAAAACAGGTGACAGCGGGGGGATCAGTTGGTTGCACTGAGCCGGGGAGAGAGACGGAAATTGTAAATTGTAATTTTATTGAGCTACAACTGTTTGGAATTACGTGGCTTACTTTACTTTATGAGTTTAGGGCTTCCTCAGTGCTAGGCACTGAAGCTTAGACGGATGCGGTAGACGAACAGCAACGCATTTTGAAAGGAGGACGCATCGAGAGGGAGGCGAGGCGGAGGCAAGCCACCATGTTGCAGTTTTCCGAGGAGTAAAGCAAATCACAAAGTGAGTCGTGAAATACATAATCTACCAACTAGCTGGACAGTCCAATCCGGAAAATTTGAGCTTTTTAATGACGGCCCCTCCTTTCGCATTCCTTCTCATGATGGGCCTGTGCCCGTGCCTCTGCCCATGCTGGGGACCTGTAGAAATCGCAGTGTCCAGCGAGACGCACCCCCCGACCGAAACCGGCTGGTTGGCCCACCCTCCGATTCAGGCCCGCGTCACTGCCGTCGTCATAGCTGATGTGGCTTGGCTAGTGGATTGTTTGGAGCCCGTACCTGCTGCGGCCACCCAGTGGGTCGCCACATTGCATTGCCCAATGACACCTGGCCCGTGCATGATCTGGTTACAAGGATCGCCGGTGCCCATATTCGCTGCAACGTTGCGAGGAACGGGGGTTTGGCCCAAGTGCTAACGTACCATTGGCAATTGGTGCGGCACCAATTGCAACGCCAATGCTATTGGCCAACCGCAACTGCCCTGACCCACTACGCCTCAACGTGGGCGTCCCCGTATGCGGCCCCTAAATCAATATAAGCCCCCGAGCAGGTTAGGCCAGACCCATATACCGTTGCTGCATGGTGCAGATATTACGTGATGGTCTGCAACTTGTCTGGACGAATTCCAAGTGGGGGCACGTTTACCTCGGGAGCACTATAAATATAGGCCGCAATTCCCCTCTGTTGCTTCTGTAGTTCATACTAAATCATCACAAATGGGTTTGTTCAGCGGTCACCACAAGGATAACAACAACGACAACAACAACGACTCCTACGGGTCTAACAACAACAACGACTCTTACGGGTCGTCTGGCAGAGACAACAATGACTCCTACGGATCGAGCAACAATGACTCCTACGGATCGAGCAACAACGACTCTTACGGGTCCAGCAACAACGACTCCTACGGCTCGTCGGGCAGAGGCGGAAACTCCAACAACGACTCTTACGGTTCGTCCAACAACGACTCTTACGGTTCGTCCAACAACGACTCCTACGGTTCGTCCTCCTCCGGCAGAGGTAACTCCGACTCGTACGGCTCTTCTAACAACGACTCTTACGGATCGTCTTCCTCTGGTAGAGGCAACTCTAACAACGACTCGTACGGATCGTCCAACAACGACTCGTATGGATCGTCCAACAACGACTCGTACGGATCGTCTGGCAGAAACAACTCCGACTCCTACGGCTCGTCTGGCAGAGACAACAACGACTCTTACGGCTCGTCCAACAACGACTCGTACGGCTCTTCCTCTTCTGGCAGAGGCGGTAACAACGACTCTTACGGCTCCGGCAGAGACAACAACGACTCTTACGGTTCCGGCAGAGACAACAACGACTCTTACGGATCGTCTAACAACGACTCGTACGGATCCAACAACAACGACTCTTACGGTTCTTCCGGCAGAGGCGGCAACTCTTACGACAACGACAACAACGACTATTAAGTTATGTTGCCAATGAACTAGCTACGATTTAGTTTTATGCCGATACTTGATCTGAACTTTCCGTAGATGCCCCCGCAACTCAGAGCGGTGCTAGCGCGCTGCATGGAACTGCATAGAACTGTGTCCATAACGTGACACCTAATTTGGCCCTGGCCGAAGTGCGAGATTAGGCCCAAGTCAAAAGTAATGTAGATCAATCGGCAGGTTGAGTTCCCTGCAATAATTTCGGGTATTGCCAACATCCCTGACCCGTATTGAGAGCCGTGACCACCTGGTTGTGGGGCCACTACGATCAGCGGCCGATTAGATTCTGGTGGTTGCCTCAACATGGTGCAGTCTGTACAGAGTGTAGAAATCGCTCATTGGTCATCAGCAGTGGCGAGCGTTAGCGAGACGCTGCGGTAATCGCAATTCTGTTCATATATTGTCTCGCTAACGCTCGCCATTGCGGTAACAGCAACTCTATTGGAATGTTATTGCTGTTAACAAATGTTGCCGTTTGTTGCGGCTCCTGTGAGCAAGGCACTGGGCTCGCGGCCGGCAGAGTGCAAGCTAGTTGGGCTTGTTCCACAAGTATAAAGGAAAGCTATTATGACTAGTTGGTGGTCATTGCGCACGCTTTGTCTTTACTCATTTTGTTTAGATTTAATTGCTTTCTCGTACTTTGTTGAGTCCCTCGAGCAAGCCCGTTTGCCATGACAGCTCATATGCAGCGCCGCCTCGACCGTGGGGGACAACACGAGGGACCCACTTTAATCACCTTCATTGCAAATTGAATTACAACAATGAAATTTCCGCACTCACTCGAATAACCGTACCTTCCAATTAACACATATGGTTCTTACTCTCTTAAGCTTCCTGCGGAACTACGTCCGGATTACAGTATGTGGGATACAGGTAGCGATGTACATGCTGTGAACACGTTGGCACTACTACAATTTCTCCCCATCGACGGTCACTGGTAACACTGTCTCTCAGCTGGGAGTCCTCTTTTCTCATGGCTCTGTGATTGCCCCTTACTAGCCATGGAATAGCCTACAAATCGCACAGACCCCCGATCATGCTTACGCATGATCCAGAATGTCCGACCTCCGGCCGGCCACCGGCGACCCCGCTCACGCCCACCCACAGGCCGCCTTTGGTGCGGGCCATCGCCGACTCCACACAATTTCACTGCAGGTTTCCTCACACGCTTACAGCTATCTCTCGAATCTACACTCAACGGGTCAATGTTCGCGCCCCAATTGTTCCCGCGGGCTTTTCGCGCAGGCTACAGCGTCAACCGGGGTTTCTTACTCAATCCACGTCTCTCTTCTTTTGTCCGCTGCCATTCCCACTCCCACAGCGACACCCACTCGCATAACGACTCACACGCCCATTCATGTGGCGGAGAAGACCACGACCACGTCCACTTGCGCTCCTCGGAAACCGAGAAAAACGACGAGGTGCATTTCGGAGTGAGAGGCAAGCACTACGAGTATGTCAGTGGCACGGGGGAGAAGACGTTGGGCAACTCTCAGCTCAAGTCGATCAACGACCAGGCCCCCGCCGAGCATTTTGACCCCAACGCAAGCCACAGCCACAGCCACGACCACGGCGGGCACTCCCACTCCAACGAGCTTTTTCAAGACTTGACCTTGAAGAAGGTCATGACCAATCCGGGCTCGCGCATCACAATAATCGGGTTGCTTACTAACGTCGCCATGGCTGGCGCCAAGGGAATTGGCGGAGTGGTGTTCCACTCGCAGGCGTTACTTGCCGACGCCGTGCACGCGCTCTCAGACCTCGTCTCTGACTTCCTCACCCTCTTCACGATTTCCTTTTCTCAGAAGCCGAGCAGTGCGAATTTTCCAAACGGCTTTGGGAAAATCGAGTCGATCGGCTCCCTCTCTGTCAGCTCCTTGTTGTTGGTCGCCGGGTTGTCCATGGGCTACTCGTCATTGGCCGCGATAGTCGGACCCATGATCCCCGCCGAGATCGCACTGAACATACACCATTACAAAGAGCTTTTGCACATCCACGGCGGACACGGTCACTCTCACTCGCATCAAGTGGCAGACATCAACGCTGCCTGGGTCGCCGGAGGGTCTATTGTTGTCAAGGAGTGGCTTTTCAGAGCCACCAAGAAGATTGCAATCAAGCAGAACTCGAACGTGCTCTTGGCAAACGCCTGGCACCACAGAGTCGATTCCCTCACTTCGTTGGTCGCATTGGTCACGATTTCTGGCGGGGTGGTGTTCAATGTCAACTGGCTCGACTCGCTTGGCGGGTTCTTTGTTTCTGCTTTGGTGGTGAAGGCTGGTTACGGCGGGGCGAAGCGGTCGATTTTGGAGTTGATCGACAGCTCGTTGCCGCGCGACGGGGAGCACTATAAGAAAGTGGAGGCGCAGATCAACGAGGTGTTGGCGCAGCTTACCAGTAACAACAATGCTAGAAAGCCATATGCGATCAAGCAGCTCGACATGCTTGCCTCGGGGCCAAACTATATAATTAATAACTTGGTTCTTGTTGCGCCAAAGCAGAGATGGGACAATGTGTTGACGATCAACGAGTTTGAGAACGTTACCAGGGTGATTAAAGAGCGGTTGTTCGAGGCAAACCCGCGCTTGAAGAAGATCTCGTTGGAGTTTGTTGAGGAGGAGTAGCAGTGACCACGAAGTGGACGCTGCACTGAACAGTCACTTTAGTAGACCATGGCGTCTAGCAACTTGGTACGAGGTACTAAATTAGCTACTTCCGTTTTTGTGCTATACTTTATTGACCAATGACCCTTTTTATGAACTTAATCAATCTATAGAGCTATCTCAGAGATCAATCCACATTCCACAATAGAATTAAATGTAACTGCAGGCAGCAATCGCGCCGAGCAGCCTTTCACAAAGCACAAGCGAGATCGTTTGCAGTAAATGATACGCACCGTGTAATCGTAGGAGGCAGGTATATGTACTGCTTTACTAGTTAAAACAACTCGCTAAATCCTACAACTTACTAAACTAATGTGGCCCTTGAACTACAGCATATTGCTACTACCCCTGCTAACAACTTTATGCATTGAATATTAGTACTAATTAAGCCCTGCCTGCTCCTTCCCCTTACTCCTCGTCGGTGTCCACCGGCTTTGGCGTGCCCTTTGGCGAGTTCAACCACTCGATGTATCTGAGTCTGCGTCTCTCGTCGCGCAACTTCTTCTCATTTCTCGTCAACTTGGTCTTGCGCGCTCTCACCTTGATGTTGGCTGGCGAGTCGTCGGTCTCGTCGGTCTTGCTGTACGACGCCTTGTCGAGCGTCATCTTGGCAACATCGCCATGCTTCCCATCCTCGAACCGGTCCTCGTTCAAGTTCCCGATCGACTTCGTCACCATCTTACCGTTCTCAACAATCCACTGTTCTGGGCACAAGGCACCCGTGAACTCGTTGTTGTGGGAAATCATCACCACACCTCCGTTCCAGTCTCTGATGGCAATGGCAAGCGCACCCAACGAGTCTCTGTCAAGATAGTTGGTTGGCTCGTCAAGAACAAGCAAGTGTGGGTTGTTCCACATCGCACCAGCAATAACCACCTTCACAAGCTGGCCACCGGACAACGAGCCCATTGGGGTGTGGTCAGCAATGTCGCCGTCCAACCCAACATCCTCAAAGTGCTGTCTGATCACTGGTGGAGACAAGTCTCTGTAGCCCAAACCCTCTCTCGAGGCCTCGTGGTCGTCAAAACGCTGCACCAACTTCTGGAAGCCGTGTTTCTCGAGGTCCTCCTTCGGCACCCACGAGTTGTATCTTGGGAGCCATCCCTTCCACTTGACTTCGTACTGGAACGTCTTCTTGAACTTCTGTCTGCCAACAATTGCCTCGATGGCACGCGGCCCCTTGCCGTCTCCCACCTCGATCTGCTTCTTGAGGGTCTCCTTCTCCTCGTCCGAGATCTTGCGCGACTCCTTGAGCAACACCTCACGGTCGTCACCAAACTTGTATCTCCACTGCAAGTACTGGTTCGCGGTCTTCTCCTTGTGCTGTTCGACGTGCTGCAACGCGTGCTGCGCAATGTAACCGATACGCAAGTTCGGGTGTTTGTCGACCTTACCCTGGTTTGGCATGAGTTCACCGGTAAGAAGTTTGATCAAAGTCGACTTTCCGGCACCGTTAGGTCCCAAAATGGCAACACGCGACGACAACGACAACGAGCAGGTGACGTCGCTCAACGACGGCTTTGGCGCGCCTGGGTACGCAAACGTCACGTCAACCATCTTGGCGACGGCCTTGGTGCGCGATTTGATACCCTGGAGCAACCCACAACGTGGAAACGCCATCTTGATGTTGGAGTCCGTCAAAGTGTAGTAAGACTTGGCCTCTGGCTTGACCTTGACAAGCTCAGAGAGGTTTCCCTTGTAGTAGACAAGCTTCTTGTTCTCGTAGTGGCAGATGTTGGTGCACACGCGGTCCAAGAAACCAGAGTCGTGAGACACGATAAGAGAGGTGATCTCGGTGTGCTGGAGCAAGTACTCCTCCAACCACGCGACGTTGGCCACGTCCAAGTGGTTAGTAGGCTCGTCGAGCAACAAAATGTCCGCCTTCATAAGCATCGCCTTGGCAAGCTCGAGCTTCATTCTCCAACCACCACTCAAAGAGTTGATCGCCTGGGCTCTGCGGGCCTCGTCGAAACCGACCTCGGCCAAAGCAGCAGTGATCTCCTCCTTGGTCGAGTCCAACTCAGTACCCACCAACGAGACAAGGTCCAAGTTGTTCGACGCATCGTCGTCAACGGGCACCTTGTGCTCGACAAAGCACGTGCGGAGCTCGTCCTTGCTTGGGAACCCGTCCACCTGGCCGTTGTTGATGGCACGCATAAGCGTCGACTTACCGGCACCGTTGCGGCCACACAAACCGTAACGGTGACCCTTGATCAACCGCAACTTGGTCTTCGAAAGCAACATTCTGCCACCGTAAGCCAACGAGAACATCGTGTTGACAATCTCAACACCCTCGTCCTCGTGGATGTCTTCCTCCTCCTCAATCTTGAACGCCTTTCTGAGAGGCTCAAGGTTGTCGGACTGGCCGATTTGCGCAAGGAACTCCTTGACGTCCTGCCACTCCTTGACCGCAGCCAAGTCGGCAATAATAGGAGCGACATAGTCCGTGGTGACAGAGTCCTCGATAGTCAAGGCCCCCTTCGCAAGGGTGACATTGTCTGGCGACACATTCGCCTTGGCGTACTCGTCGGCCTTCTGAATGACCTCAAGCGACTTCGATGCGAGCTCTCTGACCTCTGGCAAGGTACCGGTGTTGACAATCTTGGTGACACTAGGCAACAAAACCGGAATGTAGCGCTCGATCTCACGGTACTCGTTGACCAAACGAGTCAAGTTCTCGACGATGGTGATCGTCAAGCGGAGCTCTTCCTGGGAACTGCTCGACAAGTTCATCGACTTGTTCAAAGTAGGCACCAAAACAGCGAGGGTCGACTCGGTCACCTCGGTGACAAAAGTAGTCGACGCCAACGACTTGACACAGCTCGTGATCTTCTTTGGGTCATTCAACGCCGCGACAATCACTGGGAGGTTCTTCTCGAGATCCAAGTTGTCTTGCAAAACGTTGACAAACAAAGTAAGGGTCTTGAGGCCCTCCTTGGCCAACTCGGGCTTGAAGTCGCTCGACAAGTCCGCCAACACTGGCACGGTCTCGTAGAACTTCTTCTTGAGCACCTCCATGTTGGAGTCCTCGATGAGCTTGTTGACTAACTTGAGGGCGCCGATCTTGCACTTCCACTTGGCACTCGACTGCAAGTAGGTGAGGAGCTCTGGAAGCAACGCAGTAGGGTAGGAGAACTGCCCGTACAACATGTCAACGGTCTTCTGCGCAGCCTTTGCGACAACAGGCTCCTTGGCCACCAAAAGGTTGAGGCAGAGAGGAAAGAACTGTCTGAGGTACGCCTCGGCTGGCGAGTTGCCGGCCACGACGTTGGTGGTCAACACCTGGAGTAGCACCATCGAGCTCTCCTTCAAGAGCGCATTGGAAGCCTTGGAAGTGGTGAACAATTTCACAGCGGCAAAGATCTCCCAGTCATTGATCGACTGGGCACCAGCCTCCTTCACCTTCTCGGCGATCTCATTAGCAAACTTACGGCTCTCGGAGAGAGACTGCGCGTTCTTGAACTCCTCCAACAACTGGGTCACTGGAGAGAGCTGCAACTTCTCAAGCGACATATTGAGACCCGACAAAGAGGTGGTCGACTGCGATGGAGTAGTAAAGGTCAGCGACTGCGCAGACGAGTCGTAGTCCGACACGTTGGCGCTCTCTGGCTTTCTGTTCAAGCTTTGCGTCTGCTGGTTCTGGTAGTCCTGGAACGACATCGGCTGCTTCTGGTGGAAGCTGTTGTTAAAGCCGCCAGTGACATTGGGGCGAAAACCGGTGTTTCCGCCTGGGGTGAACGGCTGGCTGCCGCCCACATCAAACTTGGCAAACCGTTTTGGAGGCATCTTGATAGGTGTAGTTTGATAGCGTTTTTCAGATGCAGAAAAAAAAAATTTTTAGAGCAGAGCTGTTTTTTTCGTCACGTGGGAAAATGTGCGTTGACAGGTGGTTGGCAAGGAGGGGGGTCATTTTTAGACAGTAGGGTGTGCCTAAATTGTGAACTTTTTAATGAAAAATGAATGTGCGGGGCTTTGTGGTTGAGCGGCTGTAACACACGAAATTTTCCAAGTTGACATTTTTTCTGGTTGCCGCTGGGAAAGACTTCTTCAATGTTAGCTGCAGGCGCCTAAAATGGCACAGCGCTTGACATGATACGAGGCATTGCTAGCGACCAACCGCAAAGGGTGTGCCCCGCAGCAAATACACTACCAAAGTGCATTCATTACTTTCCATCTGTATGTTCTTCTGATATTTAATCGTTACTACAATTTATAATGAACGCGTGATATTAATGCTAGATTAGAATTAGTTTTAACGAGTATGGTTTTAACTAGTATGATTGAATGCTAGCAGTAGGCGTCAGTAGTGCCCATCGATCCCTGCTTCTTACAAGTTCTTGAGGCCATCCTCAAACTTCAACTCCTCATCCTCGACCTCCTCCACAGTCACCCGCTTCTTAGGCTTGACCGGCTCCTTCTGCTTCGGCACCTTTGGCACCACCACCTCCAACAAGCCGTTGGAGTACTTCGCAGTGATCTCGTCGTCCTTGATCTTCTGCAAAATTGGGAACTTGATGGTCCGGTCAAACTTGCCGAACTCAATCTCCGAGACAGTCAAGTACTGCGCGCAGGTGTCGTCCTTCTGGGTCTGCTCACGGCTCGAGGTTGAGCCCTTGATGTAAAGCTCCTGGTTCGTAGGGTGGAAGTCGATCTCGAAAGAGGATTTGGACGCACCGGGCAACGCGAGAATCACATGGTACGACTCCGGCTTGTCATACACGTCAATGCGTGGCGAGAATGGCAAGTTACCGGCAAACTGCGGCTGCGAGACCTGGATCGGGTCGCGCACCGGGCTTGGCGCGGTCAACTCGCTGAACGAGTTGGTTCTGTGTGGAAGACTAGGCTTGTCATGAGGAGAAGAACCCTCGTGCTTGGCAACGGTGTCTGCTTCGTTGGATGCAGCCTTCTCGGTGTCAGCCCTCTCAGCGTGCTCAGCTTCCTGCTCCTCCTCTTCCTGCTGGGCTCCCACCAATGCCTGCCGGATGAAGTCGGCAAGGTCAAACTGGACAGGAGCAGAGCGCCCAAACTCCTGAGAGTCGGCCTCGTTCTGGGCCTCGGTCTGAGGCTCCTTCTCAGCCTCCTGCTCCCGCGGCTCGGCACTGCCTCTCTGGCTCAAATTCTCAAGCACCTCGCAGATCTCCTTGCGCTCCTGCTGCTCCTGCTCGGCTCTCTGTCTGAGAGCCTGCTGCTGTCTCTCCTGCAAAGCTTTCTGTCTTTCCTGCAAGAACTTCTGCTGCTCCGCCTTCTGCTGCTCAGCTCTTTGCTGTTGCTGCTTCTGCTGCTCCAAGTACGGGTTGCGCGACTGGTGACGGTTCACCAAGTTCAAGACGTCTTCCAATGTGAAGGTCTCGGTTTCTTGCTCAGGTTCTGGCTCAGGCGCATACTGGTAAGCATACTGGGGGTATCCATAGGCCGGATAACCTCTTGGCGGGCCATACTGCTGGGCTCTAGGTCTCTGGGCCTGTCTCTGGCCGCGGGGATGGAAGTAGTACTGCTCAGGCGCCTGACGCGGCTGCTGGCGAGGCTGCTGCGGGCGTTGCTGACGGTAGCGCACCTGGGGGTACTCTCTGCCCTGGTCGAGGCTGTCGACAAAGTTGTAGTAGTCGAAAGGAGAAAAGAAAGCCATTTTTCTTGGTGGTTGATTGGGTTTAGAGTGGTAAACTGATGGAGAAAAAAGTTAGAGGGTTGAGATTGTGGGTCCCCTTTATAGTTGGGTTGCCACTGTGGATCGTGGGGGGAACATGCTGGAATATGCTGGAACCTGCCGGAACCCATGGAACCCATCGGCCTGCCACGCGGGCGGCTGCGGGGCGGCACTTCTGCCAGCGGCGGCTAACCACTACGGGCCAAGAGAATCACACAGAATCACACGCCCTCCTTGGACCTAGGTGAAATAATTTGCTCACTCTATGCACAGCTGTAATAATAAACTATACCTCTCCACTAGGTGGGAAACAAACTATGCCTCGCCTACACTAAGCAGGGGCGTCTCCCATGCCAGACGGCTCTCCAAACTCCGGCCGCTCGTGCGTCCGATCCAAGCCAGAGTGCACGGTTGCTATGCTGTAATGTTGTAGTGCTGTATTGGCACCCCAAACGTCGTACCACATTGCACAACGAGTAAACAACGTTGGCTGACAAATTGGGTACGTTCCAGTTCTCTATCATATCCTGCTAATTTTCTTTGCTTTTTTGCCCCTGTCGTTTGTCAGCGGGCGGTGTCTGCGGGTGGCAGCCGTGCATTGGCGAAGCCAATGTGCTGCGGTGTCTAGTAGGAAACGCCATAGGCAATGGCGAAGCCAATAAGCTTCGGTGTCTAACAGGAAATGTTTAATAATGCCATTGGCAATGGCGGAGCAATGTGCTTCGCCAATGTGCTGCGGTGTCTAGTAGAAAATGCCATAGGCAATGGCAAAGCAGTGTGCTTCGCCAATGTGCTGCGGTGTCTAATAGTAAATGCGTTCCTCCGCTTGACTGCTACAAAGACTGAATAAGATATATTGTATAACTATGCGAGGTTTATGCACAACAAAACCAAAGAGTAAAAGAAAAGGCAGAGCTGCCGGATCAACCGACAGCTGGCATCTTGGGATTCAGCAGCTACTGAGCTGGATCGCACTGCGTCAAAGTACTGAGTCTGCTGCTTAGAGGAGTTCCTTGTAGTTTCTCCCCTTGGTGTCCTTCAACTCCTCCTCGGTGAACACATGCCCCGTGGTGAAGTATCCCGCCTGGATCTTTGCGTCAATCTCGACCTGGCCATCTGCTGGAATCATCTCGTCCGGAATAGGAATGCGCTCGACAATCTTGATGCCCGACTCGACAATTGCGTCGTACTTCATGTTGGACATCGACAACATGCGGTCAATCTTGGTGATGCCCAACCAGTGGAGAATGTCTGGCATCAACTGCTGGAACCGCATGTCGCGCACACCGGCAATGCACTCGGTGCGCTTGAAGTACTCGGCGGCAGTGTCGCCGCCTCTTTTTCTGGCGTTGTACACCAAGTACTTGGTGACCTCTCCAAGAGCACGGCCCTCTTTCTGGAAGTAGACAACCGCACCGACGCCTCCCTGCTGCGCCTCTCTGACAGCCTCCTTGATACCGAACATGAGGTACGGTCTGCAGGTGCAGATGTCGGAGCCAAAGACGTCCGAGCCACCGCACGAGTCGTGGACGCGGAGAGCCAATTTCTTGTCTTCGTTGGCAAGATCATCAGGGTTTCCAAAGATGTAGACGGTAAGCCCCCCGATTGGAGGAAGGAAAGTCTTGAGGTCTGGTCTGGTGAGAAGCTCCGGGTACATCCCGCAGGTGTCGTTGAAAAGAGCGCGGCGCAACTCAATCTCCGAGATGCCAAACTTCTTGGCAACAGTAGGCAAGTGCCAGACCGGGTCGACCGCGAGCTTGGTCACGGAGATGTCACCGCTGTCGTTGACGACAATGTTCCCGTCCACCGGGAGCTCGCCGCTCTTGACGTACTGCTCCATCTCGATCAACTGGAGGTGGGCCTTAGTGATGGAGATGGTTGGCTTGATCTCGACATTCTGCGACTCGGCAATCTGGCCATAGGCCCATGGCGCAAGGTGTCCGAACGGGTCGATGGAAGCAATCTTGTCCTTGGCACTCCACTGCGGCTTCTGCTCAAAGTGGTGCGCAGGCTCGGTGTTGGTGTAGTCGGCCTTGTACTCCGGGTTGAGCTGGTGCGAGGCGACGGCAAGAGCATGGTAGATGTTGTAGCAGCCCGCGTATGACCCAATGGCGTTATGCTTGTGGACGCCGGCGCCGGCTCTGGAGGCGACCACCGGGCCTCTGGTGGCAGCGTCGCTCGAACCCCAGGTCTGAGCGATTGGCTTGACAGCTGGGTCGTTGTAGTAGGTGGTGAGTGGGATCTCCTTGCTCAACTGGGCAAACTGATCGTCGAGCGAGAGTTCCGACTTGAAGACAGGCTTGTTCACTTCATGGGTGTGCACGCCGTGGGCTGGGCAGACAGCAGCTGGGGCCATAGTGTTTTAGATGGAGTGTGAAGTAGGAAAAGAGTAGCGGTTGTAGTGCGTAGCTTGGGTATTCTCTTCTGTGTGAGTGCTGTTGCCTACACGGAATGAACTGGGTTTGTTGAGGATGATGACTACAAGGTTCAGTGGGAAACCGTGGCTATTTATATGCTTCCCTCAGTTACCACCGCGGAGCACTCGTTTAAGGTTTGGCTGGCGATGCTCTCTTATCGTGCATGGGGCCATTCCGAGACCGCGGGGGGAAGGCCGGCGGCCGCCGCGGTCAGCCATAGCGGTCAGTCATAGCGAGCGACAGCGAGCCGTGGCTGACCGCTTGTATTTTCCCACGCAAAAAAAAGGCCCTCAGGTACTATTATGTTCCTGAATCCTTTATCATTCTTCTTCCTTTCTCTCTTTCTGCTTCTTTCCACGTCGTTTGCCTCCCCGGCGGTCCCCGCGGCATGGATGAAAACGGCAAAGGTGTGTCAGGCTGGATGGGGCGGGCAGCGGGCGGGGGAGGCAAAGTGCCGGGAAGGGGCGGAAACCCAGGTGGGTAAGCTGGGTGTGACTCTGAGTGTGACCTGGCTTAGTTTATGTCACACAATTTTCAGATGTCTATTACAGGACGCCATCTGTGTCGTCCAAGCTGTGTCTACTTGCCTGCCGCACATGTGTGCGAAGCTGGGCAGCAGTAAGTTAGAAAGTAGTAAACTAGCATTCACCAAGAGAATGCTAATTTTTTAAAGAATGCTAGTTTTTGAGAGAATGCTAGGTTGCTTTTTTTTCGTTCTGCCCCTCTCGCTGATTGAAGGACTTGGTTCAGACCAATTTATTGTGACTTTCCCTGGACCGTGCCGCGCACCACTTGCTAGTGCTGCAGGGCCATGCCCGAAAGCCGTTGATAAGTAGGAAAAGAGTGAGGGCTAAGCAAGGCCAAGCAAGGCACACTACTTGAATACACTTGATGATAAATAAAGGCGTAAATAAAGACTTAAATCACAATTGGTAATATACCTGCTTGTAAGACGCTGAAAAAAAAACCTCTCTGATGCTGGGCACTTGCCACTGCTCCATGCCACCGCTCATGCCCCCGCCTTGGCCAACATTGCTTCTCTTGCAGCGCAATTTAGCTGCATACATGCCAGCTAAAAAGCTGCACACTGAGCATCTAGAGACTCGCACTGTGTCCACTACGAGTGTTGTCTTATACATTATTGCCCACTCACAATCACACTTCGCTACGCTGGCGGCGGCTCCTGCCATCTGACGCACCTCTGAGCACCCCCATGTGACCCCTGCTTAATCTCGGGCGATAAGACCGTCGAGATTTCAGGGCCGCAACGTTTGGTTTTTCATGTCCAACGGTGGGCCACTATACATTGAGGTGAGTACCAAACACGGTCGCCGGAGGCGCAACGTCCATGGCTGTGTTTGACTGGTGACGTGCTTCTTGTGCACTTTCAACAAAACATATCTTTTCCATCTTTCTTTGCCATCCTTCTTTGCTTACTAACTCAGACCTGGGATGAAAATATGACAGAGGCGCCGAAGCAGCCCAAGCCGGATGATGTCTCCACGCTGGAGCACGAGTCTAACAAAGAGACCAAAGAGAACAAGGCGAAACGGAAGTACAGCAAAAACGGCTGCAAAGAATGCAAGCGGCGCAAGATGAAGTGCGACGAGACGCGCCCGTTCTGCTGGCAGTGCCTGCGCTTGGACAAGCAGTGCGTGTACGAGCTGTCCCGGAAGAAGCTGAAGAAGGAGGATAGCGGCAGTGGCGATGTGCAGAGCGGGGGGTCGGCAGTGAGTTCCGCTGCGAACTCGAATGCTAGCTCTGCGGTAAACTTGGCTGCCAGCTCGGCCACCGGCTTAGGTGCCGGCTTGGGTGCCACCTCCACCGCTGGTCTAGCAGCCACAGAGCTCGCGCGGCGCGGTCTGTTGTCGAGCCTTCTCAATGAAAGCAGTCGGCAGCACTCAGCCGCCGTGGCAAAACCGGAGGCGTATCCGTCCAACGACGACGCGTTTTCACAACTGGGCGCCGACTGGGACGTGCTTCTCAATGACATGAACTCGTTGTTTGCCGAGAGCATGTTTGACGTTTCCAGTCTCAACAGAAACACGTCGGAAAGTGTTCTGTTTGATTTGGTCCCGATGGAAAATGATCCACAGTCGCCGCTCGCGCATTCGCTATTCCCCCAAATTGCTTTGGACCAAATCCACATCGAGGCAGCACACAAGCCGTACCTTGAGCACTACTACCACGACTACGCCGCCATTGTGGCCCCCTTCGACCTGACGCACCAGTTTCGCAATGTCGTGCTTTCCAAGGCCCTGGGCCATCCCTACTTGTTGAACATGGTGCTAGCTTGTGGCGCGATAGCGGCATACAGAGTCTCTGGAAGGGTGGAGCATCAGCAAGCTTGTAACGAATATTTGAATTTGGCCAACAGACTATTGCAAGCCTCCGGGAAAGAGATTGAGCCGACCATGCTCACGCTCATCTTGCTAACCTCGTACAATGCCGGCACTGCCCAGCAGTTGTGGAAGCCGCACCTTTCGGGAGCCACGCTGCTTTTGAAGAAATACTCCGCCACCCCGATATTGCTGCTCTGTGCGCTCTGGTTTGAAATGTTTGAGTGGCTTGTCGCGATCTGCTGCCACTTGTACGATAGTCCTAATAAGTACAACCCCATTCTTTTGGCTGGCGCTGAGAAGGACGGGGTGGTAGTAGGTACCGGATTGGTTTTAGAAAATGGGTACAACACATTCTTTGGCTGTGCAAACAGCATGATTCCGTTGAAGCAGCAGATGGCGCAAATGCTCAACGCTGGACGTGCTTCTTCCTATGACGTGTTCGAACTTATACTGGAATTTCACAAACACATGAAGTCCCTGTTGGTGTCGAGAGAGGGATTGGTGCCTCCGGGGCATAGGATTTTCAGCAACGACGCGTTTTTGAGTGAGATTGCGCAAAAAAAGTTGGTCTCCTCTGCTGTTCGAGGTATTGGCTTGCTATATGCGGAGGGCAAAGTGAGTGCATACAGTTTGTACGATATCTGTCATCAGGGAGCCGCTCTCGCCTGTTTGATCATCATCACCACGCGCATTTTGAAGGCCCCCGAGTCTGGCGACGTTGTGCAACAACTCCAGCTGCAGTACCTTGGCCTAATGTATTATCTCGACTACATTGATGCTGGTCCGCAAACCATTTTTGATGAACGGAGTTGTCTAAAGAGCGATATACAGTACTTTTTCATGATGCTCCAGTGGTCAATGCTTGCTGTTGGTATCACTCTAACCAACAAAGAGCAGCAAAGGAAGATGGAGAAATTCTTCGAGTTGAGCGATCGGTTGGGCATTGGGTCAGCGGTCGACTCGTTGCAGACGATAAGGCGGCACTGGAGAGGGGAGGTTGTGGAGGCTAGAGGGCATCCCAGAAACGTCGTTGCATATTAGAGAACCAGCGAGCAGAGTGAGGTAGTTCTCGTTGGTTCGTACCTTGATTTGCTCGCTGATTCTCATTGGTTCTTCGAATCAGGGAGGCTGACTGTCAGTGTTAGGATTGTCTAGCAAGTACATAGAATTGCTAGCTTCTTGCTGGCTCGCCGATGCTTTGACTACATTATGGACGTCCACCTGGAAATTCACGCGGTGATTTATTAG
Source organism: Saccharomycopsis fodiens (assembly GCA_002564235.1). Taxonomy (NCBI): domain Eukaryota; kingdom Fungi; phylum Ascomycota; class Saccharomycetes; order Ascoideales; family Saccharomycopsidaceae; genus Saccharomycopsis; species Saccharomycopsis fodiens. The sequence continues at coordinate 879,868 of JNFV01000005.1, read as the reverse complement.
AAGCGCTGGTTCCCCACAACCAGCCCCCGCAAGGCTTACAGGACTCTTTTCAAGCTTGCTTGAGGTAAAGGGATCTGCACAAGGGAGGGGCAAGGGAAGGACCCGCTGAGGGACAAGTGAAGGAGCAAACGCAAGAAAGGCGCAGTCTTCTCACTTGCTTGGAGTTTAGCAGTGGTTTGTCCTCACGAGAGCTATCTCTTTGGGCCCAAAACTTTGATCAGAAATGTGAGAGTGGGCGTGTGAGAGTGTGAAAGTATGAGCTTGTGGAGCCCATTGGCTACGCCAATGCACTAGCATGCGCGCTGAAAATAGAAGTCCGTGGCTTGTGCCAACATGACCACTGCGCTGCAGACAGTTATAAATAGTTTGAATGTATTTTTGAGAGCTTTGGTTTAGGCACGTAGTGGTGAAAATGGCACACAGAGTAGTGCCGGTGCGCCAATTGTCAGGGTCTCGAGCCGTGTGCGAATGCTGAAAGACAGTGGTGAGAAGAGGCCAACAACGTAGCTTGTTAACTATTTTTGAACAATGCAATTCCCAGTATATACAATCTTGAGTGCGAGGGACACTCGGCCACGATTTGGATGTTTTACGATAGGCAGGGATAGGTGCGGCGGACCCTTTCGGATTCTGAAACATCTGGCACGAGGCTTTTCCAAGTTTCAGCGCGTGCGGCGGGAGTGATCGCAACGCAGGTTTCCAAGCAGGTTTCCAAGCAAGTTTCCAAGCAGGTTTCCCAACATTTTTAGCAGCATTGCCAGCGGCTGGCCACGCTGGCAATGGTATTGATTTTTTATTCATCATTTTTATACGCTTCTACGGATGTTGGCAAGAGAGTTTGAGAGTGAACTGGTGCAGCACGCTGCTGGGCGCCAGGCTGCACGCCGCATGCGGAGCGCGCTCTGAAAAATGATACCAGACGAGAGATAGGAGTTGGCACAGCACAGCGGGGGGCAATGCAAAATCAGTTGTAATTAAGCAGCAGTAGTGGGCTGTGCTGGACTGGACTGGGCTGTACTGGGCTATTCTGGGTCACGTATTGAGGTGCTGGGAAGTTTTGCGGTCATTTGCAGCCAGCACCCAGTGGGTGGGATGTGCTCCGCCCCATTAGGCACACCACAACACGACATGCATAACATGGGGCCCGCTCACCCCCATTTGGGCCCATCTTTTCGCTCACCCTACGGACCCACAGCGCAGTGCCAAAAACGAATTTGTGCTGGCAATTAACTTCAGTTGGAACAAGTACAAGATGGTAAGTTAACCCATGAGGCACTGCAAAGGCAGAGGGAAGACTTTTCGAGTTTGAGGATGAGCTCTTCTTTTTGATTCGATTGATTCGAATTTTTTTTAAAACGCTTACTAACCTCCCAGTCGAATCCCTACTACAACAACAATGAGTACGAGATGAACAATCTCAACGGGAACCCGTACCAGAACCAGTCGCAGAACCCGTACGGCCAGCAGGAGCCGCAGGGCTATGGCCAGCAGCAGCAGCAGCCATACGGCCAGCAACAATCCTACGGCCAGCAACAATCCTACGGCCAGCAGCAGGCCTACGGCCAACCACAGACTTACGGCCAGCAGTACGACGCGCCAGCGGGCGGAGACACCGGGTTCTACGGCGAGGTGCAGAGCTTCAACCAGGACCTCGACAAGTACTCTGCGGTGGTGACCGACATCGAGACCTCGCAGAGACGGCTCTTGAACGAGGTGGACGAGGAGGCCGAGTTCCAGCTCAGCAAGCAGATCGACGCGCTCACGGCGTCTGCGTCGTCGCAGCAGCTCCGCCTCAAGGAGCAGCTCAAGAAGATCTTTGCCTCGACCAACGGCGACAACGCCAAGACCCAGCAGGCGGAGGCCGCCAAGGAGCACTTTCTCCAGCTCGTGCAGCGGTACCGGCTCGTCGAGGACGAGAGCAAGTCGCGCACCCGTGACCAGGCGATCCGCCAGTACCAGATTGTGAAGCCCGAGGCGACGCAGGCCGAGGCGCGTGCCGCGGTCGACGACCAGGGCGGGCAGGCGATTTTCTCGGACGTGATGTTGCAGAGCAACCGCCGTGGCGAGGCGCGTGCCGCGCTCACCGAGGTGCAGAACCGCCACCGCCAGCTCCAGCAGATCGAGAAGCTGATGCGCGACTTGAACATCTTGTTCAAGGAGGTCGAGGAGCTTGTGGCGGTGCAGGGCCTTAAGGTGAACAAGATCACCGACCACACGATGAGCACCCTGAACTACATCGAGCAGGGCGTGAAGGACACCGACGCCGCGCTCATCAAGGCGAAGAAGGCGAGACGGAAGAAGTGCTGGTGCATCTGGATCTCGATTGTGATTATTATCATTGTGATTGCCGCCATTGTCGGTGGAATCGCCGGGAAGTTTGTCAACAAAAAATAATCCGAGCATGATGCGCGGAGCCGAGCATGATGCGCAGCATTATGCGAGGCGGCCGCCGGTGGAGTGGAGTGTGTTAGAGTGTGTGTGGTTGCACTGGCGGGTGGCAGTATTACTTGTGCACTGTTGAGTGGGTGTAGTGGCGGGTGGCAGTATTACTTGTGCACTGGTGGCAGATGTGCACTGTTGGAGGGCTCATGCTATGCATGGCTGTTGGGGAGGACAAAAGGTGTGCTTGGCACACCGTCGAGTGTCTGCTGTTGGCTTGCTCTGCTTTGCTTTACTTTGCTTTGCTTTGCTGCTGCTTGGCACTCGACTGGGGGCCTGTTTCGGGCCTGATTTTGCGTACAGTCTTTACTATCTAGATAGTTTAATATATTGTTTTAATTCTGACAGCCGTGGTGGTGAAGCGGAGGAGGAGATTGTGAAAGCAGAAAATAGCGAGGAGCATCAGATGGAAAGACTAAGATTGCGAGAGGCGTGTGTTGGAGACCAACACTTGACAATGCATGTGTGTAGTCTATTGGAGACTAACACTTGAGAATGCATGTTTACCTATGCGCCACTTGACCTGCCGCCGCTCGATTTTTGACGACTTAATTGCGTCGTTGTTTTTCGATATTGCGTGACACCGCCAAAAAGTGGGGTCGTCCTAAGCGGAATCCCGTGGGCGGGGGCTCAGGCCGCCTCTGCTGGGCGACTCTGGGCGGCTCTTTGCTCCAGAATCACCTACGTTCTAGAATCAGAAAAACCGAAACTTGGATAGACCTACTAATACAGCTGTTGAGAGGCAAAAAAACGTTGATAGTGTTTTGTACAAGTGTTTTGTTGGCGTGTTAAGGTGTGTTTTTTTTTTGACCCACACTCCTTGGAACCACAGCTTGAGGATTTCACTTGGACCGCCGCACTCCCGACCTTCTGTCAAGTACCTACTTCAATGCAAGTGGTTGTCTAAGCATCTTACAAATCGCGGTGTGTAGACAGTTGTAAAGCGGTGTTAGGGAGTACTGGCTAGAAGTTTCGTAATTATATCCAACATCTGATGCCCTGTCTCGTTGGGCGTGACGAGGAGAAGAGATCGCGACCTGTGCGGGGTTATGTGAGAATAATAAACAATGAAGAGTAAAATAGACCGTGAACTAGGCATCTTTGGGTGAAAAGATAGAGCATCGGCAATGGCAAAGCCTATGGCAGAGCGTATGTGCTGTGTTGTAGAGTGTGAGCCTTTGTAGGCCCGTGATCTTGTAGCCAGCACGCTCCGCTGCACGGTGGGAATTCCAAATGGAGCGGAGTCACGGATCCATGTTCTGGGAATGGAGCTGGCTCACAAGACGGGCGAAACTAAGGTGTTCACAAAAATGTTATAACGGGCTTTTTCAATTGCTACTAGAAAGCAGTTTTACGAGAGCAGGATATTAATTAGTAAATTTCAGTCCAGCATAGACCAGTAGTTACAATTTACTCCCGCCCACTCCCACGCTTGACCTGTCGGTGGGCGAGTGTGTGAACTTACCCGCCCAAGCAATTCTCCAGGTTGGACAAATTTTTCCATGAAAAGTTGGACGAACACAGTATCAACCACAGTACACCATGTCTGTAAGTGTCATACTATCACAAAGGATGAAATCACGATCCTCCCGAGCCATGCTCGTCACGGCATTGTTTGTTCCCGACTAACAGCAGAATCCATTTGACCTTTTGGGTAAGCACTGAATAGGTCCGAGGCGGGGGAACCCGTACTCGAGAGATCCTGGATATCTCTGGAGAATCCTCGGAGTAGTGAGCAAAAGCAGAGCGAGAGATTGGTTTTTCAACAGAGCGGGGCCAGGGCCAATGGATCTGGAAGTTGTTTCATCCAGATCCATTGGCCCTGGCCTTGTTGAAAGCCCGCTTGTTCCGCTCGTCATGAGTGATACTAACAATCAGGAAACGACATCGAGGACGAGTCCCAGCAAGTCCCACTTGCCACCAGAGAAGTCGTGAAGAAGAACGTCTCTTCTAAGAAGAAGGACGTTGCTCCACCTTCGGCTGACAAGAAGCGCGCCAAGGCTAAGCCTGCGCTCACCGCCAACGAGGCCGCCCTCAAGGACAAGTCCGCCGGCAGAGCCGCGAACAAGAGCAAGAGCACCGAGCCAACCGGCAAGCCAAGCAGAAAGCCAGTCGAGAAGACCGACCGCAAGAACAAGACTGGCAAGACCGACTCTGAGAGAAAGATCAGAGAGGGCTGGGGCACCGAGAACTTGGACGACGAGGAGGCTGCTGCCGCCGACGCCGAGAAGGAGCTCGCCGAGGACGCTGCCGAGGACGCTTCTGCCAAGAAGATGTCCTTGCAGGACTACTTTGCCTCGAAGGAGAAGCTTGCTGCTCCAACCGCTGCCCAGAGAGAGATTGCTCCAGTTGAGGGCGAGCGTGTTGTCAAGGTCCAGGAGGAGCTTGTGAAGGCTTCCGCTCAGAAGAAGCAGAGAGCCAAGGCCAGAAAGGAGAAGAACGTGTTGCAGTTCGACGCTACTTTCTCGGACGAGCTCCCAGCCAGAGCCCCACGTGACTCTAAGCCAAGAGGCGGTGCCCGTGGTGGCCGTGGTGGTGCCCGTGGTGGCGCCCGCGGTGGCAGAGACGGTGCCAGAGACGGAAAGAAGCCTGCCGCCAAGAAGACTGTTCTTGACGACAAGTCGTTCCCATCTTTGTAAGCAACGCAATGCGAGCCGAAACAACAGCCCACCAAGTGGGGTGTTGCGCCTGAGGACGTTGTCCACTATGCAATTCGTTGCAATTGGACATCGTGCTCACGCTTATCGCCAATGTCTAACGGACTGTTTCTACAGCCTGCTGTAGGTAGACTAGATCTATGAATATAACGTATGACCGTCAACGGTGTAGGATCAGCAGGCGACGAAGTGCAAATCATTATTTGATGCAGTTTGATGTGGAAAGAGTATTCCTTTGGCATCCTTGACTCGCCGCGGTGAAGAGTTTATCTACAACCCAAATGCTCTACCGACTGACTTCGGCTCAGGCAAGACTTCGGTAAGAATACTGAGCACTCAAGGAGCCCGCGGTGTCAGAGTGACCCCACTGTTGCCGAATCCGCATGTCATTACTTCCTAACATTGACAACTAACACAAGCCCAGTACACGACGTAAGCTCTTTGACGTAAGCTCTTTGATGCACAAGTTTCAGCCCTTGGCTTCGCCAGTGAACTGCTGCTTTCTTCCTGCTACTGATGACACATTTTGCTGCATTGCAGCATGCATGGGAAAAGCGGGTGGGGTACCCAGTGGTCACGAAGCAATTGAGTCGGTGGCACAGCGAGTAATTTTTTTAGACCGAGCAAGGACTGTACTGCCCATTGTTAGCGAGCGGTGCCTCTTGGGATCTCTCAATACATTTTTGGATCCATACACAATCCACTCAACACACAGCCTCGAACTCTCGCATGATCCGAATTGCAACAGTGCCAACCAAAAAGTGATAACCAAAAGTTTCCACTTTTAGCGGACCAGCACACAGGTAGGCGAGCAATGGCTAGCTGTGGTTTACTAGACCGATGCTTTTATTTTTGCGGACGGGCCTAGTGTGATATATCACCGTTTCCAAAAATGTGCTACTTTCCAGCTGCGAAGAGGAGGTAGCTCATAGTCACAATTTCTCAACACACAGACATTACAACGATTCTCCCAGCGACTTTTTGCGGCCTCGTCGTTTACCGTTGTTTGTTTCAAATCTCTAATCATATTTATGAACAATTGTGGAGAGAAGAGCCAACAGTACTGAACCTTCACACAGCCCCTCAGCTCCGATTACGTAGGCTCTGCTAGCGCACCACTTCCAGGCCGACGCCGCACTCTGGCTTCGCCAGAGCACTGCTTCGCTACAACGCATTGAACTATGAAATCAAAAAGTAAAAAACCTAACTAACCAACGCCAAACCAAAATGCAGGGCAACAGGCACGCCGGCGGGGCCGGTGTACCGTAGAGGAGCTCAAGCAGTGCACACCAGCCACGCCAGTGACAGAGCCTAAGAACTAAGCAACATGTTCCTAAGAACTAAGCAACGTGTTCCAGCTAGACAAAACTCGTGAGGAGCCGCGCCTCGCCGCTTCGCCGCTTCGCGCTGCTAGACAGCCCCTAAGTTTACAAGCGCATAGGCCGCCGCCTCCTCCTTGTAATCAAACTCCTTCTCCCGCTCCTTCTGCCCCTGCGCCGGCGCCACGTTCCCCCGGAGGCTTGCCGCCCCGATGGTCTGCCAGTCCTCCTCGTCGGTGTCCAGGTGGTAGCTCGGCAGGGTCAGGGTGGAGCCCCTGTTGAACAGCGGCGGATGGGACGAGAGCTGCTGCCTGATCAGCGGCAGCCCGCGCACAAACGACTCGACGGTCTCCACCCCGAACAGCAGTCTGTGGGACCGGCGGAACTCCGTGATGTCGTCGACGTGTTCCATGCCCTCGACGCCGGCGGTGTTGAACGAGTTGAGCCGGCTCCGCACCTTGGGCTTTGCGATGCCCTTGGGCAGCGACAACAGCAGGCGGTGGCGGCGCATTGGCGGGGCGGCCGAGAGCAACGGCAGCAGCGGGTGGCTCACCTGCAGGAGGCTGCGCTGCTGGAACGGGTGTTTCGAATCGTTGAACTGGAAGCGGCCGGCAAGAGTGTTGCTGTCCTCGGCATCGCTCTCGTCGGACGAGGAAGCAATGGCATCCTCATCCTCTTCCTTGGTGAAGGTCTGGCTGAGCCGTGGGGAGTTTGGCACGTTTGCGGCGTGCGGGTCGGTCTGCGGGTTGGTGATGCTCTCGCGGCGGTGTTTCCAGCCGTAGCTCTCCGAGGGCTTCTTTGCTGGCGGCAGCTGGCTCTTTGCCGGTTTCGCAGGCGGCTTGGTCTCGAACGAGTCCGAAATGTTGTGGTTCGCGCTACTGTTGATCTTGGCCTGCAACTGCTTCACCTGGTCGGAGCCCACTTTCTTGGCGGCCCACTGGCCCCAGCCGACTTTTTCAAAGACACACCCGGTGACCACGTCGCCGGAGTCGAGTGAGGCAATTATAAGTCGCCGCTGCTTACTAAGACTGAGCTGGGCAAACCCGGGGATGATGTTGGCAAGGTGCAGCGTGAGGTGGCGGATCGCGAGCGGGCCCTGGGTGAGGAGCAAGTGCGCGAGCTTGTCGGGGGTCACGGCACTGGCCGCGGCGATTCCCTCGGGGGAGGACGTCAGGAGTTGGTTTTTGTCCTCCTCTTGTTGAGCGGCCGCCAAGGCCTGGTTGGATGGTTGTTTCTTGGTTGCTGACTCGTTGAAAACTGCGTCCGCAGCTTTGTTGCTGGCAGTGCTGCTGTTGTTGGCCGACATGTTTTGTAATACGCGGGGCAAACACGTAGGGGTCAAAAATAGGGGGCGACGGAAAAGCGACGGGTATCAAATAACAACGCCAGCTAGGTGTTGCAATGTGCAAAAGACCGTAGCGAGTTGTATAGAGTGTGTTGTGTGTGTGTTGGGGAAGCGGTTGTCTGGTTTCCCGGGCGGTGTGTTTTTGGCGTTGCTAAATTTCAGCGACAGATGACCGGACCAATAGACGAGGAACGTGTAACAAGCGGCAGCGGGTGAAACAAAGGTGGCTGTTTGTGGGTGTTCGTGGTGTTTGAGTGGACCGAGAGAGTGTTCGAAACTTGTGGGAATCACTCTTTTTCTTCTTCTTGTGGTAAACGGATTATTTGGGGACGTGCTACTATTTATCAGCTGTGGAAACCGTGACACCCTGACCCGCATCACGTAGCGCGCGGGCCACGCTGCGGGCGCCGGGGAGCAGGTGGGCTGCGCGGCGGGGCTTCTAACCGCAGGGATGCGTGTCTTAGGCGCCGGCGGCTGGAAACAGCAAGCGACAGAGATTGACGTCGATCGCAGAGCAGAGCAGCAGAGCAGCAGCACACGAAGTGGGCTGCTGCGAAGTTTCTGTAACCCATTGGAATTCGCTCTATATACTCCTACATACTACTGCAAAATTCATGTAGTAAACAAGGGGTCTAATGGAGAAATCGTTTTTGTTAGATGAATTTGTCCGACCCTTGGGCTCTTGCTTCGACACTTTGCTAAACTGTTCCGCGTGGGCCGCCTGGGCCCAGGGCTGTGGCCCAAGGCTCTGGCCATGCGCCTGGATGGCGTCAGCCAGGCGCATGGCCAGTCGACAGAGGCCGGCAATACCCCGCGGGTGTTTGGCCTGTGTGAAAATTGAGAGACCTTGCCGGGGGCAAGACAATGCTCGATGGGCCAGATCGATGTCAGACACGCGGGATTATGATTTACGGCCAGGCCTGGTGTATCTGTTGGGCTCGCGCAGGAGATAAGATCGGCGGGGGTGGGAATGAGCGGGCAAGCCGCTGGGAAACTGTAGGCGGAAACCCTAGTGGGCAATCGGTAATGCGCGGGTGGCCAGCAGAGAACGGGCGGCTGCCGGAGGGATCGACAGCCGGCTGCGGGCGAACTGTCGACCAATTCCAGGTCCCACTTGCGGTCACAAGTTGTCAGCTGGAATAGGTGCCATTTGCGCTAGCCCTCGGTTAGACTGCGTTCCGGTGTGAATTAGAACGCTTATCTACGCTCCAGCGGCCTCGAGTGCCTCGAGTTGAGCCTGGAATTTGCCGACCTCGCTCCTGCTATCCGTCTGATTCTAGTCCGTGCAGTCACTCGCCGCCCAGTGACTTGGGCCAAACCTTAACTCTGGCCTGTCCACTGCGATAAGCGCTAGTGGGACGGTGTGCGAGGGCGTGCTGTTTGCACCTGTGCACTCCCGGGTGTGCAATTTCAGGGCCGGACTGTGGCATGCCTCAGCATGCACGCCTGATCAGTTTTATGAGTTACCTGTTTGACGGACATTACGGTCACGCCCAGAGTTGGTCATTGGAATGTTGAATTAATTTTATGATTTATTTTATTCTGCTACTTGTTTTATTCTGCACTTTATTTCAGAAGAAATCGGATAAATAAGCAGGTGTCAGGAATGTGAACTGGCATGCTCACTAATGTTTTTGGTCACACATTCTACATTTAGAGCAGCACCTGCTTCCCTAGTCTCAGATCGCCCCACATCTTCTCACGCGATTCCTGAATTTGTCCCAAATGCGTAACTAAAGTGGTCGTAAAAAGGAAGAAAAAATTGAGCATTAAAAATAGGTAGTTTTTACTAGAACTAGGCCACTATAAACCACAAGTAAATTGGATTTGGCTCTGCACTGCCTATGCCTGGACCGGATTAGGCAGCCCCACCGCGCAGCTGCCAAGACAATCGCCATACAAAAAAATAGCACATTGAAAAATCATACTGTCAACTCGCAGAAATTAGGGAGAGAAAAGGATCACTCCTCTGGCACAGATGTCCTCGCTCGGCTCTCTCATATGGACTTCGTTTAAGCCCACGATAAAGATCAACTTCATCATCGCCATAGGGTACTACTTTGGCAAAAGAAACATTCTCGACATCGCGACTTTCCGGGACGTCACCTACATCGACACCCATGTGCTCTTCCCCTCGCTTATGTTCACATCTATCGTGACATACATAACGTACAAAGATATCAAGGAAATGGCCATTCTCGCCTTTAACACCGTGCTATTTATTCTTGTGGGATGCTCCATAGGGCTGATCTTCAGTGCCGCCAAATTGCTGGGCCCTTCGCTGTGGCGCTACGGCCTGATCTTTGCGCTTATGTTCACCAACTGCACGAATATATTCATTGCGTACTTGCAGAGCGTGCACAGCAATCCGGATGTTTTTTCAGAAACGATAATAGGCAAGGGCATTGCCTATGTGATGGTCAGTGTGGTGGTCCAGGAGCTCTGCGTGTATAGTCTTGGGGGATACAAGATATTGGGGTTTGACTTTAAGCTGGAGGAAGAGCAACGTGGAGAAGAAAAGGTCGAGAACAAGCACGCTGAGTCCTCCAATGAGGAGCACGGCCAGAATTTAGCCGTTGAAAGCTCTCCCGTTCTCTCGACCGCCACTTCCATTTCCTCAGAAGCTTCCATCGACTCGGCTGTGCCCCAAATGTATCAGGCCGACGACGTAGCTGTTACCAGCAGTGACGAGATTGCGGAAGACGGTGCTGCTTCTCACAATGTCAGAGCCATCGAATTGCGCCGCCTCCCGTCGCAATCTGTGAAGGACGTGTTGAACCTCGTCCAGGCAGTGACCACAAAGATTCCCCAGGCAGCACCGACTAAGCAACCCCGCCTCGGGTTTAAGCAGACGTTTGCCAACATCTCTTTTGAGACCGAGCAGTATGCGAAGAAGCATAAAGCGCAGTTCCTCTTGGCGTTTCTCTTCAGTTTGTTTAGACCGCGCACGTTGGCGTTTTTGGTCAGTTTTTGCGTGGCTACCATTCCCTGGCTAAAGGCGTTGTTTGTGACGACGGATCTTGCTCACATTCATTCGGCGCCCGATGAGTTGCCTCCCCTCAACCTTTTACTCAACTACTGCGCCTACTTGGGACAAGCCCTGATTCCCATCAGTCTTTTTCTCTTAGGGTCGACGCTCTCCAGACTCGACTTTACAAACTACAATGACGGGATCAGCGTGAAGTTCATCATGCAGTCGTTTGCCAACTTTTTCTTCCAGAAGAAGAAGTCATTGATCAACATCGCGATGGTCGCAATCTTGAAGTTGTGCGTGCTCCCGATTATAGGCGTTGCCATCATGACCAGCGTCTACCAGAAGTGGAGCTCCGAGCAGATTGTGTTTTATGTCGCCTGCTTGAGCTGGGCGATGCCGAGCCTCATTCTGATGGTGTACATCACTGCATTTTTCACGACCCCGCCGGACCAGCAGAACATCATTCTCAATAATACCGAGGAGAAAGGCGAGCAGTCAGATTATCACCAGTTGCACTGCGTGGCGTGTTCGATGTTCTTGCAGTTGGCGGTGATGACTGTGTCATTGCCGGCAGTGAGCCTGTACGTTTTGAAGCATATGCTAAATCTATAGCAGCGCATTGGTGAAACCAGGGTGCCAACAAGCAGCGCCTGAATGAGTGGTGTGATACCTTTGCTTTTCAGAAGCCGTTTTCACCACTGCTCGATTCACGATTTTTCATGATATAGTTATACAATAGACTCACATAGTATGGTTGAGCACAATCTAATAAACTGTTTTTCAAAACCCTCAGTAGCGAACTCACAAGGTTCCCATGTGCTTCTGCTACCTGCATGGTATGCGTTTTACGGTCTTGCATGAAGAACAATATCCAGCAGCCTCCAACTTACGCGAAGTTTCAGGCACACGGACAACTTTCAAAGCACAGTAAAAAAAGTGCTCGTTCGCCAACAATGTAAAACTGTTGGGGCGGAAACACAGTGGTTATCTCACAGCAAAGTGATACCGCAGGAAAGTGGCTGTCACCTGGCACCATCGAACAATACCGAACAGTAATGCAGGATGTTGTTCACAGCACACTGCTCACGCCGCCTACGCCCCGAAGCTACTCCCTTCGCATAGCCTCCCTACTCCAATCCGTTCCCATACTCCGATCCGCTCCCTTGGGTCGCGAATTGGAGCTACATGCCACTACATTATACTTTGCATATGAACTTACATACGCTCATGAAGCGAAACGAGCAAGAAATAAAACGGGGTGGGATAAAAGGAGGCGGCGCAACAAAGAGCGGTGCTTACCACCAGGCAGCAGCAGCAGCGCATTACTAGGCAGTGCCATACTGCCCTGGCATTACTCAGCGGAGAAACCCCTTTCTCCCCTTCGGCAACTGCCCGTTCTCGTGCGAGGACCGCGCCGCGCTCTCCAAGGCGGCCTTGCGCTCCTCCAACTTCTTCACCTGGTTGAGCAACTTCTCCTTCATCTCCTTGTGTCTCGAGAACAAGTCGGCCTCGGACTTCTGCAACTTCTTCTCCTTCTCGTTCACCTTCTGCTGGAACACCATCTTCATCTCGGCCTCCATCTTCGCGAGCTTGGCGTCGTGCAACGCCTTCTCCTCCTCCTGCTTCATCAACGGGTCGAACTCCTTGAACACCAGCGAGTCCTGGTCGATGCCCATCCCGTGCAACTTCTCCGTGCGGTAGTTCTCGTACAACGCCTTGGCGGTCGTCTCGCGGAGCTCCTCGAGGTAGTCGCGGATCAACAACTGGCGGAGCCGGCCAAAGTCGCAGTGGTCCTCGTTGTCCACTTCAATCACGCCCCACGGGTACTTTCTGCCCCGGACCGTCTGGCCAGACTCCAGGGTGACCTCGTCGAGCGACCCGACCACAGCAAACGGAATGCGCGCCATCAACTCCTGGCACCCGAGAATCGTGTCCTCGTCGTCCTTGGCATAGGTAGGAGGCCGGAAGATGTTGATCCCCTGGGTGTGGATGTCCTCGAGGATGCGCTGCTTGAAGTCCGCAACCTCCTCCTCGGTGAGGGTGTCCGACTTGGCAATTACCGGGATCAAGTTGACCTTGGTGTGGACCTTCTTCATGAAGGTGATGTCCAAAGGCTTCAACGAGTGGCCGGTGGGCTCGATGAAATAGATCAAGGCGTGGACTCTGTTGTCGGTGATCGTCGTGCGGTTGACCTTGTTCTCGGCCTCAAGGTACTGGTCGAACCGCGAGTTGATCTCGTCGAGAATCGGCTCCCACGAGAGCGAGTTGTTGATGGCGTCGCCAAAGCCCGGCGCGTCAATCACAGTGAGATGCAACTTGACGCCGTTCTCCTCGATGTCGGCGGAGACAGTCTCGATCGTGACCAGGGTCGGCTTCTCGGCGGCCGGGTCCTTTGCGCTTTTGGTCGGATACAACTCCCGCGAGAATAACGTGTTGACCAAGGTCGACTTGCCCAACCCGCTCTCGCCGACAATGAAAAAGTTGAAGTTGAACCCGCGGCGGATCGACTTGCAGTGCCACTGCTTCGGCAAGTTGGCAAACCCCACGTAGTCGTTGAGCTTGCGGCGGATGATCTTCACCTCGCTGGCGACGTTCACCTGGGGGCTTGCGCTGCGCACCGTGTCCTTCTCGTGGCTGTCGTGGTTTTCGTAGGCCACGGAGGACTCCAGGGAAATATCCTGCTGCTGTTCAGCTGGGGTTAGTATATGTTGCATGGCAGGACTGTTTTTTTTGGAGGGTTTTCTCTTGTTATTACTCACTTCTAAGAGCCATAGTGTTAGGATCTGAACACGAAACGCAAATTGGAAGCGAAAAGGACAGGCAGGCAGGGCTGCCGCGGAGGGTCCCGATCCGCTGGGGGGCACGTTCCCTGCACGCCGGGTTGGAGGGCAGCGGGGCGAAAAAGAGTTGCGAATAAAGAGGGAAGGGAGCGCGTTTGGCACGTGATGAGCAGTGCACTGGCGAAGCCAGTGTGCTGCGATGCCATTAGTTTCTATCTAGTTTCTTAGTTTCTTAGTTTTTTAGCTTTTAACGAACCCCTTAACTTGCCGGCCGCACTGGCGAGCGGAGCCGGGTTTGGGCGGCATGTTCCAGTTTATGGGCGGGTCCGTAGGCGGCTTGTTTTTGTTGCGATTTCCCAAGGGCACAGGGTCGCTTAGGAGGGTCGATTTGGGGGTTACAAACGAGTTAGAGGAAAATGGAAAGTACGAAAGTAGATAGAATGTGCTGTTTCCTGACACCAATGGCGTCAAAATTCTTTCTAATTTAGAAGCCTTTGTAGGGTGGCATCAAAGGTAGCATCAGTATCACGTGCCTTGAAATATGTCGCTCCAAAATCACGGGGAATTGGCATCTTAGTAATGCTTGGAGAGAAATGGTGCAGATGCCATTTCTCAGAGTTAGGAAACAGCTCACACTGAACGACCGGCTTTTATAAGACCCTTCTTCTATGGCGCAACACTGAGGTTCTGCCAGTACTTTGCTCACGCCATGGGTTCGGAGACTTCGAAAACGTCATTTTTCGCGACATGCAGGCGCGTAATTTAGTTTGAAATTATCAGTGAACTTTCAGACATAGCTTTGACCAAGTAAGCACTCTCTAGCATGCCCCTCACAGTGTCTAAAAACATCGAATCTCTTTTGACGGACGGCGCAAAGGCTTATGCGGAAAAGGACTTTGCAAAGTCTTCCGAGGTCTATGGCGAGGCGTGCGCTGCTTATGGCGAGGAGAACGACGGCCAGGAGAACCCGGATATCTTGTTTCTCTACGGCAAGGCGTTATTCCAATTAGCTGTTGCGAACTCGGAGGTTCTCGGCGGAGTTGAGAAGAACAAGGGGGAAAAACCCGAGGAGACGGAGGGCAAGAAGGACGAGGAGTCGGATGGAAGAACCATTCAGTTTGACGACAACTTGGTTGAAGAGGAGGAGTCGGAGGAGGAGTCTGATGACGAAGAGGAAGCCAGTGGGAAGGGCAAACAGAACGTAGAGGAGAGTGAGAGCGATAGCGAAGATGAGGAGGGAAATCCAGAGGCCGAAGAGGAAGAGGAAGAGGAGACCGACTTTGAGTTTGCGTGGAATATCTTGGATGTCACGCGGAGTTTGTTCGAAAAGGACTTGGCTGAGCAGAGTGATGAAAGCCATGGCAAAATCAAACACGGTGAAGAGCCTGAGCTGCGTGCGTTGCAGTTGAAGCGCAAGTTGTCCCAAACGTACGACATTCTCGGAGAAGTCTCGTTGGAGGCCGAGAATTATAGTCAGGCGTTTTCTGACTTGGAAAAGTCGTTGAAGCTTAGACTCGAGATCTACGACGAGCACTCCTCTTTGATCAGCGAAACATACTACAAGATGTCGCTTGCTCTTGAATTTTATGACGAGAACGATGAGCAAGCGAGAAAGGATTCCATCAAGTACACGAATCTTGCGATCGAGACGATCAAGAAGAACCCCGACACCGAGGAGAGCGAGAAGAAGCTGTTGGTGAGCGAGTTGCAGGAGCGCGCCGAGGATCTTGCCAAGGACCCGATCAAGGAGCAGAAGGAGGCGATTATGAAGGGGTTGTTGGGCGAGGTGGCGAGCCTGATTGCGGGGACGAGCGGGCAGCCGGTGAACGATTTGTCTGGGGCGGTGAAGAAGAGAAAGGGGCCGAACGTTATGAAGGTGACCAAGAAGGCGAAGAAATAGCGGAGTTCTGCTTGAGACAGTGAACTTCGCAGTGCCACCACTTGGCGGAGCAAGACTCAACGGTGCCATTACTTAGCAGTGGCTCACGGTTTGAGATTTGGGCCCGGGCTTACTTTGCTCGCGAGCCGTCTACTTTGATGGGCATTCTGTATACTTAGCATAACCAATGATTTCATGGAAAGTTGTAGAGGCGGAACTGGCCAACTGTGCCACACGCAGTTGGCAGTAGCTTGGTAGCCAGCAGAATGCTAAGGGTGTCACTGTATTATCAATGCAACGACTGCCAGCCACTACCCTGGTCATGTTCGCAGAAGATTTTAGGCGTGTCACTTATGCTTAGTGTCGAGTCTCTAATCGACTACAGTCTGATCTAGCTGAATACGATAGCATTCTTAGTAATGCTAGAGATTTCAGCGCAACGAGCGCTGCCATTGTTCAACTCAATGGCAGGTTCGTTCGAGCTCAAAGAGCACACAAGACAAACCACCACGGAGAGTAGGACATATATGTGTTCTCATAGAAAACTCTGGCTTGCCATTCACCGTTATTTAGTATTGCTCGGTTACTTTGCAGCCCATAAGCTTCGCCGGTGCCTTGCTTAATGACCATGATAGCAGATAGCAAAGTCGCACTGTCTATGTTTCATTTAATCTAAATTAAGCTCGGGCCAAGACCCAGCCGACCCGTGTCCAGGTCTCCAACAGGTCTTGTCTTAATCTCAGAGAAGAATCAACGGAGACCGCAAGCCGGTTGAAAGTTCTTAAATGAACTCTGCCACAAGTTGTCAGCAGAGGGCGCCATTATCAAATCAAGTTACAGAAAACTTTTTAGAGTTGAGAACTTTGACTGACTGAGAGTTTCATAAAAATCGTTCTCACGGCCAGCTTTTGTAGCACTCCCCTAAATATTGCTTCCAGTCTTACACGAAACATAGTGGTTTCATGCTAGCAAGATGTAAGGCATCAACACTGGTCAGCTATCGTTACTGCCTAATGCTCTACACTGTTTTTTATTTAAATATATTCATTAAACGCTCATATGAGAAAAAGATTACGTATCATGGGCGACACGATTAGTCGACCTCCTCGACGGTTGGGCCGTCGTTGCTTGGAGCAGCGCCGCCGGCACCTGGGAATCCGCCTGGGGCTCCGCCTGGAGCAGCGCCCTCTGGAGCACCACCAGCCTGGTAGAACTTAGTCATGATTGGGTTGGCAACACCCTCAAGCTCCTTCTGCTTGTCCTTGAACTCGTCAGTAGTAGCAGTGGTGTTGCTGTCCAACCACTCGATGGTCTCGTCGATAGCCTTGGTCAACTCGGTGACCTCGGCCTCGTCCACCTTCTCGGTGAAGTTCTTGTCCGAGATGGTGTTCTTCAACGAGTAGGCGTACGACTCAAGGCCGTTCTTGCCGGCAATACGCTCGGCCTCCTTCTCGTCGTCCTCCTTGAATCTCTCGGCCTCCGAGACCATGCGCTCGATGTCCTCCTTAGAGAGACGACCCTTGTCGTTGGTGATGGTGATCTTGTTGGTCTTACCGGTACCCTTCTCGAGGGCCGAGACGTTCAAGATTCCGTTGGCGTCAATGTCAAAGGTGACCTCGACCTGTGGAACACCACGTGGGGCTGGTGGGATACCAGACAACTCAAACTTACCGAGCAAGTTGTTGTCCTTGGTCTTGGTACGCTCACCCTCGTAGACCTGGATCAACACACCTGGCTGGTTGTCAGCGTAGGTCGAGAAGGTCTCGGACTTCTTGGTTGGAATGGTCGAGTTTCTTGGAATCAACTTGGTCATCACACCACCGGCGGTCTCGATTCCGAGCGACAATGGGGCAACGTCCAACAACAAGAGGTCCTGGGTCTTGGACGAAGAGGTGTCACCAGAGAGAATGGCGGCCTGCACGGCGGCACCGTAGGCAACGGCCTCGTCTGGGTTGATCGATCTGTTTGGCTCCTTGCCGTTGAAGAAGTCAGACACCAACTTCTGGACCTTTGGAATTCTGGTCGAACCTCCGACGAGCACAATCTCGTTGACAGACGACTTGTCGATCTTGGCGTCCTTCAAGACCTTCTCGACTGGGTCGAGGGTCGATCTGAAGAGGTCACCACAGAGCTCCTCGAAACGGGCTCTGGTGATCGAGGTGTAGAAGTCGACACCCTCGTAGAGCGAGTCGATCTCGACAGAGGTCTGAGCAGAAGACGAGAGGGTTCTCTTAGCACGCTCGCACGCAGTTCTCAATCTTCTGAGGGCACGCTGGTTGCCGGAGAGGTCCTTCTTGTTCTTTCTCTTGAACTCCTGGATAAAGTGGTTCACGAGTCTGTTGTCAAAGTCCTCACCTCCCAAGTGGGTGTCACCGGCGGTGGCCTTCACCTCGAAGATGCCGTCCTCAATGGACAACAACGACACATCGAAGGTTCCTCCACCGAGGTCGAAGATGAGCACGTTCTTCTCGCCCTCGTCCTTCTTGTCAAGACCGTAGGCGATGGCGGCGGCAGTTGGCTCGTTGATGATACGGAGCACGTTCATGCCGGCAATGAGACCGGCGTCCTTGGTGGCCTGTCTCTGAGAGTCGTTGAAGTACGCTGGCACGGTGATGACGGCGTCCTTGACCTCAGTTCCGAGGAAAGCCTCGGCAGTCTCTCTCATCTTGGTGAGGATCATCGAGGAAACCTCCTCTGGGGTGAAGACCTTGGTCTCGCCCTTGAACTCAACCTGGATCTGTGGCTTTCCACCCTTGTCGACGACCTTGAATGGGAAGTGCTTGATGTCACCCTGGACCTCTGGGTCGGTGAACTTTCTGCCGATCAAACGCTTGGCGTCGAAGACGGTGTTCGAAGGGTTCATGGCGGCCTGGTTCTTGGCGGCGTCACCAATCAATCTCTCGGAGTCGGTGAAGGCGACGAAAGATGGGGTGGTTCTGTTACCTTGGTCATTGGCAATAATCTCGACTCTGTCGTTCGAGAAGTGAGCGACACAGGAGTAAGTAGTACCCAAATCAATACCAACAGCTTTAGACATTGTGTGTTATCTATGTATGTATAGGTTGGAGAAAGGGAACTGGACAGGGGGCGGAAATTGCATCCTTATATACCCATATTTCGGGCGTGGACGGGCTGGCAAAAAAAGTCGGCGATGTGCGTTCCACGGGGTTCCAACATGTTCCATCGAAGTTTTGCGAACGCCCAGCGGTTGCTGGCGGGCGCTGGAAAAAACCTGATTACGTCAGGCGGCGGCCCAGGCGGATGCCGGGTAGCCCTGGAAGGTGCGAGAAGGGGCTGGATTCTCAAAGAAAGTGGTAGAAGCGCAGAGGCGAGCGCAAGCGAGACGCTGCGGTGTAATCCAGTGTTGTCCGACTAATGAGTCCAATGCCGTCCAAAAAGCATGCCAAAAAACATGCCGGAATATCGAAGGCCCTGTGGGGCAATCCCACTTGAAGCCCTGCCTCACTGTTTTACGTTTTTCTTTTTGCATTTCTTCTATCGTGTTCTTGTTTCATGATCAGCGGTCTATTTTAGTTTGTAGGTTTATTACCTGTGGGGAGCACAGCAACCTCGGGGTTTCAAGCAGCCGCGATGCGCCGATGGTGGGCAGTTGCAAGGCGTGCAGATTTCGTGGAAGCGCCGGAGGACTGGCAAAGCACTGGCGAGCGAAGCGAGATAGTGCGACAAATCAAACCATAAGAAACTAGTGAGAAACTAAGAAACTAAGAAAGTAAGACACTAAGAAACTAAGAAACCAAGAAACCAAGAAATTAAGAAACTAAGAAGCTAATGACAAGACAAATGTTCCAAAAACCAATAGTAAAATGTCCTAAAAAAGAATAGTCTAAAACGCAGCACATTGGCTGCGCCAGTGCACTGCGTTTTGGCCGTTTGGCACTGCACGGTGCTCCCACATGCACTACCGGTTGATGACACCTGCTCCGTGCTTGTTGACACACTGTCACAATTTTCGTTGTTCCATCATGTATAAAAATTTAAGCACCTACCTTGAGTGGCCAGTTGCAAAGCCCATCAACTATAACACATAAAAACGCAGCACACAGGCCAGTGCACTGCTTGTGGTTTGAGGACGACGCAAGTTGCAGGCAGAGCGTTTTCGAGTCGGACTATAATTGAGTGCCCTTCAAAGAATTTTTGGCGACTTTTCAGATGCATAAAATTTGTCTTTTACAACGAATTGTTTTTAATCATAGTGGTTTATTCGGCTCGTAGATATCAAAATTGCAGTATCAAACAGGACTGCTTCAAGCAGGGCCCGAGACAAGGGTGTTGCGTTCGATCGTCGATGTTGGGAAAGAACACAAGGTAAGAGCAGTGCACTGCTGATGTGTTTTAGTTGATTGGTAACGCGGCTTTAAATTTGTTGGCATATTGTTGCTAAAGAATGTCAAATGGAATGAATTAGCTATTCAACAGTGCCTAATTGGTAGACAATTGAAGATTAGATTCATCTATAGCGTTGCAGCAAGCAGCGGGGCGCCTCTCACGGCCCAGGCGGAAGGCGGGCGCCGGCGGGCTGTGGAACACGGGCGGCTCAGCGGCCAGCGTGAGGCGGTCTCGGGTAGTCATTTTGAAAATGTCACAATTTCGCAAAGCGTAAACAGATTTAATTGAAAATACGTTGGTAGTGTATGCCCTTGAAAACACGTTGTTAGTGGATGCAAGTTTTTTAACCCCCGTACCACTGCAATGTCCCGCCTTGACCTGTGCTGCCCGTCTATTGTCTCGAGTGGCTCCCCTTAATGACTGCCAATTAGCTGCAGGCCGCTGTTCTGTACTGCAGTGCGCTGCGTTGTTGGCTCCACTGTTGCATGCTGAGTCAAGCGGTGGGCTGATCTGGCGATTGGGTTTTTGCGCCAGTGCCCCCAACTTGGTGCTCCGAAATTAGTGCCCCATGTCTTGCCCAGGGGGTGTAAGGGTCCCTATACAATTAGAGTTGGTGGGATCAGAGACAAGGCGCTGAGACAAGAATCAAGGACGCATTGGGACCGTAACATTGGGCACTAAGAAGTGATACGATGAGCGACAGCGAGACGGTGGGGAGGTCGTGTAGTTTAGACTCAAAGCTAGTCGGCTGGAAAAAGACTTTTCTGCGTCTGTCAATTTTTTCGTCTTCAACTTTGTACTCCGGAAGAATTAGGGCAAACCTACTATTATTAAGGTTGTCGCTTTTAACTCTTGCTTTTCTGTTTGTTTTGATTTTGTGGTCATACCGTTGCTCAGAATCGCTGAGCATTGCGGAGTTGCCTCACTTACCTGGCGCCTCTCTGAGACAAGGCGCGCACTGTGGTGGAGATAATGCATTGCTACGGGGCGTAGGCGTCGGGCGCTGCATAATGGCCTTGAAATGTGCCGGCGAGCGGAGTAACTCCAAGAGAGCACTGAGCGGCGGAGTCGTGGCTTCGAACAATAGAGATCATCACGGCAAGGCATTAGCGGGGAGCTTCGTATGCGCTAACAAACGGTGCTAGCGACCAACAATAGGCCACAGCGAAGGTTCGGGCGGCCCCGAGAGTTTGACGTCGGGCCGAGTAAACTGCGGGCCAGCGGTGCACGGTGCCAAGGTACACGGTGTAGACAGTGTGCAAGGTTTGCGCCATGTAAGCGAATCGCGCTGGGGTACAGGCTGGGCGCTGGGACTTGTTGGGGCGGACCACTTAATTAGTTGTGTGGGGTTGGCAAGTAGCATGGCGCTGCGTGTGCTGGTGTGCTGGCGTGCTGGCAGGCATGCACTTTGGGCGCCGATCGTGGATTTGCGCTGGCAAGCGGAGTACAGGCAGGGGAAGTGACGGGCGGAGCACACAGAAGAACAGAGAGGAATCGGACAGAAGTGAGTCGTAAATGGATGGGTCGGGCGGGCTTAGGCACGGAGTAAAAAGTAGGTTTGCAAACTGGGTTTGGCGGCGCGGCGCCTAAACGTGGGCGCTGCCAGGAGGGTGTAGATAGCGAATAAGGTTTGTTGAGCAGCGCATGCAGGCAAGCGGGGAGCCAGAAACCACCAGGGGCGGCCAATAACCTGGGGAGAGGTGGGGTACCTGAGCCCCATAATCCAAGCGTCGACAAATCATGTAATCTGCCGAGTCAAATGTTTGACAGCGCCATCACAGGGCGCCTCTTGTTTCTCTTATCAAGCATCCTGCTATGTTGGCCAACGTGTAGGAGAATACATGCTGTAAGGTATGACTCTGCAGGTGCGAGCGGGCGTTTGGCACCGGCGCGGCTCGTAGTTGTAACGCCGGTGTCAATGAAACTCCGCGAGAAGGAGCCAGGGCGTGGCGCGTACCGAGGTAACAATAGCGCATTGTTTTTGGGCTCCCCACTTGTTTCATTAAGTGAGCATTTGGGCATTTAGAGTTGGAGGGGGGCACCGCTGCGCAGATTAGTGTGGTGCGGTGGAGCCCGAGTCTACACCATAGCCCCAAGTCCGAGAAGATCGGGAGGCGGGGGGTTGGCGGAGACTTATTAGGCCCTTCGTTTTCGTATTTTTCGGATAACACAGAAGAAGTGAAGCCTCTGAAACGATACACTGTTCTACTGATATATAATTATATTTATCGCCCACTGCCCACTATTGTCACCTCTTGAGGCGCCGGCTGCGCTCAAGGCGCCCGCTCGCGCTAACCTCCCTTATGCACCACGCTGCACGCCCCGCTGCAGGCCAAACTCTAATCTGTGGCTGCACTTTTTTTGCTCCTTCGATCATGATATATCTTGTGTCAAAATCCCGTCCGTGCCGCGCAGAAGCATTTTTATTCACACCAGGGGGCAGCAAGCAGTGGACTCCACACACACACTGTTAGACCCTGTTAGATCCTGCTAGACACTGCTATTGCATCTTGCACACCACCCCTATCTTTGCCACACAACTTTCCCAACTTTCACAACTTTCCTTGCATTACTAATGACACTGGTCTTCCACCGCCCGCTTCTCTTCAGCGAGCCAGACCTCACCGAAGAAGAGTCTGTGTTCTCGGACAGCACTATCGACGCCCACGATCTCTCGGAGGCCTCGGAGACCTCGTCGAACAACTCGTCGACGGACTTCCTGCTGAGCAACGACAGTCTTCTGCTGCTGTCGTCGCTTTCGTCGTTGGACAACGACGACCGCAAGCCAAGAACATTGCCGAGCCGGGTGCCGCTCCAGATCAACGGGCTTGCCGCGAGCCGGTTGTCTTCGTTGACCGAGCTCAGCGACAAGAACGTGTCCAACGACTCGTTGAGCACGTTTGTGCCCGACGCGGCCAACGACACCCACGAGGTGTCTTCGGTGCCCAGCTCGCCCACGAACTCGACGCGGCAGCTCAAGTCGTCGCTCAAGATGGTCAAGCGCGTCGGCTTGCCGCGGTCCAACTCGATGCCGTTGCTTCCGCTGAAGAAGTCGGTGAAATTCCCGTCGACGGGGTTGGAAAATGTCTGTTTCTTCAACAAGCACGACACGCCCCGCAGCGTGAGTGCTGCGCCGTCCAGCGAGGAGGAGTTGGACGACGAGGACGACGATGACTTCGAGACCATTGTGCCGCAGCTCAAACAGAGACTGAGCTTCTTGTTTGACTACATCAGAGACGACGAGGACAGCACCCCACACACCTGGCGGTTGGCGCTGAGCAACTTCGACAACTTGTTCCACGAGGAGCGCGCGGGGCATGTCATTGACATGTCTTCGAATGTCCGTCTCGAGCGGATGTGGCTCAGCCCGGGCAAGTCCTCCAGCAAGAAGGAGGCCAAGTACTTGGTTGGAAACGTGTTGGTCAAGAACCTCTCGTTCCAGAAAGAGGTGTCTGTCAAGTTGACCCAGAACAACTGGCTGTCGTTCCGCCATGTGCTGGCCATCTACAAGGACAGCGTCAACAGCAGTATCGACCGCTTCGAGTTCACGCTCGACCTTGACCGGCTCAACTCGGGCCACGGCAAGCGCCTCAACCTCAAGTTCTGCCTCAACTACCAGGTGAACAACTGCTCGTACTGGGACAACAATGGCAATGCCAACTTCTCGGCACGCCTCACCAAGCACAGCAGCAACGGAAACAACAGCAGACACAGAAAGCAGGTGAGCGAGCTGAACATTTCCATCTTGAATGAAATGCTCGAGACCAAGTCGTCGCGCAGATACTTTCCCGACGACGATGTGGATGTCTGGTTGAAGACTTCGCCGCAAAGATACAGTTTTGACGAGGGCGTGTCTCAGGGGAGCTCCACTTCCTTGAGCACCTTGACTGCCCCAACCTTCTCGACGCAATCGTACAGTGACTTGGTCAAGAACTACTGCTTCTACGGGGCTCAGTAGATCACGAGCGAACCGACAACACAGGACTTGTGCCTCACATACATTGCATCACACAGTGCACAAACACATTGCTATCGCATCAGACAGTACGCTCAGCGCTGTCACACACCGTGCTCTTAGGCACTGCTCTGCACACATGCTTCAACAGGCATGCTGCTTTGCTCTTATACTGGCTAGTATACACATGGGATTTTTATTTTGGCTACTTTGCTTAATACATATAGACGAGTGCGAGGCGTAGTTGCAGTATTCAGTGACAAAAACTCACTAGACGAGTGCAATTGCAGACCAACAGAGTCGTCATGTTGACTCCCAATAGTATTTTGCGAGCTCGTATATTATGGCTCGTAACAATCAGGGTTGACAGATCTGTATTAGACAGGCATCGTGATTAGATGTAATCGACAAGCATTGAGCACTTGATTATTTTGATGGAGTGTGTTATGATAAGGCCCGTTTAGGAAGTTGATTACAATAAATTATTAATTAGGCTTTGGGAGTTGTAGATTATGAAGAAATGGTGTCCTACATCGCGGAAAGGCAAAGGCGCTTTGGCCAAGCCCGAGGCCAAGGTTTTGCACTGGCCCCCTTGGCACTGGGCGGCCTTGGCCACGGGCTCTGGCCCTGCAGCCGCCTGGATAGGGGTCCAGCGCTGCCCGCTGCCGCCTGGCGCTCCCCGCGCTCCCCACGGGGCACAGCTGGGGGCGGCCAAACCTTCGGCGTGTCTCACGCAATATGCGCGAGGGGTGGCGCGGAAAAAATTTTCCACGCGTTCGGCGCAGCGCCATACAGACGGCGCACGCACCTGTGCAAGCACGGCCGCCAAAGGAGCGAAAAGTGTGCCGATTGCCTGCAAAAAAACAGCAGCCTGCCTGACTTACGAGCAGCCGGAGGATTGTTTGCTCTCGGCGGGCGTCTACAGTGCTGGACGACTTCTTGGCACGGGACTTAAGACGTGGACAGTCTGTATTTGGTAGGGGCATGAGGTAGGCACGTAGAGTGTAATGCAGACAAGCCTAGACTGAGTAGATTTCAGGAGCCAAAGATGGTACCGAGATGTTTCCCCATTAGGCATAAAGTGTGAGGCCAGGATGAGGGGTATGGTGTTGGGAGGTGGGCAGTGGGGGGCGGGGTCGATAAGGTGTGTGCATCTTCACGCGGGGTGGTGGGGTTGCGGAACTGAGCACGGCTAATGCTAGTCACAGTGAAGTCACCGGCCTAGCGTGGCAGGGGTGCGAGCGCTGGCTCGGGTGCAAAAATTAGTGCCGAAAAGACGCCGGCGCAGCATGGAGCTAATGCGCGATAAGACCCAACAAGTAGCAACGGGGGTGGCAGGGCAAGCAGCGAGGAAAAAGTACCAGATCGGCCCGTCGCAATGGTGTATCGCCCGAGGGCCACATTTTGGCGGCCAAGGGATCGGCCTAACCTGTCAGGGGGGCCAACCCCAGAACGGGGCTCCCAATGTCGCACGGGGCTCACAACATTGTGCGACCCCCCAAAGATGATTCCAAACTTGTCAAAAGTCAACACCAGTCACGTGCTTTCCACCTGATCCATGCGATTAGATCAAAACACAGCTTGTTGTTTGCTCTTCTCAGACATCACATCATGATCCAGTTGACAAGAAACAACATGATCAAAAGTGGCTTGCCAATCTTTAAGGCCCCATTGCAACAGGCAAAGGCTACTCCCTTGCGCTTGTATCACAACACAAAAAACACCAAAAGCGTTTTGCTCTCCAGCAAACCGCACAGCGAGTATGCGCTTATGACTTTGAATGCCCTCAAAAACGAGTGTCGCAAGCGTGGCGTCAAGATTGGCGGGCGCAAGCAGGAGCTCGTGGCGCGCTTGGCCGGCGCCGACCGCAGCTTGGCGGGGCGCTCGATCTCGCTGTCGGCGGCTGCAGCTGCCAAGGGCGACGACTCTCACATCGATTACATCAAGGGGCCAGACATGGCCGAGAAGGAGGAGATCGAGACCCCCATCAGAATTTTGTCGTTGCACAGCGACGGCGACAAGGACTTCCAGGGCAAGAAATTGGCGCAGGTGAATGCGCCGGAGAACTCCGAGGAGCCTGTAGTGGTGAGCGCCGATGGAGACACCGCCAAGATTGCCAGCAACGAGCCAGTCGCCGAGATCGAGGTCAAGCCGACTTCCGAGCCGAGCCCGAACCCGAACCCGCAGCACGAGACCACACACGCTGCGCCGGACCTCACGTCGAGCCCAGACACGATTGTGGCCGGAGAGGTTTCGGAGTCGGAGATTTCTACGAATGCGGGAGCCGTCCACCACTCGGTGGATCCGATCCATGAGGAAAACCAGAAGCACAGCGGGGAGAGTGGCCTGAGCGGCGCCAGTGCCGACGAGTACCAGTTTTCCTCCCACGAGAAGGCGTTCTTTGCGTACTTTGTGGGCGGCGTGGCTGTCTACTGGGGAGCTGCTGGTTTCTTAGGGTTGTAAGGATTCTCCGGAGAGCATCAATGGCGGAATGGTGGAATAGCTTTCAACTGATTATAGCTTTCCACGGCTTAGCTTTCAATGGCTTATAGCTTTCAACGGATTATAGCTTTCACGGCTTATAGCTTATTGCTTATGACGCACAATGGCTTTCAATCGCACTGCAATCTTACTGCAACTGCTCCGCAACGACCCCTCAATGACCCCGCTTGGCCCCATTAGGATCCCTCGCGGTCGATCCAATGTGCGCTGCTTGGCAGGCGGTCCCCCTTGGCAAGTGGCAGTCCCAAAAAGGATTCCTTGTCATGGTGGTTGGTAGTTGCTGTGCGCAGTCAGTGCGATGGTTAAGCGTTGCCATGATCAGTTGATGCTTTGCCACTGCCCACATTACCACACGCTTTTGGGACGCTTGCTCTTGCTACGCCTCACTTTTTTACATACCACCTACGAATGACATAGTGAATGAACGAGAACGAATCGCTGTAAGCGGTGGGTTGTTGTTAGAACAAACTACGCAGGGCACACGGCAGCTGAGTAGAGGAGTGTGTTGAGTGTTGAGCAGAGCGAATGCTACTTTTGGCGAGGGCCCCAGTGCCAAGTCGATGAGGACTCGTCCATGGAAGCTTGCATCAAACACACAGGCTCAAGAGAAGTGAAAAAGAGTTGCCAAAAGTGGCCAGCCGACGACTCCCACCACCTGTTTCACATTGCCAACCCTGGGGTCGACATCGATCGGAATGAGGGATTAAAAAGAGTTTGAAAGACTTTGAGAGACTTTGAGGGTGTCGATCGGGCCACGGCACGGGACCTGGAACTTTCCGAGTTAAGCTCTGTGGACAGTGGTCAGTCGAGGCCCCAGTGGTTGTTGTCTTACTTTTGGTTGAGGGATTTAGCACCACCTAGGTGCACTGTTGCGGCCTGTACCTTGGTGGTCTGATACGAGTCTGCATGTCGGCCCACTGCGCACTGCGATCGTGCTAGGCACTCAGCACCTAGCACAGGCCGCCTGGCGCAAGACACTCACTACCCACCAATATCCGAAGATATTTTTTTTAACACCATAATTGTAGGCGCATCCGTTTCTGCTACCCGCATTGCACCGCGATTTTTTACGACCTCGACGGACGTCGATCGGCGGGGGGTGTTGACGGATCGGCGGTCGAGTTGGGGCGAGGTCAGATGTGTGTTGATCAGGGTTAAAACACGCTACGTCATGGCTTGCGACGAGGATTCCGCTCTGCAAAAGCGGAATTTCACTGTTTATCGAAAGAAGTCACACCCTTGCTATGGGACAAAAACATCAAGCACCGCGCCTAAAGCGCGACGAGCAAGGGTAGCCAGGGCGTAAATTGGGTTTAAGCGAGAAGAATAAAAGATCGCGAGCAAACTCTGCTGAAGATCTGGACTGCAAGCGTTGCTAAATCGGATCGTATTAGCAAACTCGGTAAAAAAAAACGGTATACAACAAACGTTCGGAGACAACTTGCCTGAAACATGGCACAACACTAACGACGGTGTTACGACGCGGAAGGTAGATTTTGGTGCAGGTTAGTAGGCGGTGAGGTTAGGAATGAGTCTCTCCGAAGTCAATTAAACACCACGGCTGCAGGTTAGACACCGAGATTCAGACACCGGTGGTCCGGCAGTGGGTCAGGGCTTTGAGTCAGAGTCACCGTGAGTCAAGGATGTAAGTCAAGGATGTAAGTCAAGGATGTAAGTCAAGGATGTAAGTCAAGGCGAGTCAGCCGCTTTTGACACCCCCAGTGGATCACTTGATCTGTCATGTGGAGGCTTGATCTAGACTCCAGACACTGGGGCTGTACCAGAAGTTAATTACGATTTGCCTGGCCAATGGCGAATGGCAAGGCTTAAGTTGCGAGACATGGCATAGCCACAAATAGTAGAGAGTAACGCAGGGAGGAGCAAAACCAGGAGAGTTTTGCAATGAGAGACGGAGTTAAGGTGGAATCAAAGGTGGAATCAGAAGTGAAATTGGGGAGTGCCAGGTACAGTTGAGGGCGTTTTCTGGGCCATGTTACAGGAGGTAGCGGGGGTGCCCAGTGCTCGGTGCCTGCTGCCCAAGCCAGTTAGTGTCCAGTGGCACTTGTTGGGAGCGCAGTTTAGTTTTCCGGCGCAAATTAAGTTCGACCTGGGGTGCAGCTGGGTGAAAAATTTACCGTGAAACGCAGAGCCGGAAGCCGGCGAGCCCAGATTTCCGTGAGCAGTCAAAAAATAAAACAACACAAAATTTTCCAGCGGAATCAGAGGCAGCTGGAATCTGTAACATGTAGGCGCGCTGTATGAGGTGGCACGAAGAGATTCTGGAAGAATTTTCACCTGGAATTGTCAGGAAGTGATATGGGGCGCTGTTTCTGCGCCGTTGTTTGGGGCGACGAGCGTAGCCGAGCCTGTGCAAGAGAGGGGAGCGGAAATGTGGAGCAGGGCAAGGCAAGGTGGGCCGCGCGGGCGGCTCGGTGCGAACATGGGCCGGGACGCGGGCGGCCTGCCCGCCGCTAGCCGCTTGACCGCTCCCCGCTTGGCCTCCTCCGAGTCAGCGGAGTTAGGCAGCTGGAATTCATGTATGGAAAGATTTTGTCACGTAGCAAACAAAGGCGCGCGGCGGCTAAGTCATACATGGGGAGACCTTTGCTGATAAAAATAAACGATAAAAATCTGGGGCAGAGCAAAGGGCACCCTGAGATCCGCTGGAAGTGTAGACTTCTTGCCACATTTTTGTGTGGAGACCCACCTGTGGCTGACAATTCATGCCACGAGTACGTTAGCGCTTTTTTCTGCTGCGCGCCGGCGTGCGGAGAGCGCACCAAGTGGCGCTGGGAATTCAGTGATTTGAGGTGGCGGCACGTGCCACCCCGTTTTTTTTTCAGGCGCGCGGCCCGCGGGCGTGTTGCACAAATGTCACAGCCTGGACACAGTGCCAGGCAATGGTAAAGCGTGCGTCATACAAGGCACAGCAGCAAACATAAAAATTATGTGAACAGGTCAGGCAATTGGTGTGTCAACCAGTGTTCTTATCTACTAGATTGTAGACTTACAACCACCTACTTACTTAACCCAGACTAGTTATTTTGAGGCTAGCTCCCGTCTCACTTAGCGCTAGTGGAATGTAGCAGGTGTGTGAGATGGGGGCGCGGGAAAATTTGCGCTGCTGCGCTCCCACGTTGTCTCTGAAAATTTTGGCGTGGGTTGCATGGAAGCAGCGTGGGCCCGAGACCCGCCTGGGGGGTGCACCGGATCGTCGAGCAAACAACAGTGGGGCGGCCAGGCAGCGCGATTTAGCAAACAACAAATGGGCACGAGTGGTTTGATAATCCCTCAGGGTAGTAAATAACTCACCGTTGGGATACCCTGCTCGTTGTGGGAGTCATCGCGGTGCTTTGTTGCGTCACTGCGGCATTTTGGGGGCGGGCTAAAAACACCTGGGTGATTACGAGAGTTTTTGCACCCACCTCACGTGCGCATGAGCCATCCCAGCGCGGGCCGCGCCAGGGTGTTGCGGAACGTGGGAACGTGGGATCGCGCTGGAAACGTGGCACAACAAACGGGCCACAAAAAATAAACAAAAAAGAAAACAGCATTGTAGACAGATGGACTTGGTCCAGCCATGGGTACAGCCCCCTCTTGTCTAGACCTCTGAGGCTGGGCCCTGCTGTGATATTTTGTTGCAAGGCGGTGGCTGTTGGGCACTGTTTACTGGGCACTGCTATGGTGCAGAGGGCCAGGCCACGGCTTGTGCGCACCCCCCAAACCGCTAACTACTGTGGTGGTTCGGTTGCGTCAAACCTGCCGGGTGTGACTCTTTGACATCTCACTTGCCCGCATGCAGCACGGTGTGTCTAAAAATCTGTGATCGGCTGCCGACTATATATAATCGCGGGGCCCAGGAAATTTGTCGAGAAAAAAAAACGTTCCAACAAAAAGTTTTCCCAAGAACAAGAACTTGATAGCAACACGCTTCAACAAACACAAACCTCGCACAACACACTTCACACTCCATCAAACAACAACATGAACTACTGCGTTGTTGACAACAAGCCGTGCACGGGCAGCTTCTGCTGCAAAGAGTGCGAGAAGTACCACAACTACATCAGCACCAAGACCCTCAGTTTCCCAGCGCCTCTCGAGTCTGTGGACGAGCTCGAGTTTGAGGAGGAGCTCTACGAGGAGGAGCCATACTACACCCAGCAGCAGTACACCACTGCGCCTCGCTACAGTACCGCCTCTGAGTTCTCGTCGAGCAGCGCCCTCTCGCTGCCAGACTGCAGCCCGCTTCTCACGCCCAGCGGTGGCCACGACGACATCAAGTTTGCCACGCTCTTTGAGAGCGGCAAGTCGTCGACCAAGCTCCAGCAGCTTCCGGAGATCAGCAACATGACCTGCTTCGACACTTTGAACTACTACCAGCCAAAGAACTTGCAGACCATTCCCCAGGACAGCTACAAGTTGTGGGTGAATCAGAACATTTGAGCCCGGCACACATGCCGAATTCCAAGCCTAGGGCCCAGAGCCTGGCGCTGGTGCCTCATGGTGGCACCATCATTTCACGACACCCCACTGCTCACGCTCATGCTGTCACGTTGCTACGACTTCACTTCTTTTGCATAAATAAATCGCTATCATTGACTAATGAAATGTACTATAACCACTTGATAGGACACGCTGTAGTTTAGTGACACTTGACATTTCTGTGGCTCGGCCTTTGGCTCTGCCTTACATTATTGCCCAGTGACATTACCGGGCTCCTGCAAAATCCTTCACCATGCGCTTAAGCACTGCTCCACTTCTCCACTCCGACGGCGTCACTTCTCTCTACAATACTACTCCGCTCCTTACTAATTACTCCACCTCTACCAATTTACTCCGCTTCTCACTAACACTGCTCCTCAGACTCTTTGTTTTGGTGCCGATCTTTCCGACCCCACTTGGCTTTGGTCAGACCCCTGGCGCTCGCTTCCCCGACCGGGCCGCGCGCCTGGCTTCCCCCCACTGCCGCCCGAGGTCAGTCGGCCCCTGCCCGCTGCGTTTCAGCGCGCTCCGCCCGTGGCACGTGTCGCTGCGGCTGCTGCAGCAGAACATGCTGGAACGCAGTATGTCATGCCTGGGTCATCGCACAGGGAAAATTTTTCCCGCCCTGAAACTGAGCGGTGCAGCAACATCACGGTGTTGCTTCAAAAAAATTATGGCGCAGAAAAGTAAACGCGGGCCTGGCGCACGCTTTATTTTTTTTTGATTCCCGCGGAGCACGCTTAATTCCGTGCCTGGGCCACACTGTACACAGCGCGCAGCGCAAATTCCAGCGCCCCAGTCGAAATTTCGTGGGCATCTGACGTGGCGCGGCGCAACCACTTAGTGAGCCCTTTACGAAATTTGACACATTGTGGCATAATCAAATTTACAAATCCGCCATTACCGTCCAGCATTGCCTAATGCCTACTGCTAGTAAATTTCTTATTAATTAATGCTGTGCCGATCTATGTAAATATGCGACGTGGGAGTGCGTGGTGGATGGGCCATTGCCGGTAGGCCATTGCTGTAAGAGCATGGACGTAGACTATAAGGATGTTACCCGGGGTGCGGCCAAAAGAGGGGCGACTATTGCGACTCTATTTTTCAGCCCCAAAACTGGGCAAGCGCCCCCGTTCAACTTGTCGGGGGGTGTCGACTGCATCGAGGCCAACGTGTCAGGTGCCAAAGCCAAGGTGCCCATGCAAGCACACAATAGAACTGCCAAACCACTGACAATCTGAGTACCCGAGCCAAACCTGTGGAAAGCAAAGAAACAGCGAGTCCATAATGCAGCAGTTTCGTTGCATCAGTGGCTTGCTGAGGGACACTGCTGATACAGTCTGAGCACCACTGCGTGTTGGCAGTTTCTGGCAGACTGCAAAAATCGCAGATCCTTGGTCTTTGGTCTCAGCAACGTGGGATCCGCGATCGACAGTGATCTGACTTGGATCACCTCTCCGAAATAAGCTAAGCAACTGCTAGCAATGCTAAAGTATCGACTATGGCAGTACCTGAGCAACTGCAGCAAAAGCAAAAGGGGGAAAGTGTAGAGAAGGCTGTGCAAAGCAGTCAGCAACCTATGCTAAGCAGCCAAGCAGCAGATATTGAGACAGCAATGTAAAGCAGAGTCAGAAAGGCAAGTCACCGGGCTATGCAAAAAGAGAGCAGAACATCCAAGTGGGAAGGAGTGACCGAAAAACTCATGGAGCGAGTCACTGAAAACCAAGCACCGTGAGCTATTGATTCTGTCAATTACAGCTGAACAGTACCAGGCGACAACTGAGTAGCACTAGCATACTAACAAGTAGCCAAACTGCTTGTTCCTTGCGTGCGCACTGCCAGCGCACCCGCAGGTCTTCGACCGTCAGGTGTTGCCTAGTAAATCAAATTGTAGTAGTGCATCCAAAGGTCCCCATAGAACTCGTAGATCTGCTCAATGTGACTATCAAACTTCACCACCTTCCCCCTGTACTGATCCCCCACATAGTCCCCGCCCCCAATCAAGTCGTAGGCACACCAAAGATACCCCTCGCACTTCTGGGTCATCACCCACGACCGGGAGGGCTCAAAATAAGGCTTCGTGTTGTTGTACTGGTACTTTGTAGATGGCGGGATGAGGGCCGCGTTGATCCGGAGGGGTTGGTTGTAGTAGTCAAACTTGTACTTGTCAAGATTCTGTTCGTCGAAATGACTGTAGTAGTTGAGGTCAATCGGAAGATCTAGCTGGAACTTGTTCTTCTTCTTACAGAACTCAAACCCGGAGTTCATCCAGTAGAGAGTCTTGTCGTCGTCAGAGATGTGCCCCGGGTGGGTCGAGCAGAGCTCGGTGGCTTGTGTGCCAGGCTCGCCGTTGTCGAACTTTTTCGTCAACTTCCCCAACGAAATTGCATAATTGTTGTTGAACTCGAACTCCGCATCAGAGGCTATGAGCTGCCCCAACCAGTAGAGCTCCTTCTCTCCATGAATCGGCTGCGAGACAGGTTTCCACAGTTGCAAGGCAAGAGTCATGAGGGCTCCATTATAGTGCTGCACCTTGTCAATGACCACGATTCCAGACTCCATCAAGTGGTTCAAGCTGTTATTGAGAAATCTATTATGATACAACGAATCCTCTGGAATAGGCGGTATCCCAAAAAACTCGCCGTCCTCTTTATTCGGAAGCAAAGACTTAAAAAAGTCGATGCTCTGCTGCGGAAAGTGCTCGTCGATCTCTCTGTCTCTAAAAAAGAAGGCTCTTTTAGACAAGTACTTTGGATTGCTAAAGAAAAGGTCCGGGTTGATCAACGGCACAGTATCACTGTCCATAAGAAGTACTTCCTTGAACGAAGAAAAGTAAAAAGCAACAAGCTTGTTGGAATAAGCCTGGAACAAGTTCTGATGTTCATCCTTGATCGCCTTCCGTGCATTCACAAAACGAATATCTTGCTTTGGAAATGGGAGCCCCGTGGAGTTGTCGAATATCATCGATGAAACATCGTTTTTGGCATACCCCTTCATGATGGAGGCAAAAAGTTTCTCCAAGTGGGGACTGCTATCCAAAAGCTCGTCCGTCGTGGCTATTTCCTGCAAGTCATCCTGATTCCACTGGCTAAGATCGTCTCTGTAGATGATCTCGATCGGCAATGTGTTGCCCTGGACTCTGAGCAACGCAATGAGTCCCGAGAGAAGCCGAAAATGATCGTTACTCGCCGAAATGGCAATCCCCTTTCCACCAAAAGAGCTCTTCATGTTGCTGACATACGAGTGGAACTTGCGGCGCGAAAAAACCCGTTCGAAACGGTTATTCTGCTGTTGGTTTTTGTAGTCAATAAGCTCGCCAGAGAACCATGGAAACATCTCAGATTCGATTCTTTGGGAAGCCTGCAACGAGCGATCGCTGTACTCCTCTGATTCTTCATCCAAAAAACATTTCAGATATATCTTGTAATGAGGAACGGCATGCTGAATGGCATGCTCGAAGTCGTAATTGTTCTGCATCTTCTCGAGGTACTCGTACTTGAACCACGTCTCGCAGAACGTCTTGCCCAACCCGTCGCAGGCCTTTTTCTCCCGGTCCCTGAGTAGCTCGTACTTGTCGCGGAGCACATCCAACCAGTACACTTCGCTGGGGAAAGTGTCAAACCGGAAGCCGCTTTTTTGATACACTTTGCCAAAATAGGCAGAGCATTTCTCTTCCTGCGGCATCTTGCTAAACTGTTCCGCGTCATAATAATAACTGAGCAACTCGTACGGATCACTGGCATAGCCGCTCTTGAACTTCGTGGGAGCCACAACGTGGCGTATCGTGGCAACTGTCGCGAGATACGTGAGGGTGATCTGATGGAAGAAGAGCCAGATCAAAAAAAGAAGGCCAAGTAAGCTTAGAACCCCCCGTATTAGCAACTGCTTTATGTCTAGCTGCTGGATATTGCCCGCAATGCCCCCGAGAATGACATTCTTGTACTTTCGGAGCGACATGCTGGGAATCTTAGAGAAAGCTGTTGGCGTTGGTGATGTATATTTTCAGGGCCCTGGAAAAATTGATAAGCACGTGACGCAGAGCGGTCGGCGGTCGCCGACCGGCGGGTGCCAAGCATTAGTACCTTGTATACATATATATTAGAGATTTTCCCAATAGGCTCTGCAACTGCCTGAACAAACATTATCGTTTCTAAATCGCTTGAAAAAGTCCCATAAGGCTAGACAGCGGGGTGCGGGCTGCCCCTCCCCCGCCCCGATCATTCGCGTCACGTGACACGTACAGGTGACAGGCCAGATCAAGATCACAGGCAACAAGGCAATGCGAAAGGATCCTGAAAGCACTGCTCTCTTTCAAAAATCTTCAGCGTTGCTTGAGACAATGACGCCGCTCAGTGTGGTTTGAAGAAAAGTGCAGGCATCTGAAACGCCCCGAGCATTGACCAGCCTTCAACTCGAATGCTTAAAACTCATTAAGTGGAAGGCAGTCAAAGGCTATCGGGTGTTAATAGCACTGGGAGCCGCACTCAACGGCCAAATGCCGTGCTACACTCCATCATCATGGAACGCCCACGAGGTCTTCTTCGGGTCCGTGGGCGCATGCAGCACGTACTCCGCGTCTCCCTCAGGACGTTCTGGTGTTAGTAAGAAGGATTAGAAAATTGGAAAAAACGTTGCTGAAAAAACGTTGCGGTGTGCCATCATTAAAAACATAGCCAGTGGTTTCAAAGCACCCAGTGGCGTGTGTCAAAAAAAGAAGAGCTTTTTTGCTTCGCAGACGTTGGCTAAAGAGTTCATTTCTTCTTGACACACGCCACTGTCTGCTTCGCAGCCAGCGGCTCGCAGCCAGTGGCTCACAGCCAGTGGCTCACAGCCAATGGCTAACTTACCATTCTTGCTGTTGCCCGCCAACATACTCTGGATCGACACCGCAACACTCTCGATCGTGTGCACCGGCGACCAGTCGTTGCCCAAGATGTTGAGACAGATGTGGCCATTACTGTAGATGTGCGGATGCATCGGGATGTCGGGGCCGATGAACTTGACCAGGGGAGATTCGATTGGGTACGTCTCTGGCACCCGCACTTCTAATCGATAGAGATGGCCCTCGTAGAGCCGGTTGTTGTCCACATGGACATGGATCAACCAGCGGTCAAGCTCTGCTGCCAGCTCCAAACTTAATCCTGCGGGGCTCTGCTTCTCCCAGTTCATGTGCTCTTTCATGAGGCGTCGTTTGAAGCTCATCTTTGTCAGTGGAGGGTTGGACGATGCTGGACTGCTTGCCGATGCGGATCAGATTTGCATGCAAGACGGTCCAAATGCATGGGTCAATTACCCGGTGGCAGCAGTGGCGAGCGCCAGCGAGACACTGCGGTTTTGCCTCCCCTAAGTTCATTCTATTTGTAGTAACAGCAGTGGCGAACGCCAGCAAGACACTGCGGTCTTTTTCCCTAACTCCCCAGAGTTCACTTTTCTTGTAGTATAAGAAATCTTGATGCGGAACAGCATAGCAGTGGCGAGCGTCAGCAGACTGTTTACGGAGGGGTAAAAATGGAATGATTAAATAGTACAAATGATGGTATATAATAGTGGTTAACCACCAACCTTGGACGGCCAGTGCATCGACTGCGCCGCCGTCTGTTGTTTGCCACTGCCTGCTTCGCAAAAAACTCTTCGCATTCTGGCACACGCCACTGCCTGCTTCGCAGACAGTGGCCATTACTTAAGAAAACTCATAAGCTCCTGAACCCCCTCCTCCTGCTCAACACTGCGCACCAACTTCTCGTAGCTCTTCTCAATCCCCCCGCGCAACTCCTCGAAGTTCTCTCTCTTCTTCCGTCCAGTCCTTTGCCGCTTGAGTAGTGGCTCGTCGCTTCTCCCACCAGCCAACCCTCTTTCGAAACTGTCAAAGTCATGCAAACTTCTCAAGCCCTGCAAGTAATTGGCATACTTGCTCACATTCAGCTGGATGAGCTCCGCAAACCGCTGCTTCGTCTCATAGCTCACGAACCAGCTCATACTGAGTAGGGAGCCCAGCCCATCGCCTCGGCTATAGTAATGGTAGTAAGAGTGATATCTGCTGCCATAACCCAAGCGGTGCCTGTGCCGGCCATACCCCGGGACCGGCGGGGGAGTCAAGGTCGCACCTGTGTGCCTCTCGCGGAGCTTGAACTTGTGCTTCGACGGCTTTTGCAAGAGACCCGGGGGAGCCCCTGGAGACGACGCCGAAGCAGTGCTAGTATGGGTGGGAAGCCTGTTGGAAGCCGGAAAAAGCGGGAGAAGCAGCTGCGTGTACTCAAAGCTGTCGTTGAACACTTCCATGGATTTCACAATGAGCCCAGGCAATTGCTTGAGCAAAGCGTACTTTTCGTCTGACAAAACTGCGTCGTCCCCTTGGACATAGATCTGCTCACCGTCCTTCTTTAGTTCTTGCAACTTGGCAATGTTCTTCTTCACCTTCTGCTGTATTAAGCGGATAAGTGTTTCAAACTTATTTTTAGACTCCAAGTTGGTCTTCACCGGAAGCAAATCTGCCTTGAAGAGTTTGGTGTCCTTGTTGTCTTCCACAAACTTTCCGATCACCTTGAGAAACCGCAGGTGGTAGTTTATAATTAGATGAGTAAGCACCTCCCACATCGACTGTTGTTGGTAAAGGTAGTTGAGTACAGTTTTGTTGGACGAGTTTTCTTTGGCCAATGTGCTGGCCGCCAACTCGGGACCTTCGCGTTTCAAGTCTTCAAAATACCTTTCCCTTCTGTCAAACGCCGTGCTTCTCCCGCTCGCTAGCTGCCTTTCAAACAGCTCAAACTTCACAAGACACAGCTCATACTCCTCTGTCCTTGAGGGATACTCCGCCACCATCTCATCGAGCAGCCTGGAATAGTCCACCTCTTTGGGATCGTCCGACTTCGCCGGCTTCAGCAAGGCTATGATTGACGAGCAGAACTCGAAATACAGCACAAGCTTTGCCATAGCGGCGTAGACGCTGCGGAAGTTGAGCACCCGCCAGATCTCATGGCTGAGCAGGATGGAGTCCCTGATATAGAGGAAGTATTCCAAGACCTCGAATTTGAACAACTTGAATGCCAAAAATAGTGAGAACTCCACGGCATTGTCCAACTGGGGCCCCATTGACATCCGCGCAAACTTCTTCTTGTAAACCGCAAGAATCTCAAGCGCCTTTTTCATGTCCCGATTGACTTTCGTAAAGCTCACAGTTAGTCCCTGGTCGTCATCTGTCTTCAAAAACCGAGGCGTCTCGATGTCGACTTCGTTGATGAGTTTATGGAAGAGTGTCTTTTTTGCAAGCAAGGAGGCAGACGCTTCAGCTGCCAGACTTGACAGACCATCTGACAGCCCAGCTGCCAGCTCTGACAATCCAGCTGCCATCTCTGACAGTCCAGCTGCCGAGCCTTGCGGTTTGCCGGCTACATCCTGAGATGAGCTACCACCCAAAAAATTTGGCAGCGAGTGAGAAGCTTGAGTGCCTCCGGCCAACTGTGACAGCAGGCGAAGCGACAGAGCATTCTCTGCCAGACCTGACAGCGTGCTAAGCAAGTGAGAAGCTTGGGCACTCCCTGCCAACTCTGCCAGCTCCGCCTCGCTCGGTGGCACAGTTGTCAGCTCGTAGAACTCTTCCTTCCCCCTCAAATACCGCTCAAACTGCTCGCCAAACACACTCATCTGCTTCACCCCCCGCTCGATGCTCCCAAACATCGTCAACGCGATGCTCGTCTCCAGCGAAAGAACAGTAGCACTGCCCACCTGCTGCCCTCGCACCGCAGGCCTCATGGCGTCCACCGGCGCACGCCTCTCCAACACAGCCTCACTGGGTTCCGCCATTCATCAAACTTGCTAGACAGAAAAGCCAGTCGTTTATCCAAGACCGTTGCCGAATGAGTTGATGATGCCCTTTCTGTTTTAGCCAGGGCCAATTGCAAAAGTCAGCTCGGCGATTCTTGTGACTTTTAGCAAATGCAGTGGAGTCGAATGTTATATAATTGCAGGCAGATCAGAAAAAGAAAGAAGCAGTGACGTTCGCAGGCTGCATACAGGAACGGGGCCGCCGAGTGCCGGAGCCTAGCACCGCCAAGTTGCCGCCCAAGAGCACCGGCACTCGGCGGTGCTAGGCCGGTGCGCAGGCGCGTCGCAGCGGGCCCATCTGAAACCTGCCAACCGTGACGACCGCACTACTGGATCGCCGTTGTTGGCTCGCTGCTGGCGTTTACTGATGACAGCTAGTGCTCTTTTTTTTCACGACCAATGATATTGCATGTGTAAATTAAGGATCGGCCGAGGATCAGTGCACAAGCATGGCCTGACTGTGTATTGAGTGAATACTATAAGGCCATGCAGGCAGCTAAGCAGAGACACATTTTACATGTGTGTGTTACTCATTTGTTGCCATCTTTGTTAGGCATCTTCGTTTGGCCGTAAATGGCGGGTTTTCGCAGTAGTGCACTGCTGAGCCATCGTGTTACTGCCCACGCAGCACACTGGCTTCGCCAGCGCACTGCTTTTTTTAGTCGATAAGTGAGACATTCTCAACACCTAGTGCGTCCTTTATATCTGTCAGAGAAAAAAGTGAACCAAATCTCAATCACGAGTACATTCCTTTGGGGCAGAAATCCGCTAGGTGGCCCCATGGCATGCAGCTCGTAGACATGCAGATCATCTACGATCGTAAGTAGCGGCAGTTCACTGGCGCACAACGGCGAGTCAAAGTCGTTGTGAGCCATGAGCCAGCTGTGGCTCGAAGAAATAACAGCAAAGGGCAAAGCAGGACAAAGTGAATGACAAAGGCTTGGAGTGACAGTGCACCATTATGGTTGCAATTTTTTCTTCGATACTGGATCATATTGGTTTACTAAGGGAATCTAAGCCATCAAACAGCCCGAAGAAACTATTTTTTCCTGAGCAAACTGTATTTCACAAAAGAAAGCGGTAGAATGATAGAACCACAATGACTTAGCTTGTCTGGCACATCTGACTCCCACTCGGATGAGCCCGCCCCGTTGTACCCTGTTTAAAATCCCACCTCTGGATTTCTCTCGAACCTGCCCACTGTCTCAGCTGATTAATTGTTAGCAAATCATTACGGATGTCACAAGCAAAACTGAAATTACGCTAAAGTGACTAAAAGAGCACCATTTTAGAGTTTTTTTTTTTCGATCTCTAAGGAAACAGTCTTTGATGACCCTCTGATGACCCTTTGATGACCCCTCTTGGAACCGCCCGGACGGTTCCAGTAACTTCCATCCCACATCTTCCGAAAAATCCGACCGGGCCACTAACCGTATATAAATTTTTATGCAGGCTCACTTATTGAAACCAAATTTTAAAAAATAACGAATCCACAAAATGTCATTAAACAACTTTGATGCGGAGAACGCCGACAACCTCGAGGACATCGAGAAGCAGTTTGCCGTGAAGGCGGTGCAGCAGGCCGAGGTCTACTGGGGCCTTCTTGGCAAGATTCCAGGGACCAAGCTCAGACTCACCAAGTACGACGACGAGTTGTACGAAGAGTTGGTGGCGGACTTCCCCGAGTTCAAGAGTGTCGAGTATGTTTCGTTGATCGACGAGAATGAGTTGAAGAATCACAAGAACAAGGACCGCTGGAGAAAGTTCTGCAAGAAGTTTGAGACGAAGATCGACGACTACAACTTCGGCACGTTACTCAGAACGACGCCGACTGCGGAGTACGGCCAGGACACCACGATTTTTGCGTTGCGTTTGCAGTTCTACGCCTTTGAGATCTGCAGAAACAAGTATGGTTTGAATGATTGGGTCAGCAAGAAATAAGGAATATGAAGTGAGCGAGCCAGCGAGCAAGCGAAGCAATGAGCTTTGGTATATCGGGAGAGGTCTGCGAAAATTACGCGAGTCCATAGAAGGATTTTGAAGGGAGTTCTACCCAGTTTGAATTCTTAATATGATGGCGGGACTGCATGGTTTTCCAATGATAAATGACGTCACAGATGAGATGCTGAAGATCTCTTTATTCATTCACGGGATCAAAGCTGTTTGGGACTGCTTGTCAGTGAATCATTAGAGCACGAGTCGCGGCTCTATTCGTGGGCGCCGCGTTGTTAATATAGCTAATGATCATAGTGCAAGATTGTGGCCAATGAGTATACCTTTTGAATACACATATACTAATAATACTTATTTGTAGGTGGAGTCATGAAATCTAATGAGGATAGCTGATGTACAGCCAACCAGCATCACCAATGGGTAGAGACATTGAGTATCAGCATCGAGTATAGCTTATAGGAATAAAATAGCTGACGAATATAGTTTGCGATCGTTGGCTCAGAGTGTAGCCTATGTTCAGAACTTATGACTACGGCGGACGATCCCAAGTCATGGTCACAGCCTGTTACACAGTTTTAACAAATCGTAATACATTTCTTGCTATGAAGCCATTACGTTCGACACAATGCTTGACAGTCAGTGCTTGACAGCCAACGATTGACAGCCAATGCTTATTTTTCACCCTTTGACAATAGCGTCTCCTCAAACTTGCCCTCTCTCGCGATGACGTTCAACACCTGGGGAAGCACCTCGCCCTGCATCGGCAGGAGCGGAAATTTCTCGCCGTCCACCGAGATGTATGTGTTTTTGAGAGGCACCAACCGGTACGCCCTGATCTTGGAGTACTGCAAAAGCTCGCTGTACATGTGGCGCCCCGTGTCGACCGCGGTCATTATCTTGAGCGAGTTTGCCGGGCCGATGGTGCCATTGACGGTCACAAGGTCCATCGTTCCGTCGCCAGGAAGAGCAGCAGGAAAAAACTGAGTGTCTTTGGCAACGTAGGGCATCTTTCCGGTGTAGAAGATGCCAAGGGAGTTACTATTGTCGATTTTCTGCCACTCCTGAGGCACCGCTTCGTCCAAGCCGGGAGCCTGACAACTGAAGGACTCTTCAGTAATGTCTTTCTCCTCCGGATAGCTCTCGTTTTTCTTGAAGTATTCTACTACCTTGTCCGCCCCTTTAGCAACGTAATCCACACTGACTTCACACGGATAGTGCGTCTTTGTCACCAAGCGGTAAAGCACGCCCAATTCGAAACGCACACCGCCCATCCACCTGAGCCACTCTGTTCCCAAGTCGGCATCGGCAATGACCCCATACGTTTGAGATAAAAAAGAAAGATGTGTGCTGGCATCCGCTCCTTTCCCCTGGGTAACAGCCATAAGGTCCATTCGTATTCTTGGCGACTTCAACATGGAAAGCGTGGCTTCTGTGGGGTCCAGCGTCCGATGCGTCGAGAGACAGAACCCGTTCCCCGACCCGCAGGGCAACTGTGTGACCGCCAAGCTAGAAAACGCTGCTACCTTGTCTTGTCTTTGGAACATCCCATTGATGACCTCGTGGGGAATGCCGTCTCCCAGGCAGCACGCGACGACATCGTACTTCAGGATGTCAATGTCCTTGGCAATTTCCGTGCCGTGTAAATGGTACTTGGTAAAAACAACGTCGTAGCTTGTGTGTGACCCCTTGAGCAATGGCTCAATGTGTCTTTCGATTTCCTGCACCGCCTTCCCTTTTCCTCCGTGCGGATTGATAAGAACGAGAACTCGTCTTTTTCCGTGGGGAAATGCCCGCGCTAGAACATGCTCTGCGGAGTCAACAACTTCCAATTCCACAGTCTCCACCTTGCGCCCCTCCAAGTAGGACACTTTCAATGTTTGCGAATCCCCTCCCAGCAGAATATCCGAATAGGCACTGCCGCTCTCAGCGTGGAGGATTTTGTCCCACTCGATGACTGAGTGCGGCCCCCCATGGTGAGAGGGCAAGCAAAATATCCCGGAGTCCGAATCGCTTGTTTGCGGCTGTCCACTAAGCTGGATCCCCTTGTCTGTGAGAGTGCCCTGGGTCATTTTCGTAGGGTTGTCTAACTTACACGTCAAGCAAGGGTCTGATTTTTCAGCGCGCGGTCAAAAACGCGGCCCAATGCGGTCAAGACCCGCCCAGGCGGGTCAATAAGGCGGGGCCCCACAGTGCCGGGGTGTTAGTGGATTTTCAATTAGGCACAAACTGGGGTTCTTTAATAGGATGGAACGTTTGAAATGCTTCTATGCAAGCGGGAGGGGGGGAATGGCTGGCGGAGCACTGGTGGAACCGTTCTGCTGCGGCAAGTTGCCAGTCCTGTTACTACAGAGTGTGGCATGTGTGTGTAAAAGTAGGCCTGTTGCAAAAAGAAATTACAGCTGATGGTCGAACTTGCCTCGCGTCTATGTCTATGAGTGTGCCGATGGGCATGTGCTCGTCGCCTGTATAGTACTAATGTAGAGCAGTGCTCTGATGAAGCTAGGGCGCTGCGGTAGTCTCCAAGTCAAATTTGGTAGCCTCTTTCAAGTGAAAATTGGCAAAGCTATTGCACTGGCGAGCGTCAGTGTCAGCCAGCAGTTGGTACCCAGCACTTGGTAGCCAGCAAGGGTCGTCTATTTCGAATCCGATCGCAGCATCCCATTCAGTGGTCTTCTGCTGCATTCGCCGGCGCTACTGCCCCTGCCTCTCCACTTCCTTGGCGCCCCTTTCCGCCGCCTGAGGGTCCAAGTACCTATACCCGTTCACCGGCTCATACTTGTTGTTCAACTCTATCACCATCGGGATCCCGTTGGGAATGTTCACATCCTGAATATCACCGTCCGAGATCCCGCAGATCAACTTCAACAACAGACGGACCGTCGAGCCGTGTGCGGAAACAAGGACGACCTTACCAAGCAGTAATTGTGGCTTTATAAACGTTGTGTAAAACGGCTC
This sequence comes from Saccharomycopsis fodiens, assembly GCA_002564235.1. Lineage (NCBI taxonomy): Eukaryota > Fungi > Ascomycota > Saccharomycetes > Ascoideales > Saccharomycopsidaceae > Saccharomycopsis > Saccharomycopsis fodiens. The sequence continues at coordinate 836,460 of JNFV01000005.1, read as the reverse complement.
CACCCTGTCATGCACCATCTTGAGAGACTCTCCTCTGGGCAACTCGTCAACCGGAACATCCCCAAACCTGTACCTCTGATCGATCGCCGAGTTCTCTGCCTCCTTATCCACCAACGGGGGACACCCCTCGTATGCCCGCCGCCAATACTTGTATTGTTCACTCCCCACTTCCTTCAAAACGTCATGCTTACTTCTGCCCTGCAACTGGCCATAGTGCCGCTCGTTCAACCGCCAGCTGCGATCCACGTCGCACCATGGAATATTGAGCTCTTCCATGATCGTTTCCGCCGTTTGACATGATCGGGTCAACTTCAGGGTTAAAACTAAATCAGGCACCAAACCGTGACTCCTAAGAAGTTTTCCCGCCTCTGTCGCCTGTTCCAATCCTTTCTGAGTCAATTTGACGTCCACCCAGCCGCAAAAAAGATTCTTGTTATTCCATTCGCTTTCTCCATGGCGTAGGAGCACTAATTTGTAATTTTTCGGCATTCGCTGCTCAATCGAGGAAGAAATTCTGCTCAGTCGTAGACACTGCTGTTGCTGATTAGCCATCACTTGATCTATCGCTGGTTATGAGCAAATGCAAAAAAGTGAGGGCGGGGCACATAACAATACTGCCGGGGCCTACTGAGAAACGCACCATAGACCACTAGACAACCAGTGAGTTGTAGAGTAAAACATCGTTGACCAATAGATTTCAATTGCCTCAGTTTGGTTATGCAACTGCGTTGTCAAGTTTCTATTGCAGTGGCGACCGACAGCGAGCCTGAATCTGAACACTAACCATCACACAGCCATGTGAAGCCACATGTGAGACATTAATAACGCTTTCCTGCTGACAATAGTGAGATCGCAATCGTTGTAGTGTTAGGTTTGGAACAGAATTAGGGTTGTCGAACTCGTTTTGACACTGCTGCTGTCGTGACTTGACTGCTGCATGACAGTGTCATTCGAAAGTGTCATTCGACATTCAGCAGTGACATTGTTAATCATGACTAATACTAGCGCAATGCAAAATCTCATCAGGAAACAACTAAATTGCTATTGTCCATTTCTGATTGTTTGAGGCTGGGTGACAGTTTTCATTTCAGAGTACAAATTAGCATCTTCTATTGTCACTTTCGCTTGGCACGCGCGGGCATTGTCTACACGGGGTTGACTGCATGCGTGAAAAACAGCCGTGAAAAGTTTATCTCAAACCGTGGCGTGCCAGTTTCAATCACAGAAGAATTCTTCAGGATCAAACTATCGACAATCGACATTGCTCTCAAACAACAGTGTTACCATTTTTTAGGGGCAGTGGCTTTTGCAGCCGGCCACTTTTTTGTAGGGCCGCACCGAAAATCAACTATCTGCCGCTGATTTCAACCGCTTCCTACACCGCATATCTCGACGCATTGAGCGTCATCGGTTGATGAATCTTCTCTTCCGATCTCAATTCTCTTACCCGACTCAACTGTAGGAATGTAAAAATCGCTATTCGCAGTTGAACACTCTACCCCATTAGCACTTTCTGGGGCACCGACATGGGCCATGCCTCAGATGGCGACCAGTGAGAGCTGAGCATCGGCTGTTGTGGCAACTCGTAGAGTGTGAGTATTTCTTTAGGGGCAACCAGTAAGAGCTAATCTAGGAGTGTGAAGCAAACACAAGGGTGGATTAAAAGACATGAGCATTTCGGAATGCCGCGGGGCTTTGCTGGAGTTTGTTAGACAGGCTTGTCATGACATACGGTTGGTGACCGGTGTGCAAATCAGCAGTGACGGGTCTTCTATGGCTTCGCATCTGACATAAAACGAGCGCCTACACTGGTATTTTCAAAACACGTTCTTGCTCAATGACTCTACTTCATTCAAGGAATTCGTCTCATCTGAGAGCCGCGGCACTTTTGGTACTCTCTGCTTTGCCGCTCCCTTTCCCATTGCGAACGTACTTCTTGCCACAAACCGTCGTCTATGCAATTCACAGCCATTGCCGCACCCGCCTGTCCACATGTGCTGGCGGCAGCAGCCGCCATGCTGCATCTCACATGGCAAAGTGCGGTTGGCAGTTGCAAGATCCGGCCAGTGGCTGGCTCGCGTGCTGCTTTAGGTCATATAATAGCAAGGTGCCATGGCGCACGGGCGATGGGACATGCCGCATCGTGCGCCATAATACGCCATCATGCAGCATACCTGAGCACATACCACATACCGGAGCTGGAAATTTCCTATAAAGCACAAGGACAAGCCACTTCAGCTGAAAACAACAACTATATTTTTTTATTACCCACTTTCAATGCTTTTTGAGAAAGCCTCAATCTTGGCAATTGTTTGCCTGCTTGCTTCGGCTAAGGTCTACAGCGTGCCCATCGTTCATGAGAGCAGCCACACCGAGACCTACTCCACATACACTACCAAGAGAATCAAAGTCGTGACCCAGTACACCACCTATTGTCCAACAAGTGGCAAACCACTCTCTGATTCGGGCACTGCTGCCGACTCCCTTTCCGCTGCCCACACTGAACCACCCCGGACGATAGTCGTGCTTGCCCCAGAGGATGCTGCCTCCAACGCTGAGCGGTCTACTGCTAAGCCAACTGCTGGCGCCGCTGCTCCTTCCAAACACGCTTTTTCCACTTACTACGGCTCTTTGCCACTGCCATCAAAGTCTGACGACGCCTCTTACACGTCGGTTGGTCCGGCCAACGGGTTCTCGGTCGTGCCTCACGCCTCTAGTGCTTCCGTCGTGCTGCTCATCCCAGTTGGGCAGAGTACCTCTGGCGCAAGCAGTGCCACCACAACCGGAGTCATTGTGTCCAGCTCAGCTTCTGAAGAGTCTGTTTCTTATGTGGACGCCGATTCTCGGGGCACTCTGACCGATGCCGCTGCTGGCTCTACCTCTGCTGTGGACGCCGACTCTCAGGCAACCCTGACTACCAACACTGGGTCTACTGCTTCCACTGACTCCGAGACCACCATCTCTGTCACGGCTTTGTCTGAAACCAGTTCTGAGCCTTCGTGGTTTAATTCTACCACTAACCAGGTCTCGTCCACTAGCGCCACCACAAGCCTAAGCAGCAGCAGCAGCAGCAGCAGCAGTGCCCCCGCCACTGTTTCCAACGCTTCCCTTGCTGATGTCAGCACTGGCTCCTCTGCTACCAGCAAGTCGTCCAGTCTGAGCCTGAGTCTGAGCACCAGCACCAGCACCAGCACCAGTGCGTCGTCTTCTCTGGCCACCAGCTCGAGCTCGAGCTCTTCTACCAAGAGCTCCTCCACGCTGTCCACGCTGTCCACGTTGTCCACGACTTCTAGTCTGATTTCTTCCACCAGTCTGACTTTGTCTACCAGTCTGACTTTGTCTACCAGCCTGACTTCTTCTACTTCTAAGTTGGCTTCTTCTACTTCTAAGTTGGCTCCTACAAGTCTGACTTCTACAACGTCGACGAGTCTGACTTCTACAACTCTGCCTGCCACTCTGTCTACCAGCCTGATCAGCCTGACTTCCTCCACAACCTCCACCACACCAACTCCTACGGCCACGTCTATCACTACTACCAGCACCAGCGCCTCCCTGACGAGCACCGGTACTGACTACGCCGCGTACACGGCTTACGCTCTCTCTGCTTCTGGAATCGAGGCCGTCTTGGAGGAGCACAACAAGCTCAGAGCGCTCCACAGCGCCCCGGCTCTTGTCTACAACCAGTCGCTCGCGGACTTTGCTCAGTACTACGCCGGCAACTACGACTGCAGCGGGACCTTGACTCACTCGCACTACATCTACGGTGAGAACTTGGCTCTTGGCACCAACCTCACGCCAACGCAGGCTGTCGATCTCTGGTACGACGAGGTTTCCCAGTACGACTTCAGCAACCCGGGGTTCTCGTCGGCCACTGGCCACTTCACTCAGGTGGTCTGGAAGTCTACCACCCAGTTGGGATGCGCGCTCAAGTACTGCGGAGGATACTACAACACCTCGTACGTGGTGTGCGAGTACTACCCACCAGGTAACATTGTGGGTGCCGACAACTACTACTTCAAGCAGAACGTCTTGGAAAACTGATTACTTTTGCTTGGATGGGTCCTTTTTTGCTTTTATTTCTGAATTAGATTATGTTTTGAACAGTATATCATTTGATAGCGTGCCACACATCCGCCCTCGCACCATGATGATACTATGAATACAAACTGAAATATATTGTATAAAACTCATTAAACTAAAGCAAAAGTAAAATCTCTACGGCAGGTAAAAAACATTTTCGTATCACATGGACACCCACTCTTCGTCTGACGACTTTTGAACTACTTCATCGGGCAACTCTTGTTGTTCCTCATTGGAAAACTCCTCGTGTTCTTCGTCGAACAATTTACTGCTCTCATCACCAGACGTATGGTAAAGATCTTCATCGGAAAACTGTTGTTCTTCATTGGAAACTCCCCATATCTCTTCATCCAATGACTCCAGGCTCTCTTCTTTGGAAGACTGCTGGTCCTTTTCGTCAGCTGAACGCTCAAACCATGAATGCTGAACTTCTTCTTTGGACAACTCCGGGACTTCCTCATTTGACGACTCTAGAAAGTTCTCTTCGAAAGTAGCTTTTTGCTCCTCAGTCGGCTCGGCATTTCTCATCTCATTGAGTTCCCGCTGGTATCGACTGATTTCATCTTTGAGTCGGCTGATTTCATCTTTGAACTGGCTGATGTCTTCTTTGAGCCAGGTGATGGTGCGGCGCTCTTCATCGAGTACAAGCTCATATGCCACCTCCCAATTTGCAAGCGTGAGCCCGCCTTCAACCGAATCCCCGGCCTTGTCTGCGTGCTCTTCATTGGTCTTCGCATAAGGAAACCGCTTGTATTGAAGTTGGCAGATTCTGTCTTCAAGCCCCCTGATGTATTCCCTCATCAGGCCTATGCTGCTTTCAAGCTGCTCAATGTAGCGAGAATTTTTCTCATTCTTCTCAATGCAGTCACGGTCAAAACATTTCTTCTCAATTGTCTCATATAAAAGACGCAATTCTGCAAACTTTTTCTTAAGTTCAAGAATAAATTGAGCTTGCTCTTTGATTTTGTCTGCCTGCTGGTTTATTTTCACATACAAGACACTGGCTTCGCTTTTCTGCTCTTCTATGGTCTTGTCCTGCTGCGATAAGTTTTCCCTTTCTTCCTCGATTATCTCACGCTGTTCTTCAATAGACCAAATCTGAAATTTGATGGTCTCCTTCTGCTCTTGATTGATCTTTTTCTGTTTTTTGATAACCTTGCGCTGCTTTTTCATATCTCTCTTCTGCTTCATGATTAATGCAGCCTTCCCCTCGATTGTCTTTTTGTGCTGCTTTATAATTTCAAGCTGCTCATCCAAAGTCTCGTTTTGCTGCTCAATCCGAGAATTAAGGATTGACATTGCGGTTTTGAAACCCTGCAACATTTCATTCTGCTTCTCGATAGTGGCGGCTGGGCAAATGGCGCCCACTTCGTGATCGGAATATCTCACCTTCATTTTCCGTGGCTTTACGAACCATTTCATAGCGTTCGAGCCTTCCTCTTGTAACTCTTCAGGGATGATCTTGTGGGATTGTGGCTCAACATTGACTTCCCAACCATATCTGTGGTCTAAAGCAGCACCAAGATCTTTGATGATGGCCCTGTACTTGGCATCTTTCTCAGCCCACTGTTTCTCATTGTCTTCCAAACGCTTCTTCTGCGCCTCCTTCCATTTAATTGTTTGCTTGGCTTTTAACAACTCGGCAGCCGCGTTTTCAAGCTCCGCACTCAAAGCCTTGATCTTGACGTCCTCCTCTGTTTGAGTCTTCACCAAAGGCGTCCGCCCGCGGTCTTTTCTACACTCGTACTCGTGAAACTTGGAGAATAAGAAGCAGGCAACACCAATGATGACAGACGTCATCAAAAATTTTAAAATAAAGTCATCAGAAGAGTCAGTCTGACTGGTTGGTGGCATATTGGCGTCCTCAAGGAATAGTTCTTGTCTAAGAGATGGGTGCACCGGCTGTTGATAATCACACCTTCCAACAAGTGAAGTAACAATGTGATCAATTATAAAGCTGGTATCAGGCTTTCCTGGAAAAAAGTAACTGAGAATAATTTGAAAATGTTTGGAGAGGAGGCGCGCTTTTATGAGAAATGTTCGGCATTGTTCTCTGCTTCCTTTCTGCCAATAGAAGGGAATGGAAGGCAGTAAAAATAATGAGGAAGGAGAGTGCTGTGCAAAATTAACTGAGTCTGAGTGTTAATGAGATCGCTGCAAGCGTTTCTCTGTTATTGTGGGGTGAAAGCGTTTTTGAATGTTATGAAGGATGTTTCAATTGATGACGCCTTCCTGCGCTGTACACAGCTGCTGTATGCAAAGGGCATCCCACTCACGACACTCTTTCGCAGACGTGTTCAGCAATACTACTGTAATAATCCCATACTATAATAAGGTTTTTGTGCAAATGATATGTTGTGCGCAAACAGTGTATAAATCATCTTGAATGGGGTACTTGTGGTACCTTGGTCTGGGCAAAGCATGTCATCTCAGAGCGCTAGTTCAAGAGAGCTACTCAGCACAGCCAACGCCTACGCTACAGAAATGTTTTTTTCGTACTTTTGTAAAAATAGAGCACTTTGCAGTAAAAACTGACCTCTGGTGAAACTTTTTTTTTTGCAAGTCACTTTATGTTGCCGTCAAATGTTTTCCCAGAAGAACGCCCATCTATATCGTCACGTGATCGATATTTCATCACGATCAGCGTTTTGGGCCAAATCTGGAGAGAAGCGTGCAGCATGGAGGTCAAGCATTTCGTGGTTATCACAAGTTTTTTTCTATTTATAAAAACCCTTCAGCTCGCCATTGTCACGGTAACGCCCGTGCAATTTGACACATCATCCCAACTTGTCTATGAGGCTCAGGATAAGAAAGACTTTGTGGCGTTCGTCAGCGCGTACACTGGCCATGCACAATGGATCCAGGCGGCCCTTGAGCATGTTCTTGAGAAGTTAATCGTGTGGGATGCCGTCTATTTTGCGAATCTTTTCAAGAATGGCGTCAGTTACGAACACGAGTGGGTGTTTGGGTTTCTCTGGTGGAGAGCAGTCAAGTGGGTTCCTCTCCAAGAGTTGGGCAACAACTACTATGCCAGACTCTTGCTTGCAACGTTGGCCTCCAACACATTCCACTACCTTTCAGTTTTGCTAGCGTACGCTATAACCAACGTCACACTCCGCAAAACGTCGATGCGGATCGATTCGAACGAGCTCGCTTTTAAGACCGCGCTTCTCTACGTGCTCAATCCCGCGGGGATCTTTCTAACAGCGCCGTACTCCGAGGCCGCAGCTAGCTTCCTCGTCTTTTGTGCTTACTACTTAAGGGAGGTTTCGTTGCGAGATCGCACGGGTGCACAGAGAAATCACGGGCTCAAGTGCTGGCTCTATGCGTTGCCTTACATCGCGTCTGGTCTCTTTCTCAGCCTCGCCATCATGACACGGCTCAACACGGTCCTCGTCGGGGTGATGTATCTCTACGATTTACTTCAGTTTTTGAGCTGCTGGCAACTTGGCTCCGCTTTTCTCTCGGTTCTTGCCGGCGGCTGTGCCCTCCTTGGGATTGCGGTGTTGGGATACGTGCCATACACAGAGTTCTGCCCCGGCCGCACTGCGTGGTGCGACAACAAGATTCCCCTGCTTTTTTTGTTTGCCCAGAAACATTACTGGAACAATGGGTTCTTCTCCTATTGGACGGTGAATAATATCCCGAACTTCATCTTTCCCCTTCCTATCATAGTGACACTCACACTTGCCGTGGCGTACTTCAAGTCCAAGTACTACGCTCCCACTTTGACCCCTACATATATTACCACTTATCTTTTTTTGTTCTTGGGCATTACCAGCTGGCACGTGCAGATCCTCACGCGAATCGGCGGATTCATCTTGTTGCCCTACTGGTACTTGGCCGATAAAATGATGGAGACGAACAAGCGGGAGCTGCTTAGGGGAAAGGTCTTCATAAAAACACGGAGATTGACGACCGAGAAGATCATTGTGTATGTGTTTGTGTTCTACCTTTTGATCCAGAGCTGTTTGTTTGCGGCGTTTTTACCGCCGGCGTAGGTGAGGACTAGACAGCATCAAGAAAAGTCGAGCTCAGGATCAAGTTAATAGACCAAGCGATATAAAGTTACTGGCAGACCACGGATTGTGATGATGCAACGCAACAGAACATGCGTAATCAGAAAGCAAAGAAATCGACGCCAGCGGACTATGGCCAACCGCTGCACGTCAATCACATGTCATCGAACTGAGAAACTCAACGAAGATGTCAAAAAGTGGATCACCGAGCCTCAGTGACATTCCAGTCATGCACCGCCCTGCACACGCGCCAATCACCGCCTCGGCTCCGCTGGGATGCACATGCCGGACGGCCAAAAGATGGCCAAAAGTCGGCAATGACAGAGAGCAGTAACACTTTGGCCTTTCAAATTAATAAGAATGATTTCTTACATGATTTTTTCCGGGTGTAGATATCAAGGTTTAAAATTTAAAAGTAATTTGTTGACAGATGGCGTTGTGCAAAACTGGCCAACATCTCGTCAACCAACATCCAGTCAGCACAGCAGCCCGCTTTGCTGCCCGCTGTGGTCATCTGTCACATGTAAGCCACTGCAAGTGCAACTTCCCAACGGTTGTGCAAATTCTCAGCCGCAGCAGAAAAAAGCAGCACCACTGCTTTTCCGCAGCTTTGTCAACTATTGCCGTAACCTTATTCAGAACACACAGTGAAAGTAATCAACACTTGCACAGCAGGACGTTGCACAGCATGTGCGATGTACGACACCCTGCACATTGCTTGTTGCTAGCTGCTGCACACCAACCAGTGTATAGCAATACACAGCGCTTTTCGTGGAATACCTACCAACTCATGATTTACGACAATCAGCAACAGGCAACAATCGATCATCAATGAACCTTATTTTTTTGTCAGTCGTCGCTCGCTCTTGTCTTTCCTTGTAAGCTAGCATGTTCCCAGGCAGTGTGTAGCGCTCCCCCGCATGGCCTCTCACATGTAAGTAAATTAGGCACACCCAACTAAAACCCAACTATGTGTGCTTGTGCAGTATTTCCGATAAGCCCGCAGGCAGTAACACCGCAGCAGCAGCCAACCCACAGTTGGCTGCCGAGCAGCGGGCTTAGCGATTTTCTCCCGAACGCACGGGCCGCGTGGCAGCGCTTCCCGCAGATTCCACGAGCTTCTGTCCGCTTCCAAGTGCGAAAACCTCCCAGTTCCACGGTGATTACTAATCGCCGATCACGACTAATCGCACACCCAGCCCCGATTACCCGCAGCCTGCGGCCCCGTTCCACATCTCGGGACGTGTTGTCGTGCGTAATTTGTAATCCTTAAAAATAGTCAATAAAACAACTTTGCATTCGCTTTTTTCTGAGAAATTATTTTCCTTATTTTTTGGGCAAAACACTTCAAGCACAAAACATTTCAAGACACTACAAAACTTCCACAACTCTCACAACTAAGCCTTTCAAGATGACATCGTTTGCTGTGTTCCCGAATATGAGCCGCTCACTTTCGGACATCTATGAGGATGAGCTCTACCACATCAGCCATGGGCAGCAGCAAAGCAACGCCCTGCCACGGCTCGCCAACAAAACAAGCGAGTCGGAACTCGGAGGCATGCTCAATATCCCAGAGTTAGATATCGATCACAGTCTTTATAGCCAAAAGGGGAACCCGTTCTCCAACTCATTCGACAAGCCGGAAATTCTGCCTTTCAACGAGTACGCAAACCCAGACGTCGCGCTCCAGCAGCTGCACTACTCGCTGCCATCGCAAAGAATCAGCCCGTTCCAGAATAAAGCCGACCTCCGCGACGACTTCCTTCCTGTGAACGTGTACGACTTTGAGTACGAGAGCAGCCAGTTCCTTCGGCCTGCCCAGAAGTACGGCCTCGACTCGATTCCGTCGATGAGCCTCAAGTTGGACGTGCCGGACGAGGATCTCGAGGACTACGGCAGCGACGAGGAGGAGCCGGAGGAGGGGGACCTCGACTTTGAGCAGGGGTTGTTCAGCCGGGGCGAGCCGTTTTCTTTGGACGAGAGCAGCAATGCTGCGTTGCCACGCAACAGTGAGTCGCGCAATAGTGAGCCTCTCCAGAGTGATCCGGTGCAAGGCTCCTTGCAAAGTTCCCCATTCCAGACTGAGCACGGATCTCTTCACAGCGGACCCCTCACTGCCGAGCCTTTCCAGTTCTTGAACGACAATGTGTTCGACAGCGCGATGGACTTGGACGACGACAGCGCAATGAGCGACGACAACATGATTGACGAGGTGCCGAAGTCGATGCAGCTTGACGGCAGCGACACCCTGGACTTCGAGGACTCCCACGACTTTGCCCATCTCAGCAGCGGGTCGGTGTTCAAGTCCCGGGCCCAGTCGTTTGTCAGCCCCGACAGCATCAACCCGGAGCACTTGTCCAAGTCGTACCCATTCAGTCCGCTTGGTCCGGTTTCCGACAATGCCCTCAACGTGGAGCACAATAAAGGTGAGCCCGCCATGGCCAAGCCAGCCGCGGGTCTTGATTTGACGACTGCTGAGTCGAAGAGTGCATTTTTGGAGCAGCACCGCGTGCTGACCGTCGATGGCGCGCTCGACGCCAACAACCAGTGCATGTTGGTCAACCCGGCCACGGGCAAGTCGTGCAACAAGAAGTTTTCGCGCCCCTACGATCTCATCCGCCACCAGGAGACGATCCACGCGTCCAAGAAGAAGATCTTCCGCTGCGTGATCTGCGAGGCGAGCCATCTCCGCCAGATGAAGAGCGGCGGCTCGGACATCGACGGCACGCATTCGCCGAAGACGTTCTCGCGTGGCGACGCGTTGTCGCGCCACATCAAGGTGAAGCACAATTTGATTGGCGATGCTGCTGCTGATGCCATCAAGTATGCCAAGGACAACGTTGAGTACGTCAGTATCTAGCATCGCACCATCGAGCGTTAGCGAGATGGTGCGATGTGCACATTCTCAGAGCTTTATGTGCACTCTCTCAGAGCTTTGCTTTGATTTGCTCCTTACACATTTTTGAGCTTGCCACTTCAGGCTTCCCCCTTCCCTTACGATACATTTACCTCACGAACTAGCATTTCTAATATCCCGCTGACTAGCAGCATAATTAGCCCTTATAAATAAATCTACAGCGTTTCTAGCAAGGTGTAGTCGACAAGAGGTAGTGAAGATAGGAGTGCATAATAGATGTTACATAATAGATATATCTTCAAAGTATTTGTAAACCGGTCTTGTTGTATTGCTTGCTGGCTCCACAGTGCCTTGCTTGCCGACTTCACAGTGCCTTGCTTGCTGGCAATGACCCGCGCCATTGGTACATTCGATGCCTACTTTTTTCTAACACTTTCAGAACTGGGGCCCTCGAAGTATACCACAATGACCCCAATTGAATCCCGCCGCAGTGCACTAGAAGAACTCGAGGTCATAGAGAACGCCATCTCCGACAGATTCCAGCGTAATCCGGAGTTGTACGTGGGCGGCACGCGGGGCACATTGCACGGCAAGAAGCGATCCTTGAGAGAGGTGATGCTTCAGAGACATGAGATAGATGGATTTGTCAAAAAATATAAGAGTCAGAAGATGGCATTACAGAAGGGTCAGAAGGAAATAGATGTGGAAGTTGAAAAGTTGAAGGATCCCGGCTTGAGTCTAGCCCAGTTCACGAATGAATTGGCCTCGTTGAAGCTGAAACAGGACCTTGGGCCTGCTGAGACCCTTTCCCAAGGGTACGCCATGGGAAAAGAGAAGAAGGCAATTCTTAGCAAGCAAGCATCTGGATTGAAGGCTGATAAATTGTTCACGTTAGAGGAGGGGTTCGGCAAGTATGTGGATTTGGTCGAGCTCCATGAACGCTGGTTGAACTTGCCGGGTTTGCAGCATGACCTGACCACGGGATACCTCTATTATTTGAGCATGTTTAGTAAGCTTGGTTTAAAGTATCAGCAGGATGAAAATAATCCAAACAGCACTTTGAAGCGGGGATCGGCGGAGTATGTGGATTATGTGACGCTGCTTGCCGCTTACTTGAAGGACTTTTTCATAAGGACGCGGGTTTTGCAGAACCCTGGGCGGACGTTATACCAGATCGAAAAAGTGGACTTCCCCAAAGAATGGGAAACGTTGCAGGAAAAGTATTTGAAGCCGGAGAAGGAAGAGGCTGCTGCTGATGGTGTCTTCTGCAACGTCTGTGACAAGACGTTTGCAAAGGATACTGTCTATCGGGCCCATTTGACAGGGAAAAAGCATCTCAAGAATGCCAAAAAACAACAGGGCATTACTGACCAGGGTGATTCTATCAGCAACATCTCAAAGGAAAAGGAACTCTGTTTGCATGAATTTCTCGTTAGACTGCTCAGCGAAGTGCTAGACAAGAACATTAAGGACACCCGCTTGAATGTCGAGCGCAGACAAGCACTCACCAACAAAGAGCGGCAAGAGGAGATCGATCAGATGGTTCTGGGCGACGAGTCGGAAAGTTCCCAACAGTCGGACAAGGAGAAGGATGACGAGAATGTGGGGATCTACAACCCACTTCATCTTCCATTAGACACCGACGGTCAGCCGATTCCGTTTTGGCTCTGGAAGCTTCAAGGCTTGGACCACGAGTACGAGTGTGAAATCTGTGGGAATTTCAAGTATGCCGGGAGAAAGCTCTTCGACAAGCACTTCATGGACCACCGTCATGCCAACGGGTTAAAAAGTCTTGGTATTGATTTCAATAGTGCGTTGGGGTTGTCCTCTTCTGAGATTCTTTCGTCGTTCAAGGGCATTGGGAAGATTGATGAGGCGGTGCAGTTGTGGGAGAATGTGAAGAAACTGTTGCGGAAGGCTACGCATGGGAAGGAGAGCATTGTCGAGGTGGAGGATGAGGATGGGAATGTGATGAGCGAGAAGGTGTATGAGGATTTGAAGCGGCAGGGGTTGCTTTGAGCGCCGGACCACAAAGTGGGACGGTGTGTAAAGGCCGCTTATGGGCCATGGACCAGCTCAAGATGAGCACCATGATTAAGCATCAACACACACAGTGGGATGCGAATCTGACTAAAAATGCTACGGTATTTATAAATAGAGGGTTGCTAAAATAAGCGTAGAGCTTAGCGTAAAGATACAATATATATGCGCCTTCCACACTGTTAGATGACAGTGTCCGCGACGCTTCTTGGAGCAGCGAGAAGATCCAACAACGCGTCAACAATGATGCTGCCCAACCCAGAGAGCCCTCCCGGAGCAAGGAGATTGGTGATGACGGTGGTCTTGGTACACTTCGCAACACGGGCCCCATTAAACGTGTTTTGGATAAAGGTGTACGCTCCGCCTGCGCCAAATATCATCTGGGTAAGATGCCCGCTGACAATGTCCTGCCTGTAGGTGATTTTGACACCCTGTGAGCAAAGTCTGTTGTACCAGACGTCAAGGTCCTGCGGCGGAATGATCTCGTCTAAGAGAGTGTTATAAACGTACATGTTTGTTGGGGGGACAAGATCTGTGGCCAGCACTAAGTTCTGTGCGGTCAAGGCGTCCTGAATGACTTTGTCGTAGAAGATGGCATTGCCCTTTTGGATAAAGTAAGACAACGGTTTGAAAATAAAAGACAAAACGCATGGCAGTAGGCACTGAGTTTTTGGGAGTGTGAAGTACCCCCACCGGGAAGCAATTGCATCCTGCTGAAGATGGGCGGCTACCTCGGGGTACTCGGCCATCAAGCCGTTGACTCCGGCATAGACGAGACCTGCAGTGGCCTTGCCAAGATTGAAAAGAGCAGTGTGTGTGATGTTTGAGACAACCCCGCCGAGAACGGTTCCGATGACATTGAGTTCTGGAGCATATGTTGGCTGTAAAGAGGCGGCCCATCCTGTTGCGAGCGAGCCGCCCGAATAGCCCCACATTTGGACCTTGGTATTTTCCACTGAGAGGCCAGTAAGCAAAGTGGTGTTCAAAACAGCTCTGATGGAGTTGAGTGTGGCATGTCCTGCCTGCTTCCCTACAACAAAGGTTGCTTTGGGCCCCTCATGGTCAGGCACAACAACGAAACTGCCGTCGTTAAGAGGAGCCTGCGCCAAGGTGATCTCCATCTGTGGTGCAATCCCGAGCACGTTAGAACCCAACTGGAAAACGTACGATGGTGAACAGTCAACACAGTTTGAGTCCATCGCGGGTTGGTAGGATACCAACTTACTTGGGTCCGGCTTATCGGGAACGAACAAGGTGGTGACAATAGCGTTGGGGTTTCCAAAAGTGTCTTCGGAGCGCACAAGGAACTGGTAGACCTCCTTGATTTTGGACTCAAGAACAAGCACCCCGTAGGCCAGGGTCATTTTTCTCTGCTTCAAAATGGTGCCGACCTTGGTTTGTTCGTAGCCCGTTGCCGGGGTGTAGAAGGGGTCCTGAGAAGGAGGGACAGGCAAGGAGCGGGCAACGAGGGGCCCTGCGGGAGAAGCATAAGCCAAAGCTAAGAAAGTAAAAAAGAAAAAGATGATCATTGGAAAAATGGCAAGCACTAATTTGAAGAAGACCTTGCTTTTATAAAGTCATAGGCACTGCGGCCAGCGTTTGGTGTCATCCTTTCAGAGTCAGCTTTCCGGGAGGAGACATAGCTCATGCATGCCTGGTGCGTTGCAGCAACATGCAGTGAGACCAGTAGGCCCCACTAGCTTACTTCCGGAATGTCAGATTGAGAGAGTAGCTTGCCAGAGTAATACGACAACCAAGAGCTATGATGCTGAAAGCATGTTGTATCCAAATTACTTGTTGTGTAGCGCCCCTGATTGGGAGCAATCTGTTCTCCTTCTCTTCTTCCCCACAATTGGGAACCTGCAGTGTCCGTGACTTGGCTCACATTCCGGGGAGCGTTCCTTCTCCACGCTTCAAGTTCACCAAAACGGGTTCTTATTGACCTTTTCTGCGTATTTGCATTTACAAAAGTCTCAGACCTCTTCTGTTATGCAGTTGCCGATCAGTGGTGGTTCTCAGTAGGAGCACAACTTTTGGTATCAACCACCCTGAGCAGGGCCAAACCAGGAACTTATGAAAGAGGAACAGTGTGGAAGACACATTTTTTTTAAAAAAAACCGCAGCGGGTTAGCCCCTCACAAAACTCTTTGGGACCTTCGAAAGACGGCATCGTTTTGCTATTTGCTTTGAAAAAGCGAATGACTCAGTTTCTCAATTGGATCCAAGTCAACTTTCACCAAATTTCCTCAAAAGCAATTCCTGGGGAATGTTTGCTGCATTCTCCGCGCGATCCAAGCCTAATCGGGTCAATTACGAACGCGCCGCTGAGGTATGTCTTAGTGGGATCAGCCAGGTTCCTGCCAGCACTCGTCCCTTACACAATTGCACCACTACAGATCATCACGTACGCTATTAGTCTATTGGCAGATGCTTTTAGTCTATGGACAAGCCACAGCAACTCATTGGCTACGCCAATCCGCTGCCGCAGACCCTGCATTATATACAGTGAATTTTAATCATACCCAGTACGCGGTGTCCCGCCCCTTGCTCTCGAGCCACTGCTCCGCCAAGAACAAGTCATTACCCTTCAAAGTCTTGGTGCTGGTCTGCGTGAGCAACTTCTGAGAGAGCTGTGGCAACTCTGCCTCGAACTTTGATTCATCAACAGCCTTCAAACCCTTCAAGTAGAAAAAGGTGCTCTCAAAGTCGGACCCCAAAGCGGCAGGGTCGACAATCTTGTTGAACGACCCGGCCAAGTCAGCAGCAGAAAAACCAGGGCACTTCGTCTCGACCGACTTGACGAGAAGCGACTTGACAATCTTCAACTTCGGGTCCTCGGTAGGGGCCTGTGCGGATTCCACAAGAACAACTAATAAGTAGGCAAGAAGGGGGTCGTTCTCGTTGAGGAACGTCGCCCCTTTCACCCCCTGCAAGGCCATGATGTACTTGTGCTGCTTCAAGAAAAGCAACACAGACAACTTGAGGTAGAACACCGAGCTCTTATCAGAAATCTTCTCAAATGACTTGGTCAATTCGTCAATAGGAGACTCGGTGGCCAACAACTTCTCGCCATACACATCATCGTCCTTCTCGTAGCCGCTAACCTTGGCTGCCTCTTCATCCTTCTTCTTGTTGAACTTGTTCTTGTTCTTGTTCTTGTTCTTTTTGACAGTGGCCAATTCGGTGTACTTGGCGACAAGCTCAGAGTCTTCATTCTTGGCATCGAGCTTGAAATAAATCTCGGAAATACCCTTGACGGCTCTCAAGTATAGTGGCTGGTTGTACAACAGATCCGCCCACTTGATCATCTCGATGTAGCTGCGAGGCGTGCCCTTGCGCAAGCAGTAGCTGTGGAAGTCCAACTGATCGTTGTCGAACTCAGAGAACACCTTGGCAACTGCGTTAAACCGTTTAAGCGAGAGACCGAGATACTTGGCAGCAAGATCGTTCTTTTCCTTGATTTCTTTCGAGATATCCGCAGTAACCTCGGTATTCTTCTCCTCTAAAGAGCGAACCTCCTCTACAATCTTACCATTCTCCTCCTGGTAGAGTCTAAAGTACGCCTCAGCCTCCTCAATAAGGTACCAGTTCACCTGCATCAAGTGCAAGTCCTTCAAACCGTTAACGGCGGTGTCGTTTTTGGTGAACAACGAGATCGTCTCAATAGCCTTTTCCACACGGTTCGCACGGAGCGCGTATTTCACAGACTTACAGTTGATAAACCGGTCTTGCAAGTCGAGCTGGCGAGCGCTTTCGACAAGGTCTGAGGCCTCCTCGATCTTTCCCTGGTGTTTGAGCAAGTTGGCCTTGTACAAGTAGAGCTCCACCAAAGTTGGAGAGTGGGCGATTGCCTCATCAATGTAGTTGAGAGCCTCGGAGTGTTTTGCAACCGCCGAATAGTGCTGGGCAAGGTAGTACAATGTCCAGACAACGGCGGTCGGCTCGGCAGAGGAGTCTCCCTTTGCTTTCGCCAAAAAGTCAAGCACCATCTTCTCTACCACTGCAACTTTCTGCGGATCGCGGTACAAAAACGTGAGGTTGTTGAATACCAGGGGGACGCCTCTGGCCAATCTCGAAACAAGATACGCGTTCAATTTCTCCTCAAAAAGTGGATCATTGCCTTGCAAAAAAGCAAGCGGGATAACCTTAGGGGGATCCGACTTCGGGTAGAACCGCGCGAGCTTGTCGTAGAGCTGCACCCGGAGCCTGGTGTCACGTGACCCGAGGCACAACGCCGCCTCGAGCAAGGTGTAGTACTCGACATTGTCCGGGTTGCGGCGCAACAACTTTCTGTAGGTTAGTTGGGCCCCCTTCTTGTCTCCAAGGAGCCGCTGATACACCCCCTTGCTCTCGAGATAATACAACTTGTCAAGAATGTGGGGCTCGATCGACTCCAAGTGCTCAAGCGCCTTCGGGACATCGCCAGACTCAAAGATGATCTTGTTCTTGTACATCAAGCACTCGGCATGCTCAAACATCTCGGCCTCCGAGAGCTTGCCCTCGGCCACCTCCTCGAACCGGGTAAGCGTCTTCTCGGCAAGCGCATAGTTCTTGTTGAGATGGTGCGCAACCGCCAAGCCGGTCCAGTGGGCTCTGAAGCCTGGGAAGGCGTCGAGGATCTCAGACCGCAGCGCAGCAAGCGGTCCGTAGCGGCGCAACTGGGCCTCGACCACAGAAAGATCTTTCCAGATGTTCTTGTTCTCGGAGCCGTAATTGAGCGAGAGCTTGTAATAGTTGGCGGCCTGCTCATAATCGCTGACCGCTCTGTAGAAGATGGCACAGATGTGGTTGATCATCGGGTTGGTCTCGTTGAGCTTGAGCGCTTTCTCAAAGTAGTGCTTTGTCTCGGCGTGGGTGTTATCCTCGCCAGTGTGGTAGAGCAACAACCCTTTGAGGGCCAACGACTCTGGGTGAGACAGCTTCTTCTTGAGATTTGCATCGACGATCTTGAGTGCTTTCTTGTACTGCTTCAGCTCATACTGGCTGAGGGCCTCGCGGAAGTTGGTGTCCTCCTTGGTCGCAAAAAGCGGCTTGCCAATGCGTCTGCGGGCGGTCATTGACAGTGGTGTTGGCCCTTTGATACTGAGGTGGTGATCTCAACCCGCGATCTGAAAAGTGGACACGAAGCGGGGCTCCTATTTAGGAGGCGGGGCTCATACCATAGAGCCATCGCTGTGGGACAAGTGGCAGCAGTGCATTGTCCCAAGGGGCACACAGTGCTACGCTACAGTTGTGTAATTATTTTTTAGTAGATACAAACCAGTTTGGCTAATGGTAGTTTTGAGTTTTAGTGTGAGTTTTTTTATTAATGTATTTGCCAATCCAATCCACAACTGTACTGCTCCATTCGACTTGACAGTGGCTGTCACTTGGCAGCTCCACCTGCAGCTGAGTGTGAAGGTTCCCCAATAATACGGGACAACATTTTGAAAATCACGTGATGCTCAAGACGCCTCTGCCGCAATATCACAACGTGGGGAGGCGGAAATGTGCCGCAAAATCCATTTTTATCATAAACCATCCTGTTCCAAACACTCTACAGTTTTCCGTTTCTTCCTGCCTATTTCAGGGGACCAAAATCGTACCCCCTAAGCGACCCTGCACTCCCAGGACGAGAGGGAGAAAGCGCGAGCGCGATAGCGGGGGGGCGAGCAGTACGAGTCGCACAGCTTCTGCGCAACACATTGGAAAATTTTCAGAAAAAAAAAAAAGATCGCTAAGTAAACAATAACGATCTAAACAAACAAAAATTAAATTGCGAATTTCCAACGATACTCTGCTGGGCCTTCAGAGCAGACACCAGGGCCTCCGCGCAATACTGTGGTTACCCTACCCTCCTTCTCCTTCGGGCCGCCCCCCCAGAGCGTGAAAATTTTTCCTAGCAATTGCCACCGGGGTATAGGGGGCTACCAGACACGCGTGCGAACCGGAACCGTTGAGCACAGCACACGCAGCAGGACGCCACAGAGACATCGAACAGCGTGAGCCAGTTTCAGTGCAGGGCAGGACCACCACAGCAAGCTACAAAGGGCCGTTCCCACTCCGCGAACCCCTTGCCACATTCCACACTTGCTTTTTCGTGTGAACCCCGCCACCCCCTAAAAACCCGGATGGCCAGTACATGAAGGACATGGCGGTCGCTCCCCCAGTTCCGCAGCGTTTCCGCCAGCGGAAGATCCTGGTGAAGCAGACGCTCCAGATCCTCCGCCAGCTGGAGACGCCCGACCTTGAGAAAGAGGACCAGCAGCGCGACCTCCAGCACGTCGAGACCGGAGTCGAGAAGCATGAGGAGTCCGAGGTGCACCTTCAGCGGATCATGCGCAATGCGGTATCCGCGGCGGCGGGCGCATCCGCGCCGGTGGGCGCCCCGGAGCCGTCGCGCCGCCCCACCAAGAAGAGCCAGCCCAAGACCAAGCCGGCTGCCGAGGAAAATAAGCTCTTCATCCCCACCCCCAACGCCCTGCGCGTCTGGGAAGAAGCCCCGCGCTACTACCTGGGCGTCTTCCACGTGCCGGCGCTGTACATCAAGCTGAGCGTCACGGTGGAGGACACCAGCGGGGTGGCGTACTGCATGGATGAGGTGGACGAGCAGTACTTGGAGACGTTGAACAAGGAGCTCACTGACAAGAACTTCCGGGCACTTCTGGAGGACGACTTTGAGGTTGTGATGGACACGTTTGAGCGGATCGTCGCGGAGAAGCAGCCGTTTCTCGCGATCGACCCGAGCGAGGTGCTTCTGTTTGTGCAGCTCAAGGAGTATGCCCTCGTGCCGAGCAAGACGCTGGCGTCGGCAGTGAAGCAGAGTCTTGAGAAGGAGCTTGGCGTCGCCAAGTTGAAGACGGTGCTAGATTCCCCGCTGGAAAGCAAAGCGCTGCTCAAGGACTTGTTGGAGGGCCCCGGTGAGCAGATCTATGCGCACTGGAAGCTGCGCAAGATCGAGCTCGAGGGCCGCAGTGTGACGCCGCTGTTGAAGTTCGAGGACCCCTCGGAGAAAAACAGCAGCGCCAACGACGACGACCCCTACGTCTGTTTCCGGCGCCGCGAGTTCCGGCTGCAGCGCAAGACCCGCAAGACCGACATCCAGAGCGCCGACAAGTTGCGCAAGTTGCACATGGAGCTCCGCAGCGTCAAGAGTCTTGTGACGATGGTGGCGCAGCGCGAGCTCCACCGCGCGGAGCTGCTCCGGCTCGAGCGCAAGGTGTTTGAGGACCGGTGCCGCGTGAAGACGCTCAAGCGCGCGCTTGGCATCAAGGGCGACGAGGAGGACCTTGTGCAGCACAAGAAGAAGAAGGTGATTGCCCCGCCGAAGGAGGAGGTGAAGAAGGAGCGCAACGGGCACAAGGCGCAGAAGAGCAGCGGCGCGGCCGCGGTCGAGGCCAAGCGTGCCACGCCGCTGGCCAACCACATCACCGCCCAGCCCTACGTCAAGCTCCCGGCGTCGAAGATCCCCGACATGGAGCTCGAGACCGTGTCCCAGGTGTTGCTGAACAAGAACCAGCTGATCGAGCGCGCGGTCAACGAGAAGTTGCGGTCGCGCCAGCTCAGCGAGAACAACGCCGACTGGATCAACCTCACGGACGACCTGTACAACCCGTTCTTCCTGCTCCTGGCGCCCGACTACGACGTCAAGGAGCACAGCCACTTGCCCTACAGCCTGATCGTGTCGAGCCTCTTTGAGATCCAGGCCGCGAACTATCTCGACAGCGAGACCCGCAGCTACCTAAAAAACGGCAAGTACCGGGCCGGCAGTGCGTTTGGGTTCAACGGGCAGGACGGGGCTCCGATGGACGACGCCGGGTTGCCCTCGTTGTTGGACATTATCAAGACCGCGGACGACAACCAGGCGTTGCTCAATCCGGAGGTGTATAATCCCTACGACAACGACCACCCTGCCAATGTTCTGGAGCCGATCTTCCGCATGCGGAAGCGTGTGGCGCGCGGCGGGCGTATGATGCTCGACCGCCGCGGGCTTATTAAAAAGTCGGACTTCAATCTCAGCGATTTCATCAACGAAGACGGCGAGGAAGTCGCCGACGAAGAGGAGTTCTTGGCTCGCAAGGTCGAGCAAGACAAGGGCGCCAACATCTACGACTCGCAGGTGGACCGGCTCGTCCGGATGGACAGCCGCTGGAAGTACGACAACGATTTCCTGGACGGCATGGACGCGCAGTGCAATCCGTTTGGGTCGGACCCGTCGAAGCTCAACTGCATCTCGAACGACACCCAGAGCATCCGGTTTGGCAGCATGCTCCTCTCGAAGGCGTACGAGTCGTTCCGCGAGGCGCAATTCCAGCGCCAGCAGACGCTTCTTCAGAACCGCCGCCGCATGCAGATGATGCAGCAACAGCGCATCCAGCACATGAACCAGCAGTCCAAGAAGAAGCAGGCCGCACAGACACAACCCGGCGGCCTGGCGCAGCAGAAGCTCATGCTGCAGACCCCGCCCGCGGCCCAGAAGCAGGTCCAGCAGACCGCGGTGCAGTAATTGTAAATTAGGTTATGACAATATAATGAGGTAAACACCGAACCGTAGCAGGAGCAGTGACGGCCGAAGGCCGGCGCTGCGGTGTTGCAAGGTGACATGGTAATACGAGGGGGATGTGTGGGTGTGGGTGTGAATGTTTATATGCCATGGCAATGCCTGTATCCTGCACAGCTTCGCATTCGAGCCTATGCTTGACAATAGAGTGCTTCATGCTATTGCCATCTGAAAGGTCACCCCAGCAGAAAGTTCTACACTGCAATATGAGATGGTGGCCGAGAATATTTGATGTAAGCAGCAACAAACTCCATTGTTTTTTGGCATACTTATGCTTGTTGTAGTTGAATATCAATCTCTGTCCGTGTCTCTCTTCTGCTCATCGCTCATATGCCCGCTCATGTTGGGAGGTGCATGAAAATAGTTGTTTTTTGTTCTTATGCCAATTTATACCACACGCACAATGCTTACTTTCGACGACCTACCCACGGAGATCATCGCAAAGATAATTGACTTTGCCGGTGCCAGAGACGGTTTGAACTGGTTAGAGAAGAAGCTCGTCAAGAAAGACTGGCGCGAGCTCACCGACCCAAGACTATACCTGCGCAGCTTTGAGATTCTCCGCAGTGAATTCTTGTTCTCCCACATCTGGTTCCGCATGGGGGATTCCGATAGAGGCATAGCTATGCCGGGTGAGAACTGGGTGACAGGTGCAACTGAGTACTGGCATATGGCGGGAGTGGACGATCTTGAGGCGATTAAGAATTACGTCAAGGTGGTGCTAGTTTCCTGCCAGTACTGTGGCCAGGTTGGAGACGTCGGGAGTCACAAGAAGAAGGTGCGCAAGTTCAAGCATACTACAGAGAAGCTATTTGCTGAAGCGCCGAAGCTCACTGGTGTCATCCTCAACTGTAGGGACGTGCACGTGAAGTTGCCTGCCGAGAAGCTCGACCATCTCAAGTTGATCCACTACAATCGTGGCACGCTAAGTAGTATATTCGGCGCCCCCATCGTCAAATTCCAGGGGAAAGCGTGGCATCAGTTGACTGCGTTGTTGTTGGAGCCGGATCAAGACAACAATAGCGTGATAAATGGTTCCTCTTTTGCAGAAGCGGTCAATTTGCGGATCCTTAGAGTACAAGGCGATCCAGACACCACGCTTACAGACTTCACAACCAAAAACTTTCCCAGCCTTACGGAGCTCTCTCTTGATTACGAAGGCGCTCGTAGTCTCCGAGACAAGGTATCTATCGCCAGCTTGCGCGAGCTCAACATTCACTCCCCAAAGATCATCTCGTTGGAAAAGCTCGGACGGCTCCCGCAATTGACCAAGTTAAGCATGCATAGCTGTAACATCAGGTCAATGGGGGTCGAGCTTTTACAATGGCCCAATCTCGAAGAGCTTGATTTAGCCCACAACCAGATTCTTAAAATTGAAAACATCTCCACGCTTACCAAGCTCCGGCTGTTGGACCTCGCGGCGAACATGATCAAGAGTATTGAGGGTATCAACGCCCCAGGGCTTCAGACACTTAACTTGAGCGAGAATCTGATCAATCACATTGAGAATCTCTCGGTGTGCCAAAACTCGCTTCAAACTTTGCAGTTGGCGGAGAACCCAATTTCCAATTTAGGCGATTTGGCAGCTGAAAACTTCAACGCCTTGCGCGTGCTTAATCTCAACTACTGCCAGGTGCGTCGGTTTGTGGTCAACAAAACTCTTCACAAGCTCGCGGAGGTAGACTTGAGTTACAACCCGCTTCTTCAGGTGAAGGTTGTGGGCTGCCCAGACTTGAAAGACATCAATATGCAGAACTGCAAGGTTCCATCCATGGAGATCAACGGTCTCAAGATTACCTTAGATGTACATTTACACCTTAGATAATAGAAAGCATTTGAGTGCGAAAAGAAAGGCTGTTGGTTCACAGAAAGCTGTAAGGCGGCTGAGATTCAAATGGATGCTGCTCCTTCTGGGTTACCCCTCCAGAAGACCACGAAGCAGGCTGCAGCAAACAGTTTTTTCCAACTGAAAACAAAGAATGACTGGGCTTTGTAGAGGGGTCCTGGCGTACTGGAAGGTAATCAGTAATAAAGGAGAACCACAGATATATTGTAGTGAAGCAGCAATTTATTTGGCTTGACAAGTGCAGATTATCTCTCATGGCACCGTCTCATTCAACACGGCTGTAAATATAACGAACAGGAGCAACCAAGACACAATTTGTTTAATCCGAAGCTACTCTAGGTCATACACAACGCTAACAGAATAGTCTAAAATAGTTTCTAAGCTAGGCCAAGCTACGAGGACCTTTGAAAATTGGTGCACAGCTTGCATTATATTTCTATGCACAAAAATTTGTGTTTTTTTTTATTATTTAGCGTATTTAGTATTTAGTAATGTGTTTGTATATTGGTAGTATTTTGTAGTGTATTGTTATTATTTTGTAGTATGGTACTGTTCTTTTGTAGTATATTGTTAGTACGCGGCGGATAACTGCGTGGCAACCCACAGTGTCCCCGCCAGATATTGAGCCCCCACCGCGGCTCGAACCTGTTGCAACTCTCACTTGCAACCTACCACACTGACTCTCCCCACCACTAGACTAGCGGGCCCACTAGTAAATACTTTGTTTTTCAACGGGGTATGTGCTTCCTTGCTCTGTGCAAGCATGGTAGATTTTCCTTCACCATGCGTCATGCAAGCAGCAGGCCACCGGCAGGCCAGCAGACAACCGAGTGGGATGCTGCAAACTTGTGGTTCCAGCTATTATTAAGACCGACAGATCACGAATGGAAAAGTGAAATTATTATGACTCATTAAAGCTGCAAGTATTTAAGAATAAGTCTCACTGCTGAGAAAGAACTGCTTTTCACGAACTTAGCTCTCTGACAGAACCAGTTCACTGCAACGTCACATCCGATACCCTTGCTACTATGATAATATTTTCAATTATGTAATGCCGATTAACGCTTCTGTTATCAAGTCTATCTGAGTATAAGCGTGAACCAAAGTTAAGAAGCCGCTTTGGAAAGTGGAAAGCTAGTGCAGCCACGAGTTAAAGACGGGCGCTGCGAGTGAGGTTACCAACACCAAACACGTCTTCGTGAGGGCAAGTAATATTCGCTTTGCCAACGACACTGTGTACGCTTCAAGCCAAAGTCACCACTCCACAAGTCTTTTGCTGCTTCTTGAGCAGAGCTACACGTTGTTTCTAGCACACTGGCCGCGCCAATGCACCGCTCACCTACTACCCGCATTAACACTTTTATTAAGTACGCATAAACAAGCAGTAATCGTAACTAGACCCCGGCCAATGTCTATCGTGGGAGGCCTCTCGAGCTGTCTTCTCGAGCTGTCTTCCTTCACCCAAGCAGCCTTCTGATGCGCATGTCGCAGCCCCCTGGCTCCGCCAGTGCACCGCTACATACCCTCTTTCTTTCTCTTCCAGTCCAAGAGATTGCTCAAACCGGAGATCGGACACGCGGTCCGGATGAAGTCATGCTCAAGCAACTCATCCGTCGACGCTCTGTACCGAACATCCACGCAAAGACAGATGCTCAAGAACTTCTTGATGTTGTCGCTGAGCGCACCCGGGTTCTTGAGCTTCGGCGTGCCGTGCGTCGCAATCAAGTAGAGCGCCTTCAAGGGCTCCTCGTCCAAGTACGGCGGCTGGCCCTCGATCATCTCGATCGTCATGATTCCGAGAGACCACACGTCCACTTTCTCGTCGTACTCCTTCTGCTTGACCACCTCCGGCGCCATCCAGTACGGCGTGCCGACCATGGTGGCGCGCTTCGACCGCTGATCCGTGAGCTTCGCGCAGAACCCAAAGTCGGTGATCTTGACGTTCCCATTGGAATCGAGCAACACATTGTCCGACTTGATGTCGCGATGGATGATGTGCTTGCGGTGCAAGTTCTGGAGCCCCTGCACCGTCTGGTCGCAGATCAGGGCAATTTGTGGCTCCGTGATCTTGCCGCTATTGTTGTCAATGACATCGGTCAACGAGCCGCCCTCCATGTACTCCATCACCACCCACAACTCGTTCAGGCCTCTCAAGTAGGCCTCGAGATAATTCACAATGTTCTTGTGCTGCGAGTCTTTCATCACAAGGATTTCGTTAACAATGAGCTCTTTGCGCGGCTGGGCACTGAGGTCCATCTGCTTGATCGCCACCTTGGCGCCGTTCCGTTTGAGACTTTTCGCCAAGTACACCAGTCCCGACGCGCCCTGCCCGACCCGCTCGATCATCTGGAAGTACGGCTTCGGGTCGATGTTGATCACCACGGAGCGCAACTTCGCCATAATCTGCAGCTCGGTCATCGTCAGGATGCGCCGCTCGTTCTCGGCCGGCGCCTTTTGCTTTGCCTGCTGCGCCATCTTCTGCTGCGTCTTCTGGTGGTACTCCTCTTTGCTGAGAGGAGCGGCCTGAGGCTTGGCAATCGGCACCGGTACCTGTGGCGCAGTGTGGGGCGCATGCTGTTGTTGTGGGGCGTGCTGCTGCTGCGGCTTCTGTCTTTGCTGTTGCTGCTGAGCATGCTGCGCTTGCTGCTGTTGCTGCCGTTGCTTCTCCACAAGCCTGGCCGCCTCCTGGGTGTACTTGTCGCCACCCGGCTGGGCGCGCGCCACTGGCACATGACTGTTCAGCACCTGGCTTTGAAGTGCCGGCTTCTGTGGCGCCTTGTTGCCATACTGCTGTGGCTGCTGCTGCTGCTGTGACTGCTGCGGCTTCTGTCTCGGTGGCACTCCGGTCTGCTGCACTGTCTTCCCCTGCTGGGCCTTTGGCGGCGGAGGAGCCTTGCGCAGCGGCGCATAATCGTTGTTGCTCTGCAGCTTTGGCGCCGCAGGGGCCTGTCTGGCAGGCGCAAACTGTTTGCCAGGGGCGTTCCCAGGCACAATCTGGGGCCCCGCGCGCACGTTCAACGGCTTGACACTCTCGTCGGTCTCGGTCTGCGCCTTGCGCAAGTTGAACGGTTTGAGCCCCGAGTTCAAGTCGTGGGTCTTTTCAAGGTTCGACATCGACGAGTTTTGCGCGGTATATAGATTACTACGAGAGTTGTTAGCAGGTGGCGCACTGACATTGGAAACACTCCCCTTGCGCTCCGGAATCTTATCAAGCTTGGGGACACTTGCATTTTGGGACGCAACCAAGTAGGGGTTGGAATGCCCCTGAAGCATCGCCTCGGGCACCTTCTGTGTCTCTCCACCTGAGCCTCCGTTCACCGCGGCATAGAACTCGAGAGCCTCAATGACAGCACTCGGGTCCTTGGACCAATCCTCGTCTGTGATCTTGGAATTATCTAAAAGCTTTTTCCAGGTATCCGGCAACCCCGTGAGTCCTCCCAGATTAGGATCGAACCCCACATGCACCTTGTGAGTGAAGTTCAGCGGGCCCGAAACCGCGTTCTGGCCCACGCCAAACGCAGGGTGTGGCGCCTTCTGGAACTGGTTTTTCTGCCCATGACTGTTGGCGGGGCACACCTGCCAGATGTCGGCGACCCACGACTTGACCTCAATATCGTTTTTGACGCTCACGTTGAGAAGCGTGTGGGCGGTGCCGTGGTTGATCTGGAAGGCAAAGGGCCGGTTGAGCGTCACTTTGAAGATCTTGTTGATCAGCGCGAGGCTCACTTTTTGCGTGGCAAGAGAGTCGGTGTTGTAGTAGTCTACGCCGTCCGCCTTGCCGTCGTTAAAGTTGTTGAGTTGTGGGTTGGAGAGGTTCTTGATCACAATGGACAGCGAGGGGCTGCTGCTCTCGCTGCTCTTGACCGCCTTGTAGAAGGTCAACTCTTTTCCGGTCAAAATCAAAAACCGCTTCAGCCACTTGCTGAAGATCATGCCCTCCTCCTTGATGTACACATAGCCTTGCTTGAGGATCTGCGACTGGAGCGGCTGGATCTTGTAGGTGTTGGAGTTTGGCGAGAGCGGGCCGAGCGAGACCTTCGAGTTGAACTGGTAGTTGTTGCCGCCCGACTGCTGCGAGTCGTGCCGCAGCGGCAGCAGGCTCTTTGCGGGCGGCTGCGGCGCCTTGCGCGGGTTCAGGAACGCCTCGGGGTCGTACTGGGACGCCGTGGCCGAAAGTGACATTGTTCTTCAAAGGGTTTGACAAAGTAGGAGTATTAGAGACGGTTTTCAAACAAAAGTGGCCCTGTGGATTGCTCTCTTGCTTTGGGTGCTTTCTTGTTCTCACCTCCCGGTACTGATTTTTTGAGTCCCTTGGCCAAGCCTCTCTGTCAAATGGACACCTTCTTTTTTGGTGTTCTGCAAGGTAGACGTTATCTGATACACCGCGGGGCTGCGAACCGGCCACGGTGTGTGGGACCCGGCGCGGGCCCGGGTAACTGCGGGGCCCGCGTTGAAAAGCCAAAATTTTTCGCGCTTCTAATGGTCGTTAACCAACGTTATGCCTTCTTTGCGGTCCTGTCGACGCCGGCACCTGAATTGGTGCTTAGGCCCGGCAGTAAAAGTGGCCGCAAGGAAACTTGGGGAGCAATCCCCGTTTGTTGGGATAGCGACGGATTCTTCCACATCGTTGAACTGGATGGTGTTTTTACGGTACTTTAATCAATTTCCTACAGCCCACTGGTCTCTCGAGCGTCAGCGACAGAGACTAATGGGTAGTCTTACTGCCCTGCGTGCATAAGTAACTTTATTGGCCTTTGTTTTAAGGCCAACCTAGCTTTCCGTGGCTCCTTGTAGGCTATTTCCACGTGGCGCCTCCTGCTCCATTTTCGTGCTACTATTCTTGTACTTTTTGTTTCAGGACAATGCCCATTCTCGACAAATGAGTAGGGGCCTGCAGAAAAAGGACCGCAGAGCAGAGCCGGCGCTAGCGTGCATCGAGTTTAGCCATTTTGAGACGGATCCGGTGGAGCTCGTGCGTGGGTGGTGCAGCATTGTTAACATGCAGCACTGCGAGCGCTGTCGAGCGAAAGCGAGGCAGTGCTATATTTTCTTGACCTGGCCACTAAGCAGAGCAGCAAGCTTTAATAAGTTCTTGACTCTTTGTAAAAGTCACTGAGCAGAGTAACAACTTTGAACGAGTTTTGTACGACGCACCGCTTTCCGCGCCAGTGCGGCGCTACATTTGTTGAATATTTAATATTAGTCCTGTCTAAGGATCAGTTGATGATGTTTCGATTTTTGTATCGTTGAGGATACATATTACATGTGCAATTTTGCACGGCAAATAGCAAGTGGCATGAGCCATTGCAGAGATCCATGGCAGAGATCCATGGCAGAGATCCACGGCAATGGTGTGGATCAAAGTGGGCAACCACATTTTGTGGCTTCGCCAGTGCACTGCTATTGTTTGCGATCCCACCGCTTAGTGTTCCTCCGCCACCTCCTCCACACTTGGACAGGTACACTGCAAGTTGACATCCCCATACGTGTCGTCCACTCTGCACACTCTTGGCCACGACTTGTTGACCTTCAAATGCGGGAGTGGGAACCCGGCCTGCTCTCTGGTGTAGCCTCTAGTCTCCCAGTCCTTGGAAGAAATCAAGTCCTCGAGCGAGTGCGGCGCGTTGGCCAACACGTTGCCCTCCGGCTCCCCCGCGATCTTAGCGTCAATCTCCTTGCGGATGCTGATAAGCGAGTCGCAGAACCGGTCGAGCTCCGCCAAGTTCTCGGACTCCGTTGGCTCCACCATCAAGGTGTTGGCAACCGGGAACGACATGGTTGGCCCGTGGAACCCGTAGTCCTGCAACCGCTTGGCGACATCGATCGCCTCGACGCCCTTAGCCTTGAGCTTGCGGAGGTCGATGATGAACTCGTGCCCGCAGTGGGTGAGCCCCGATTTGCCGACAAACATGATCTCGTAGTGCGGCGCAAGACGCTTCATCATGTAGTTGGCGTTGAGCATGGCAATGACCGAGGAGTATGGCAAGCCCGTGGCGCCCATGAGCTTGATGTAGGCGTAGGAGATCGGCAAGATCAGCGCCGAGCCGTATGGCGCGGAGTTGACCGGGTCAATGCCGCCGGCGTTGGTCTGGATCACCGGGTGGTCTGGCAAGAACTTCACAAGGTGCTCTCTCACGCAGATTGGGCCGACACCTGGGCCTCCACCACCGTGTGGGATGGAGAACGTCTTGTGGAGGTTCAAGTGGCACACGTCAGCACCAAGATCGCCCGGCGAAGTCAATCCCACCTGGGCGTTCATGTTGGCACCGTCAAGGTACACCTGTCCACCGTGGGCGTGCACAATGTCAATGGCGTCACGCACACCAGGCTCAAAGAGACCGTAGGTGGAAGGGTAAGTGATCATGATGGCAGCAAGCTGCTTCTCGTGCTTCTTGGCCTTGGCAGCAAGGTCCTCCAAGTTCAAAGACCCGTCGTCGTTACACTTCACAGCAACCACCTTGAGCCCCGCCATGGTGGCAGACGCAGGGTTGGTCCCGTGGGCACTCACTGGGATCAAGCAGATGTTACGAGCTCCTTCGCCCTGGGACTCGAGGTACTTCTTGATCACAGTCAAGCCGGTGTACTCGCCCTGGGCCCCGGAGTTTGGCTGCAACGTGGTTCCGGCGAACCCGGTGATGTCAGAGAGGTCCTTGGCAAGCTCGTCGATCAACTCGGCGTAGCCAAGCGCCTGGTCCTTTGGGGCAAACGGGTGGAGCTGAGAGAATTCGGGCCACGAGACCGGAATCATCTCGACGGCACTGTTGAGCTTCATGGTGCAGGAGCCGAGGGTGATCATCGAGTCCGCGAGCGAGAGGTCCTTCGCTTGGAGACCGTGCAAGTAGCGCATCATCAGGGTCTCGGAATGGTGCTTGTTGAAGACCTCGTGGGTGAGGTATGGGTGAGTCGAGCGGTCCCGGGCAATTTCAGAGTCGACACCCTTGAACTCGGACGAGAACAGCGTGACGGTCTCCCCAGTGAACAACTTGACAAGCTTGGTCAAGTCCTCCTCGACGACGGTCTCGTCCAAAGAAATCGAAACCGTGTCGTTGTCGACCTTGAACAAGTTGATCCCGCTGGCCACGGCCTTGGTCAAGATTTCGTCGGCAGAAGTGCCGCTGAGCTTGACAGTCAAGGTGTCAAACCAGCTAGAATTGACAATGCTATGGCTGCTCTTCTCAATGTGTTGGGCCAAGAGACTGGTGAAGTTGAACACGCGCAACGCGATCTTGCGCAAACCCTGTGGGCCATGGTACACGGCATAGTTCGCAGCCATGTTGGCGAGCAACGCCTGGGCAGTACAAATGTTCAGCGTCGCCTTCTCACGCTTGATGTGCTGCTCTCTGGTCTGCAACGCCAAGCGGAGAGCGGTGTTGCCCAATCTGTCCTTCGACACTCCGACAATTCTTCCTGGAATCTTGCGGTTAAGGCTCTCGATGACAGAAAGGAAACCGGCGTGTGGTCCGCCGTAGCCGAGCGGAACGCCGAAACGCTGCGAAGAGCCAAGTGCAATGTCAGCACCAAAAGACGACGGTGGCTTGATCAAGGTGAGCGCAAGCAAGTCGGTGGCGACAGCAAAAAGACCCTTTTCGTTGTGGATGAGGTCGCTCAACTCCTGGAACTTGGTGTAAATAGCACCGTCGGTGGCAGGGTACTGCACGAGAATGCCACAGACCAGGGAGATGTCCTCCTTGAGCTTGGCAATCGCGTTTGGATCGGTTGTGAGATCCATCACTCTGAGCTCAATGCCGAGCCCCTCGGCTCTGGAGCGCACCACCGCCAAAGTCTGTGGGTGGATGTTGGAGTCCACGACGTAGGCGGCCCGCTTCTTCTTGGCGTAGTTGAACGACAAGATCATCGCCTCGGCAGCAGCAGTGCCCTCGTCCAACAACGATGCGTTCGCCACAGGAAGGCCCGTGAGGTCGCAGATTGCAGTCTGGTAGTTGAGCAACGACTCCAACCGGCCCTGGGAAATCTCTGGTTGGTACGGGGTGTACGAGGTGTACCACTCCGGCGACTCAAAGAGATTGCGCTGGATTACCGGCGGAGTGATGGTGCCGTAGTAGCCCTTGCCAATAAACGACTTGAGCACCTTGTTCTTGGACCCGATCTGCTTGAGATGGGCAAGCAACTCGGACTCGGTGAACCCGTCGCGCGGCTCGATCTGCAACGGCCGCTTCACAAGCACGTTCTTCGGCACAACCGCGGCAATGAACTCGTCAAGGTCCTTGTAGCCCAAGGTCTTGAGCTCATGCTTGATCTCGGGTTGGTTCGGACCAAGGTGTCTGCGCTGGAAAGTGTCCAACTGGCGCAATCCCGTGAGCCGCTCATCTGCATTGTAGACTTCCGAGAAGTTCTTCAACGAGATGTCGCCCGCGGTGGCGAGGCAGCGACGCAATTGCGGGCTGGCGGCGGCAAGTGTGTTAGATCTAACTGCCTTTGACGCACTGGCCCTTATCAAACGCACGGTCTGAGATCTCAACATGATAACGGTTGTCAAACACAAGGAACTGTCAAAGACGGTGTGCAGTAGACTTGAAAAAAGTGGCCGTTTGATGACAAGTGCGAAAACACGGGGACTCTTAAAGGTTGGAAATCAGCTGAAAAATTTTGGTCGTGCCGATGCGATCTGGGGCATGATAGGCTGCTGGCCCGAGTCAAAAAAAAGGTGACTCCCTCGCGTCCCGAGTCAAAAATAAAATGGGGCGAAAAGGCCCCCGGCTCGGAAAGGGTCGGAGAGCTGAGAGATGGGCCGTCAAAGGCAGACATTACTGGTATTTTTTTGACGAAAGTAAGAAAGTTTCTTTTCTCACAGCTCTAGGAGCTCTCTCGCGTTTTTTCTGTGTTTATAAGACCCCACTGGGCAAAGCGAAAAGAGTGTGTTTTTGGGGCACGGCGAAACTCGGTTGCCTCTTACATCGCCCTACATCGGGGGCCCAGCCACTGCGCCGGGGCTCACGCGCGGGTCTTAACCCACGGACATTAAGTGGCATGAGTGAGGGAAGCGTGGCCTGCTCAGAGCTGTTTTTGCAATTCGGATTTACAAAAGTAGAGTCGCGGTTTATATTTTACCGTTTCAAACAGAGTCACAAACAGTTTGTGACTCAAAACGGCGTAAATTCGTACACGTACATGTAACAAAAAACGGCACATGTAAAACATCAATGGCATGGCATTTTGTTGGATCTCACGGACATCAAGTGAGCACCCGGGTGCATCGAACGAAGTGGCAAAGATAAATTATGGTACATGAAATTTTCAAAACGGCATGGCATACGATCTTTGAGCAGCGTAATTCAGCTTACGCCAATAAATCGCCTAATTTGTAAAACACATGAGCATTGGCATGTGTAGTCTGTGCCTCTCTTGTGGAATTCCTGCCGCTGGGAGTCGACTCACGCGTGGCATGGTCAGTGATTATGCAGGAGCGCATTGAGACCGTCGAGCGAAGCAGGGCGGTGCGAATTTACATTTGGGTCAATTCAAAGAAAAAACAGCAGTGAGCAATGCAACTGTGTTTTCAAATTATAAAGAAGTGTATGGTTGTAAATGTTGGTTGTAAGTGTTGGTTGTAAGTGTTGGTTGTAAGAGTGTGGTTGTAAGAGTGTGGTTGTAAGAGTGTGGTTGCTCACTGTTATGTATGTAGGCTGTGAAGCAGAACTACAGAACTCAACGATCGTCA
This sequence comes from Saccharomycopsis fodiens, assembly GCA_002564235.1. Classification (NCBI taxonomy): domain Eukaryota; kingdom Fungi; phylum Ascomycota; class Saccharomycetes; order Ascoideales; family Saccharomycopsidaceae; genus Saccharomycopsis; species Saccharomycopsis fodiens. The sequence goes on along the minus strand of JNFV01000005.1, from coordinate 803,400 downwards.
TTCATTAAATGCGGCCCTCGCATGGAATTGGCCAGCCTAGGTCACTGGTGTCCAACAATATGTATGAGCAAGAGCCTAGGATAGCGTTAGCGAGACATGGCTGAATTTCCAGGACTGGCCAGTGCACTGCTATGTATAAGATTAGTGCACTGCTATGTATTAAGACTAAGCCCCTCCAACAGCACACCCCCCACAAAACTCGTGTTCTCACTGGTAACCCTATCGTACACTTTCTCCGGATCCCACTCCAAAAAGTCGTGCAACTCGGCGTTGCTCACCCGGTACTGAAGCACATACGCCAACCAGTAATGCTTGTAGTCATAATCGTCGGTGACAAACGTCTCCATGTACCACCCAATGTAGTCAAGCCACATGTTACTGTCCTTGACCAAAGTGAACCCCGTCACCTGTGCAATACACGCGTAGTGGAAAAGAATGTACGAGGCCGCCCCGTGCTGCTGCTTCACCATGTCGTAGAAATCAAACGGAAGCCCCAACGCCCATTTGAACATCGGGATTGTCGAACCCCCAAAGAAAACCACCTGGTGTGCGCAGGCTTCCAATCTATTGATAGCTAACAATAGGGTATCGAACTCCGGCTCGCTCTTGACTTTCGCTCTTAGTCTCTTCGTCAAGGGCGTCGGAACAAAGTTGTTGCGGAACACGTGCGGCGGCTGGAGGATCCCGTCAAACACACTACCCTTCAACAGCAGCGACGCCATCATGAACGTCTTCTGGATGTTGCGCAGGATCGTCATGAAATCCAAAGCGGCGTCGCTGTGGTCAGAGGGATCCACGAGTGGCATAAGTTTATGCGGATGAGCCCCGAGAAACGCAAAGATAAGAATGCCCACAATGCTGAGCTCGGCCGCTTTATGTGTGGATAGTACTCCCTTCAGCTGCCCGGGACCCGCCTCGTCGACAAGCTGCGAGACTCCCGCGAGCGTTCTCGAGAAGTAGTTGGCGGTGCTCACATAGAGCGACTCTTCCAGGCCAATCGACACGGCGCTCACTTTTTGGAGCACCGACTGTCCGCTCGTTTCCAGAACAAGCTCCAAGTAGGGAAGATCGATTTTGTTGTCGCACTGGATCAAACTCTCAACATCGCAAACGGGCCACATGTGTATCAGGGCCAACAGGTAGATGGCGTCCCGCATGAGCGGCAGCCACACAAACATCCGCGGCACCTCGCGGCGCCAGATGTTGGCAATGCAGGGATTGTCGTCGACGGTGAAGAACTGCACGCAGTACTGGTTGAAGAAGTTGAAGAGCCGGAGCTCGAACCGGCTGATGTTGAGGAGCTGGCTGCTGCTGGAGAGCAGGCCCTCCCAGTACAAGTGTTGCAGGTTTTGCAACTTCGCATGCTGCTGCTGCGTCCTCACGTGCTCCATTGCAATGCCATTGTCTTCCGTTGGTATCTCTTCCATTGAGGTGCCGTCTTCTCGTGAAAGACTACTATCTTTCACTGACCCTTCACTCTCTGAGGACTGCGAGCTTGTGCCTGCACTGTTTGTGTTTGTGCTGTTTGGTTTCACCTCCTCTGGATACTGGCACTCCCGCGACGTGTAGACACAGTACTCGCACCGGGGCTTCTCCTCGGTGCACTGCTGTTAGTATTGGGCATCTCAATGGAAAATCGTCCATGGTGCCTCGCTTGGAGCACCCTCCTCCCTACCCCAAAGACACCTCTCACCACTCACCTTGATCCTAAGCCTCTTGCAGCTGAGACAGCCGTTGCGGGACCGTTTCCGAGGCATCGTGCTGGGGCTTCGGTTTGGTGATGCTCCGGAATCAGTAAGGTACAGCGCGCATCAAGTTACCCGGGAGGTGGGGCTTAAACATTGACAGAGGGAAGTTTAAGTGGTTTGTAAAAATTAATAAAACAGCTCAGCTGAATGCAAAACTTGACAGTTCATGTAACGGATTCATGTTTCGGCCGGCAGTACGATCTGTGTGGGACTTGGTGATACAACTGAGAGCCGCGCGGCTGTCGCCTGACGATGCATGTTTGAAGCAGAAGGCATCAGAAGATGAGGAGGCTCTGAAATTTTGCACCAAAGCTCGTCTCATAACAAAGCAGATTGGGCTACACCAATTTTTATTGTGGATTTATTTATTTTCATATCGATTAGGTTTGATTTCCGTTTTAAATTCCAGGAGGTACTGGTGCTGTAAGTCTTTCTGAGCTTCAAAACTATCTACTCCTCGTGCGCAATTCTCTTTCTACTTTTTGTCTTCTTGTTTGGGAACCATGCATTAAAACATACGCTTTATTCAACTAAAATTATCCCAATATAAAATAAGCCATAAAAAGCTCTGAACAGTGGAACATGAGCAACTTTCGCAAATCTTTTCTAACTTATTTCCTGTCAATTAAATAATTTCACGAATAGGACGTGTGGCCGAGTGGTCTAAGGCGCCCGACTCAAGAGTTATTTCTTCGGCTGCAAAGCTGAGCAATCGGGTCTCGTATGAGGCAAGAGTTCGAACCTCTTCGCGTTCATTATTTTTTTGCAATTTTCCCCTGTCAGATCTTGCTCATCGCAATTTTCACATCACGATCTTGCTCATCAAAACCCAAAAATAAAATGCCTGAGGTAGGAGAAGTTTCTCACGCGGTTGCGAATATCCGCCGCAACTTGCTTGGAACGACGATAAAGTCGTCCACTTTTTTGTTCGACGACAAAGTGTTCTCGGGACTCAAAGCTGACGCGAAGCCGCCCAGCAAGCAGTCGGCCAAGTACCAGCCGGAACTCAAATTCCAGTCTGTTGAACAGTTGCAAAGTTCATTGGAAAACAAGAAGATTGTGGACTTGGGGCGGCACGGGAAGTATTTTTGGGTGCGGACCGAGAATGTTGGCGGAAATTTGTTCCCCAATGGGCTAGTCATATTGATGCATTTTGGGATGACAGGATGGATCAAGTTCAAGGATATCTATTCGCACTTTGTTGCGATGGAGAATGGGGGAGATAAAAAAGTGTTGGAGTCCATCAAGAAGGAAGTTGCTGATATCAAGACTGAGATCGAGAGGGAAGATTTGGAGAACGAAGAGAAGAACGACGACGGCAAATTGCAGGAGGAGAAGGAGAAGCACCATGACATTGCGACCGAATGGCCCCCGCGGTTCCACAAGTTTCACATGACATTGCAAAAGGACGACGGCAAAGACTTGGATATCGGGTTTGTTGATCCCCGGCGATTGGCCAAGGTGCGGTTCTACGACGTGACTTCCGAGTTGGAAAATAACTCTTTGATCATTCAGAACATCGAACAATTGGCCAAGCTTGGCCCGGACTACTCCAAGACCCCCGGGACTGCACTTGCCGAGCCGTTCGTGTTTGGCGACCCAGACCCAAGCGACAACGGGCGGCCCATCTTGGATCTTGAACAGTTCAAAGAACTAATTTATTCGAAGCCGAATCTCACAATCAAGCCGTTTTTATTGAAGCAAGAAGTGTTTTCGGGAATTGGAAATTGGATGGCCGACGAGATCTTGTTCCATTCTAAGATATACCCCGAGGAGGTCTTAGGTGTGCTAGAAGAAGGTGACATTGAACTACTCTACGCGAAAATTATAGAGATTTCCAAGGCCACAGTCGAATTGGAGGCCGAGGCCTCGAAGTTCCCGAAAAACTGGTTGATGCTCTACCGCTGGGGGAAGAAAGCGAAGAAGACCCACGAGGGGTACGACGTGAAGTTTGTCACAGTTGGTGGCCGGACTAGTTGCTACGTTATTGAGCAGCAGCCTAAAAAGAAGAAGGTCAAGAAGGCAGCACTCAAGGAGGAGGCCAATGAAAGCGATGACGAACCAAGCAATGGCAAGGCCAAGGCGAAGAGGGCCACCAAAAAGGTTGCGAAGAAGGCCGCCAAAGAGGGAACCGAAAATGATTCTACGGCCAATAGCAATGGCAAAAAACGCACTGCTGCAAGCGTGAAGCTCGAGCAGTTCAAGGCTGAAAGCGACGAGGACGTGCCGGACGTTCCCGTGAAGAGAGTCAGGGCTACGCGGAGTCGGACCAAGCGTCAATAGGTTGGCGGAGGCGGCATAATGGATGTTAGAATTTTTAGATAGAGTGTAATATGTACATAGAGCAGGGCGCGGCAAAAATCTCTGAGAGTAATTGTCCAGGCGTGAAGTAGTGAGCATTGGCAGTGCTAAGCACTGCTATGCTGTGCACAGCGGCGTGTGCAAGCTAGTCACAGAGTGCTGATCGCACTGGCAGCAAGCAAAACATTCATGAAAAAAAGATTATCTTCGTGAGATAATCTTTTTTTTCATGAGCACCGCCTCGCTTCGCTCGCGGTGCTCCTCGCTCGCGGTGCTCACTCAAATAATCTTGCGACACTCGAAATACGTCGCATCGATGTCATCCGGCAACGAACAGAAGTACTCAAACGACTGCATCTGCTTGAACAACAGCACGGCCTCGTACTGCAACTTCAAGCACGTCTTCCCCCCGTCAGCATTGTGGCGGCAGATAATGCTATCCGCGGCGCCTTTCTGCCCGTCAATGATATACGGAGCCCCAGGAGCCTCATCGATGAACTGCTTGATCGTCTTGGCCTGGGTCACGGGGACGTTGTTGAGCACCTTGCCGTTGATCTGGTCGAGTGTTTGGTCAACCACGGCGCTTGACGGGCCAGCAATGGTTTGCTGCGCCTGTGTGCTTGGCTCTTGCTTCAGGGCAAATGGGTTCCACATGGTTGAGTAACTATACAGTGGTTCCGGTTAGCAAGTGAGTGAACTGCAACAGAGCCGATGACAGGAGGCAGGGCCCGTAACCGAGGGCCCCGGCCACTGGTGAGTTTTTCCTTCGACCCTGCAGCACCCGCTCCAAATATTTCTCACGTGTGTTTATTTTTCGCGCGCTTTGTAAACAAGAAAGATCCAGGTTGGCGTGCCATCTGAGAGAGAGTCCACGATGGAGAGACAGCCGTTCCGCGAGCGGTCCAGAACAAGACTCAATATTCCAAGGAGGGCAACAGTGCTGAGCAGGGCATCGTCAAGCTATGCAAATCACTCAAACTACGAGCCGTCCAGCCTTCGTTTTCGGTCCCACGATCGCGAAACGTCTGCAGGAGACAGCTATTACCAGGGCAGTCGTTTCCCAACCAGGACCTCGCCAAGAAGACTGCCCCAGAGACCCTCTCACATCCAGCACAGGGCCCCTCTCGGCACCTACGGCGTCACCAAGCCAAGCTATACCGGTCATGTGACGATCCCCGGCGGGTTGCCTGGCAACAGCCCCAGCAGGCAGAGCCTACGGGAGCGGCTCCTCCACAAGCCGGAGAGAACTAAGACGAGCTTGACAAGTAAGAGTCTCGTCGCGAGTCTAAGCTCGAGCCTAGGCACAGGGTTTGGAGGCAGTAGTGACGCAAAGAAGTATGGAGGCGGTTCATTGTATCCAAGCGATGGGACAACAAATGGGAGTCAAAATCGCCCGTCCTCCTACACATACAACACTTCGTCGAACAACCTCACATCCTCCAAGCAGACCACGATTGCCCAGAAGTACTTGTCCCGGGGAAACGGTACCTCTTCTTTGTTTGGTTCGAGAGAGCCAATGTCGCAGAGCGCGGCTGCTGATGATCAAGATCGGCACAGTTTTGTGGAGCTCCGGTCTGTGAATAGTGTGACCCCCGGCGAAATAAACAATGTGGCTGCGGGAGAAGAGTTCAAGCCAGAGGACGAGGACGACAGCGCGTGCGGGCATGCCAATGGCCCTGGCTTTTTTTCGAAGGTGCTCTCAAAGATCTCTGACTACTTCCTCACACCCTCAAGCGTTCCAGGCACGCAAATAACCCGCGAGGAGGTTAACGCGATGATGAAGCAGGAGATGCAGAAGAAGCGAAAGGCGAAGAAGAAGAGAAGCCGCAGCCTGAAGCTGGGGAGGGTGAGTAAGCTGAGCAAGCTGGCGTCGCTGAAAGGCAAGAGTGACAGCGAGGAGACTCCGGCGGAGAGCGGGAATGACAAGCAGGGAGGGTCGGCAGAAGAGTCTGCTCTAGAGATATCCAAGCCGGCTGCCAAGAGCACGACGTACAAGCCGTCGCCGAAGTCGTTCCTCAAGGAGAAGGCCCCTGCGAAGCACGTGACGCCGACGCTATTCAGTTTCCACAATCTTAGAAGGGACAAGCCCGAGCTGACGGAAGAGCTGAGGGCAGAGCTGGGAGACAAGCGGAGGGAACCCCTTGGAAATGTGAAAACAAGCACCAGTGTCACGCCCGAGTCGGGCGACGCAACGCGGCACAGCTCGAGTGCCACCTCGCACGAGTCTGCCAAGGACATCGAGTTGGCGGGGAAGGACATCGAACTAGCGCAAAAGGACCAGGTGATTAGCGACTTGAACACCAAGGTGCAGGTCTTGGAGAGCTCGTTGATCGACATCCAGCGCAGCTTGCTTGAGATCCGCCAGAACCAGAAGGCCAGTCACAGCATGGCACAGCTTGAAGGGCGCATGGCGAGCTCGACCCCGGCGTTCACCGACAAGTCCGAGGTGTTGAAAGGCTTGGACTTGAGCTTTGAGTACGATCTGCGGCCGCGAAAGTTGACGTTGACCGAGAAGTTGCTCAAGGAGAATGGGTCGCGGGACAGTGTTGGCAAAGATGGCGATCTGAGGGGCGATCTGAGAGGCGGGGTGTTGTCCCGAAGCAGCAAGCAGTCGCCCGAGAAAAGTAGTAGGCCCTTGTCAGTAAGAAGCGAGCAGTCACCCGAGAGAAGTAGTGAGCAGTCGCCAGAGAAGTTGTTGAGAAGCAGTATCCATGAGAGTGTGGTGAAGCCCAAGAGCAGTAAGTCAAGAGAAAGCTCCAGAGACAACTCTAGGGAGAACTCTAGACAAAGTCTCAGAGAAGCGGAAAATGCCCTGCACCACTCCATCAAAGAACTGGCCAACACTTCTCACCGCTCCATCCTCTCCAGAACCCGCAGCCCAAGCGCCGAGGCGCCGTCGCAGAAGTCGTCGTCGATCGACTTGGTGGAACAGGATCTCCGGCGGATCTCGGAGAAGTTCGCGGCGAAGGACCGTCAGATGCGGCAGGTGGAGCAGCAGCGGCTGGAAAAGGTCACACGCGTCACCGAGACGGTCTACCAGGAGGCGGACTCTGACTCTGAGTTTGACGAGACCAACGTCGATGAGACGTTTGCCAAGATCGAGCGGTCTGCCAGCGGGATGTCCCCCATCAGGGTCTCGTTCCACGAGTAGGGGTGGTGTCAATTTCGTAGCGACTTGGATGTCTTGGAGTTTGACGCTTTGGAGTTGAACAGCTGTCAAACCAGTGGCAGAGCAATTCTTAATTAAGCTTCGCATAATGATCATGAAACGTTTTTATCGATTGCAATTTGTAGTTGGTTCCAATTAGTAGGGCTGGTGAGTGGTAGCGAGATCGCGAACAATTTGCGGAGTATATCACCCACGCCTACTCCTTTTCTCACCAAGACTAGGAAACCGCAATGTAGACTTAACTTACAAATGATAATAATTAATTGTAGCATTAACAAACAGAAAGTCTTTAATCAAGAGAACAGAGAGTGGCACACGGACCAAAGGGCTATGCTCGCCGCCGCACAATGGCTTCGGCAGTGCACAGCTAGAAGTGCGCTTCGTCGTCCTTATCTTGCTTGCGCTTGGCCAACGGGTTCAACGAGTTCCCGGTGATGTGGTCGGCAGCCTGCTGCTGCTCGACGCCCTCCAAAGACTGCACACTCTCGAGTCTGTGGTTTCTCAAGAAGAAAGTCGCCACGAGCAACGGCACGCAGCAGCAAAGACCGATGATACACAAGAGCTTCTGCACATGTCTGTAAGCAATGACAGCCGCGTCTCTCTCTGGGGTACCCCAGGTGTATGTGAGGATGAAAGTGTATGGCTCGGTGTAGGCCGAGGTAGCAAGGGTCGCGTCGCCCAAGTTGGCGAGCAACTTCTTGTAAAGAGTCTGGGTCCAGACGGCACCAGAGACAGAGGCGCCCACGGCGGCACCGATGTTGTACGACGAGAGGTAGAACGCGGTGACAATAGCCATGTTGGCGTGGCTGGTGCACGACTGGATCGACGCCTGGACCGGGTAGGTGAACAAGCCGGCACCGAATCCGAAGAGACAGAGCGAGCCGATGATACCCGCGTGGGCGTTGTCACCGCCTCTGTAGTAGACCAAGAGACCGTTGGCAATGAACCAGAGCGCGGCACCAAAGATGATGTACGGCTTGAGGTAGCGGAGTTTGACGACAACCAAGCCGAAAAGTGCGCCGGTGATCACTGAAACAAACGAGTAGAGCGAGGTGATACGGGTGGCCGACTTGACGGACTCGTTCACGGCGACAATCAAAACGGTGTACATGTAGTCGTTTGGCAAGTACCAGACGAGGTCGATGAAGATTCCGATGATCATCGCAGACCAAACGCCTCTCTCCTTGAGCAATCTGCCCGGGATAAGTGGGTACTTGGCGAACTTGACCTCCCAGAGAATAAACAACGGAATGCAGACAAAGCCCACGACCAACGGCGCAATGATGTGCGCGGTCTGCCACTCCTCCTTGACACCTCCGGCAAGAGTGAACGGCACGAGAATGAGGCCGAAGACAACAATGATCCAGAGAAGGCCAACGACGTCGAGCTGCCAGAAGAGGTCGACGAGCTTCGAGCCCACCGAGCGCTTAGGGATGAGCGCCTGCTGGCGCTTGAGCTCGGCCCACTCCTCGGTGCGGCCGGCCAACCAGCGGATGTGGATCATGCAGAGCACGAGCGGCAAGCAGCAGAGCGGGAAGATGAACGCCCACATGCCAATGCCCCACGACCAGTTCTCGACGCCGACGGCGGCGGTGACGTTACCGGAGATCCAGGTGTTGATGACGAATGGGAGCGCCGGGATGAACGAGCAGAAGAGACGCCAGTTGAGGTTCGAGGCGTCGGCCAAGATGAGCTGGAGGATCAAGATCACCCCGGTGTAGCCGATCTGGTAGAGCACCGAGCCGCCGGCGAAGCGGTTGATGTCGTAGGACTGCGACTGGATCACCGTGCCGACGACGTAGAACACAACCGCAACAATGAACAACTGGAGACGGCCAAAGGTGTCGGACAAGCGGGCGAACGCAAACTGCGCCGCGGCAGCAATCACGGCACGGATGACGTTGACGGTGGCATAGAGCGAGTGCGCGGCGTACGACGACGCGGCCTGCGAGGTGTAGACGTAGCGGATGGTGCCGTCGAGCCCGTAGGAGTAGGCGACGAGGAAGATGCAGAAGAAGAAGATGATGCGCAAGATTGGCGACTGGTACTGGCTGCTGAGAATCTCGATCTTGCGGATCTCGAGCTGCACCGCGGTGAGCGGTTCCGCCGGAGGAGCGTCGACAAAGTCGCGAGGCTCGCTGTTGTTCTTACTGGCGTCGCTGTTAGTTCTGCTCATATGTATTGGAGTATCTAAACCATCAGCAAAACCCGCGGCTTTTAAGCAAAAGCTGGGGCCCTTGCTTTTTCCAGGCTGCATACCGAGCGCAGTGCGGGTGCAGCAGGGTGCGCCTTAACTTGCGCAGATGGAATTGATATGCTTTCAGACAGCTTTGTTCTGGTACTTGTGCGCCGCGAGCCCCGAGATGTCGCTTGAGAGGCTGGCAATCCAGTAGCAGACCGTGGTCAGAGTGAGTGCGGCCACCAAGGGGATTGAGGACGCAATCTTGTCGGGGGCCCGATGCAAGTACACCGCCAGACAAAGAAGGATCAGCACATGCGCTGCAGGCTGGAGAAAAGTATAGCCTTGGAATGAGGCTTGTGCTCGGGAAAGAACCGCAAGCGGAGCCGAGCAGCGCTGAATCCCGTATGGGTTGAAGTAGTATAGGTTTGTGCAGGCACACAACACAAGCACGAGTCCCAAAAAACCGGCGGCGGGAGAATTTTTATAGGTGGGCAACACCGTGAAAACCGGGGTCGTGGCAAGGAAGCAGCATGTGAACACTCGGACGTACCACTGGTTCTGCTCGTGCGAGGCGCTGTTGAGAAGCTCGATGAGCTCGTCCTGCTCCGCGGGATCGAGGTACGAGTTCTTAGCGTACCCGTCGATTTTGCCAATAGATTTTCTCAAACGCGACATGGTGCCGTGCCAAGAAAATGCTGTAGGGTCTGAGAACGTAGTGCGAATGTTTTTCCTGATTGAGGACCAGCGAAGGCCCGCCCCAAAAAAAAAATCCTCCCCGTTTCTGCCGCCGGGGTAAGCCTGCCGCGGACATATGCACTGCTCTGACCGCCAGATCTGGGCGGCAAGCCTTGGCAGAGTGCAAAATTTTCCCGCTCCCCCAGTTTACTGTTTTCCCAGCTGCACAGTCGCTTACAACTTAGCACTCTGCGCATCTCAGACAATACGGCTGCAAATAGTGACCATCATCGAATGCCGCTTCCCACCTGACAACCTTATTCGAGACTGGCAAAACACAGCGACGCTTCTTTGTTGGAAAGTTTGTAACCTTTCTTAGTAATAAGCGGTGCATGACACAGAGCACTTATGCACAGCTCCAGCCCAATTACTGTTTGCTGCCACATCGGGCATTACATGCACTGTGATGACACGCCCCCACACTATAAGGGCTGCTCCAGGATTCCCAACATGGGCCCCAGCTGCGAACGCCAAACTTCGAGCCCAGCCACACCGAACGTAGTCTAAGTCCCAGCGTCTGCAGTGTTCCCAATTCTATCACTAAATATAGGTCTTGTTTTGAATCCCCGAGAAAGCTTAGTATTTTAGTAAAGTGTCTGTGCTGCATGGCACTCAACTACTTGCTTCTACATCGAAGCTCTATTGCACCGGTTCTTTCGCTAGCGATGCACACGGCGAAAGTATCCATAATTTGAGTCTGTGAGTCTGTGGGATCGGTGCCTGATGTGGCCGTGAAACATTGCCGAACTTTCTTGAGCTGAAGTTGGAGAACACCAAAGATGCAATTGGCAAACAATGCAATGAACCTCCCTTCCTACTTGGTTCTTCTTCCTACTTTCTTACCAATATACACGGACTATGCAGCCATGCATGAGCCATTCACCTATGATTTACGTTCAATAAATATCTCGACAAACTCACCATGCTTGGTCATCAGCTGATCTACCATTACTACAAACAAACAGACCAAAAGATATATAAGTGTAAACTAGCCCCCACACCAGCATCAACTAGATGAAAAGCTGCTATATGTACAGGAACAAAGTGGCTGGCGATAAGGGGAGGGGACTAATCGTCACCAGCGCCAAGCCACTTTCATCTTTTGCCGACGGGTTCCATTTGGGAAATATCACACCTATCCTCACAATATACTGTCATTGAAACTACAGGCTATTCTCAATGTGAATCAGCCAGTTTCCTCGCATGAGCTAGGCAACCGGCCCAAATCTATTCAGACTGCTATACTTATATAGTAACTTCGCTTAGCACTCACTGTGGAATCTTCAACGAGAGCTTGCCGGTGGTCTTGCGCGACTCCAAGTCCTTGGCGGCCTGCTGGTAGTCGCCCAAGTCGTAGGTCTTGGAGATGCTGAACTTCAACTTGCCCAGGGCCACGTACTCCTGCAAGAGCCCCGTGTAGCGCAGCCACTCCTCGGAGGTGGCCAAGTACCCGAACAAGCTCGGGCGCGAGATGGTGATGTTGCGCGGAAGCACGCTGAGTTTGACGCCTTCGACGGGCCCCGACGAGTTTCCGTAGCTCACAAACGCGCCCTTGCGCGCCACAAGCTGGAGGGTGTCCGAGAACGTGTCCTTCCCGACGCTGTCGAATGCGGCAGCAACACCCTTCCCACCGGTAATCTCCAACACCTTCTTGACAACGTCGTCCTTAGAAGAGTTGACCAAGTGCTCGGCGCCCAATTCCTTGGCAATCGCCAACTTCTCCTCAGTAGAAGCGATGGCAATGGCGTGAGCGCCGCGCTCATGCACCAACTGCGTCAAGATCTGGCCTACGCCGCCCGCGGCCGCGTAAATCAAGATGTAGTCGTCTTTCTTGACATCGTGCGCTTCGTGCACAAACGTGATGGCAGTCAAGGCTTGGACCAAGACACTGCCGTAAAGCTGGAGGTCCTTCTCCGAAACATCGCTTGGAAGCTTGAAGATATTGCCGTCGGCGGCGAGTGCAGTGTACTGGGCGAACGCAGCAGGGCCGAGGTAGGCGACCTTATCGCCGACCTTGAAGTTGGTCACGTCCTTCCCAACAGCAGCAACAGTACCGGACCCCTCACGGCCAAGCAAGTACGGGAACTTTGGCACGGGGTACAACCCACTGCGGAAGTACGACTCGATGTAGTTGACACCGGCGTACTGGTTCTTGATGAGCACCTGGGAGTCCGAGATCTCAGGCACGGGCTGGTCCGCGTACTGGAGCACCTCTGGGCCTCCGGTCTTTTCAAAAAAAACGGCTTTTTGTGTGGTAGGAATAGTCATGTTTGGTGAGGGTTGTGTGTTTGACGTGAGAAACTTGGAGCTGGGGGTCTTTGTGAGTTTTATAGATAAGTGCACTGTGGAGTTGTCGGACTGCGATCTGCAGCGATTGCGCCAGCAAATTGTGGGGGGCTGACAAATGGGGTCACGTGCATGCACGCATAAGCCGAGGCGCATGGTCAAGATACATACGCTAAGGCGACTGATGGTCCCGCGCCATGGAACTGCTAGCAGTGGCATCAGTAATTCCGGCGGAGTTTCCATTTCCAGGCGTTGGATGCTCTGTCGGCACCACTATGGCAATTGCGTTGGCCAATGTCACTTGTAATACTCCGACTGAGTGGCAGACGCAGAGAGTAGACTAGCGGCCACCTACCACTGCAATTTGTAAAGATGGCCTCCATGTTCGATGCTCCCGCTCCTTCTCATGGCTTCTGAGACTTCTCGAACAACGACACATTCTGATGGGGAATATTCGGCTCATTATAGACATCGTGGAACCCAAAGTCGTTCATCACACTCGACACGTCCTTGAGCAACACACTGAGATCGTTGTTCCAGAACTCGAGGTTGTTGTCCCACGGCAGCATCTCCATGGCGCTGTTCTTCTGGAGCGGGCTCACCGACATGTCCAAGATCCCCTGCTGCTGGTCGGGCTTCTGGCCCGGCTTCGGGGCGCCGTTGTCCACCGCCAAGTTGCGCTTCGCCATCTTCTTCAACCGCTTCTGGTCGCGCTGCTCGGGAGTTTCCTCTGCTCTTTTCTGTGTTTCTATGCGTTTCTGGGTCTCTGCCGGAGACAGCTGCTGCGACAGGTTCGAGGCATAGCGGATCGGCGTCGGGTCGAGCGGGATCGTCTTGATGATCTTGCGCACCGAGTTCTCCGGCCGGAGCGCAATGTCCTCGAGGGTGCGCGACTTCTTCGACGGGTGCGAGTTCGTGCTCTGACTCTCATGGTGCTCGCTCTCCGAGGGCGTCAGCCCCATCTCCTTGATCTTTTCGTCGAGATCCAGCGAGCAGTCGGAATCTGGGTAGTCTTCCTCAGGCTTCTTGCTGTACTCGACCACGCCCTCCACATCGGAATTCTCATCCTCGTCCTTCTTCATCATGTACTGCACCATTCCACTTTTTTCACGGAGAATGAGTAGACAGTCAAAGAACACACTGGCCGCCATTCTCGAGGTGATAGACACCTCGAACTTCAACGACTTCTTCACGTAGAGCGTATCAAACAACTGCCAGAGACTCTGCATGATCCCGGAGAACCGATACGACATGTCGTGCTTGATCACCGAATTGCGCAACGTCAAGTAGATCGCCACCTGATACATGTTCTTGCCCTTGCCAAAGTCCACCACGGACTTCAACGGCGAAAACAGAATCTTGGCGATCATGAACGCCGCTTGCCAGATCAGAATCACGTAGACTCCCGGAAGGTACTTCATGAACCGCTTGTCCTCGCTTTGGGCGTTCTGGCAGTGCTGGAGAAGCGCGATGCAGGAGTTGAACAACTTCAAGAGCCCCTCCTTGGTGCTGATCGCGCCGTCGTGGTCCGAGTCAAAGAAATGGTACGTGTAGAGGTGGATCCGCGCAAGCAAGAACGTGAACCGCCGGATGTGGTCGAACCGCGCCGACACCATCTCGAGCTTGTCTAGCCGCTGCGACAAGATCCGGATAAGCGGTTTCTTTTCAGCAACCGCCGAGTCGCTGAGCGACGTCTCGATCTGGTTCTCGTAGTCGGCCATCTCCATTGACTGCTTGATGGGCACGGGGATGTCCAAGTCGGTGTTAGAGTGAAGGAAGCGTAAGAGCTTGTGATCAAAGCTAGTGAACGCGGGATACCCGAACACTGTCAGAATCGTCTGCGACACGATGTTGCACAGGATCCACGTGCGGAGCTGCTCGGTTAGCAACGCCAACTGTCGGGAATCCGTTTTCGCGGCATTGCTGAAATCGTTGGCATGTCCGGGACTATGGAGCCCGATCCGCACCGCCTGGAAGAGAGCAATGCCGATAGTGTTCCAGGAAGAGTCTGCCGAGAGCGAGGAGGCCAAGGGCGGCCACATGGTGAAAATCAAAAACGCCTGCACAGAGTACACGGAGGACGCGTTGTAGACGGGCTCGTCAAATTCCAGGGGGGAGTAGCGCGTGATAGGGGAGATGGTGAGCGTCTCAAGAATGTTCTTGACGAGCGGATTGAGGTCCACAAGGAGCAAGCGCGAAACGCCATCCGAGTACCGCCTGAGTGCTGTGAGCATGATCACCCAGAACAACGCCGGGCAGAGCCGGTACAATTTCTCGGGCCCTTTATGGATGTCGACCACGGGGAGAATCGGGTGATAATTCTCGGCAAACTCGGTGAAGAGCTCGGCAATCTTCGCGGACAGGAGACTCACGTGTTGCAAGACCTTGGGCGCGCACCGCAATATGTCCTCCAGCAACGGGGTTGGCGTCGCCTCGCTGTCCACCGGCGGAGTCTCCAAGTCCGTTCTGGAGACCGAGGGTAAGTTGACGGGCGCCCGGGGGCTCTCAAAGGACTGGAACTGCGCCGGGGGGATCCCTGGGTGGTCCTGCTCGTTTTTCAAGGCGTTCGCCGTGGACACCACCTTCGAGAGCTTTTGCAACACTTCTGGATTGAGTAGCTCAGCCGAATCGTCGCTGAGAGGCGTGAGAATCCCGTTCAAGGTCAGCCGGAGCTCGTTGTACGCCAGCTCGAGCTGCGCGTTGCGCGCTCGTTTGTATGTTCTTTTATAGTCCGCCTTCATGGTGCAGACGAGGCCGCGCGACACGCAGCGGGTGCACGGATTCGGGTGGTTTTCCTGGGCGTTGCACTTGGCCTTCTGCTGCCTGCACTCGACGCAGGCCATCCGTTTCGATCTCATTGTGGGAGAGGGGTGCCAGGTTTGGGCAGTGTAGGCCGTGCGTTTTTTATGGCTTCTGGTGCAGGTCTAATTTTTTTGCGCATGAGCATCGGCAAGGTCTTGATGCGGTCACGTGATTTTGCTTTGACACCATCGACAGCACCGGCGAGCAAAGCGAGGCGGTCGCTGTCGGTGTAAGACTAGACTTTTACTATTCAGTAGAAAAATTATGAGTACGCCATTACAGGGTCCACCCTGCTATCTGACAAATGCCGCGCCTTCAATTTCGTGTCCCCTGCTTTGCTGCTTGTCTCATGCAGCTGAGTAAGCCAGTGCCCTGCATGCATGGTGTTCACCAAGCGCTCCGTGACAGATGCTTGGCCGTCATTTTTAATAGAAAGCTTAGCTTGAGCATAGACTGTGATTGATTTTTGAGAACGGGTTTTCTTTGATTGTCGGAATAGTCCTGGACTGTAAAGCGCACAGCAGGCGCTATCTCCGTGGTTTCTGGGCAGAAAACTGAGGGAGAGCCATGCGATTGAAAGTGAACTTTATACCTAATTAGTACGTGTTGTTTTTTCTTAAAAAAAACAACCAGTAATAAAAAAAAACTCATATGTTGAGAAAGCGTACTCAACCATGAGCCAGGGAAGCACGATTTTGGAAAGTGTACCTTTCTGGGGCTCCCAATTACTGTGCTCGACCATACCTTCAGCACTCTGTTTTCGCAGAGGTAAACACCGCACGCACTTCGTGGCTACGACTCTCTGATGCTACAGCCATTAAACAGCATTAATTATATTGTAGAGCGAAAATTCTAACAAGACATGAAAGCCAGTGGTGTACACTGGTTGCAGTGGGTTGAGCGACTGCTTCGTAGGGACGAGGCCCTTGGGTTAACACCAGAACCGGTAGGCTCTGTAAATGAACGACTTCTGAGACAACTCGGCCTTCTCCTGGGCCATGTTCTGCTTCAACAAGTCCACGTCGGCGTACCGCTTCCCGGTGTCCAAGTCGATGTCCTTCAACTTGATGAGCATCGAGCCGAAGAACCCATCCTTTCTGTAGAAGATTCTGTGGATGAGCCACACCACAATCATAAGCGGAATACTAAGACAGTTCTGGAAGAACGCCTTGGCGGACGACGGGTAGCCGAGCGGAGCCGCGGAGATGTAGATCTCACCAACAATAAGGAGAAAGTTCAAAAGCGCACCGGCGTACGAACCCCACACGCCCATCTGGGCCTTGTAGCCGAGCTCGTCGGTGCTTCTGCCGGTCTTCGTGAGGGCCCACCTAAAGCGGATGTGCGACACGCAGATAGAACTCCAGGTGAAGAACGAGGAGATCGAACAGAGCGAGAAGAACCAGGTGAAGACATCGCCCTCGTTCTTCGACGCGACAACAAAACAGAGGAGCCCGAAGATGAACGAGATGAGAATGCCCACCAACGGTCTTCCCTCCTTGTCGATGTAGGCGCAGATCTCTGGGAGCTGGCCGGCGGCACCAAGCGACTGGATCACACGCGACGAGGCGTAGACACACGAGTTCGCGACCGAGAGCACCGCGACCAAGATCACGGCGTTCATGAAGTGCGACACGTGGACACCGAAGTTGCCGGTGTTGCTGAGAGCAATGACAAACGGCGACGCAGAGATGTCCTCGGAGGAATTACCGCCGAGCAAGCGGTCGTCGTTGTAAGGCACCAAGCAGCCGATGACGACAATCGTGGTGATGTAGAAGAGCGCGATTCTCCAGAACACCTGCTTGGTGGCTCTGGTGATGGCAGATGGAGTGGCAGACTCGGCGGCAGTGAGAACCACAAGCTCGGTACCTCCGAAAGAGAAGGCAGCGGACACAAAGGTGTTGCAGATCGACTTGAACACGGGCTTGTTGAAACTGCCCGGGGTGTGCCAGTACTTGGCGCCGATGTAGCCCTCGGACGAAGGGCCTCCGCCGCAGATGAGCACAATGCCAATAATGATGAAAATGATGATGGCCACCACCTTGATAATCGACAAGAGAAACTCGGACTCACCGTAGGCGCGCACGCCAAAGAGGTTGAGCACCACGACAAACACGTAGAAAATGGCGACCCAGGCAACCGGGTTGGCGTCGCTCCAGTAGCCAAGCGTCATGGAACACCCAATGAGCTCGGAGGGGAACGAGATGAGCCAGGCAAGGGCGTAGTTGGAGGCGACGGTGAACCCGATCGACGGGTCGATGAACCGCGAGACGTGGGTCGCAAACGAACCAGAGGTCGGGTAGGCCACCGAGAGCTCGGCCGCGGCCTGGACAACACAGTAGATGGCGAACCCGACGAGCATGAAGCCAATGAGCGCGGCCCCGGGGCCCGAGGCCAACGAGTAGCCGAGACCAATGAAGAGACCGGTCCCCAAGGTGCCTCCGATCGAGATCATCTGGAGATGACGCTGCTTCAAGCGCTGCTTGTACGGCTGGTGCGCGAGAATGTAGTTGTGGCGCTCGTAGTCGCTCATCCCGCTGAGGCTGGCCTCGTCGTAGTCGACGGGCGCACGGGTGAAGCTGTTCTTGAACTTGCCAAACGCCAGGCGCGGGTCCTGCTCGTAGCTGGCCTCCTTGGAGGCAAAGTTGAGCTTCTCGTCGGACATTGGCGGTGCTGGTGGGCTGCAAAAGTTTGGGGGATGTTTTTTAGATATAGGTTGGCGAGACGCATAACCCTGCGGGGCGCTGCGGCTGGCTGCGGAGCCGTCCGGCGCTGGCCTGCTGTTTCTGGCGAGAGGGAAGGCGGCAGCCAGCAGTGAAGGTATGCTGCCCGATCCCTCAGAATGTAGCAAATTAGCAAAGGGAAAGGGAAAAGCAAAAGGTATCTACAAGAGGTGGATGAAAACGCTGATACCGCGGTGCAAAATGAGGTTGGGCCCGCCATGCGACGTGCGCTGGGCCTGCCAGCAATGCTGCAGTGCGACCGTTGTGATATGAGTAGCGCGCTAGCGCTTTTTTCTGACCACACAACTGTATGACCAACCACCATGGCTGGAAAATTTGCGCAATTGGAATACCCGCGCTGCTGTCAGCGATGGCCTCATCTCTGGCCGCCTCCGCCTCCAGGCAGTGGGCACCCTGAGCCGATCCTCATGCGAGCCACACTTTCTGCATTAGGCAGGCGAAAAAAATTTCAGCATACGCAACTCGATAAGCCCAATCTGAGTTGCCGGCAGGTACATGCCAACCTCGGCGTTCCGCGGCTCGAAAATAAACCACAGCGTATTCAAACTGTGTAAGTTTTGAGTCCTGACTGGCTCCTTTCCATGCTCCTTTTGGGGCTCAGATTTTTTTATTTCGCCCCAACTCAAAGAAGCCTTGCAAAACACGACATATCATGTGATGCTTGTTATTGCCCCAAGAGGGGAGCTGAGACCCTTCACTGCTGATCCTAATTTTATTTCTTCACGGCGCCCGCCAATGTCACGTCAAGTGTAGTGACGCAGCTCGAACAAGGTAATCAGACAGCTTTGTCCCCTTTCAAAAAAACATCAGTTCTATTGTTTCAAAAGAACAGCGTATGATATTGGCTGCCCCTCTGTTGTATCTCGCTTGTCATCGCGCGTGGTGTAGGCAGGCTAATGCACCGAATAACCTGGTCATCAGGTCTTGGTGCGATCTAGCACTACAGGACCCCTGAGCGGCTTGGCGTGCCATGTAATGGCCAGGATGAATACTCTTGGCATATGGCGTCCGCTATTAGCTGCACAGCCGTGCCTCCAGCAGTGAGTATCCACTAGCGACAGCGCCACTGCTAATTGTTTCTGGCACCCCGCATTACGTTCAAGTCAGAATCGATGCTAGACAGCCATGACTTAGTCTCTGACCCATCTTGGCTGGATACGAGATAGTCATTTTGCGTCGCTGGACTTTGCGTCGCTGGACAATAATTGTTGTCTTGAATCTCTGACGGAAAGGGGTGACTGTTGGCTCCACACTGCTACCCTGCTCCGACTTAGCTGTCTTCGCCCCTACAGATTTTAGCAAATCATGAATCATATACTTTACATCTTACCTATCTCTAAAACCCCGCACCGGCTGTCGCAATGCCCACCGGCAATGCTCACTGTTGCCACTAGTTCTACCACACACTGGCTGCTCTCCGCCAATGCTACTCATTCTTCAAGTCCAACTTCATTCTCACGGCCTTCACCTGGGTATAGTTATCCAACGACTCCTGTCCCATCTCCTTCCCCATTCCCGACTGATTGTAACCCCCAAAAGGAACCATTGGATGAAACGCATTGTACGTGTTCACCCAAACAGTCCCCGCCTGCAACCGGTTCGACACATCAATCGCCTTGTTGACATCGGTGGTGTGCACACCGGCAGCCAACCCGTACTCGGAGTCGTTTGCCATCTTGACCACCTCGTCGACCGTCTTGAACTTAGACACAGTGACCACGGGGCCAAAGATCTCCTCCTTGACAATCCGCATATCCTCCTCGACATCGGCAAAGATCGTCGGCTTGATGAAGTAGCCGATCCCGTCAACACGCTCACCGCCAGTAACCAAAGTCGCGCCTTCCTCCTGGCCCAATTTGACATAGTCCAAGATCTTGTCAACTTGCATTTGGGAAGTCTGGGCGCCCTGGAAAACGGTTTCGTCGTACGGGTCGCCCACCTTGACCGCGGCGGCATCGTCCTTGAACGCCTCAAGGACTTTCTCATAAACGCCCTCTTGGACATAAACACGGGACCCCGCACAGCACACTTCGCCGGAGTTGTAGAAGATTCCATACGAGATGTTCTCGACGGCTTTCTTGATATCGGCATCATTGAAGACAATGTTTGGCGACTTTCCGCCAAGCTCAAGAGTAACCTTCTTGAGGTTACTCTCCGCAGCATTTTTCATGATAATACGCCCCGTGGCGGTCGACCCAGTAAAGGCAATCTTTTTAACTCTCGGGTGCAACGTGATGGCCGAGCCGGCAGTCGGCCCGAATCCCGAAATGATATTCAAAACGCCCTTGGGGAATCCCACCTCCTGGGTGAGCTTCGCAATGTAAAGAGCGGAAAGCGGGGTCGTCTCTGCGGTCTTCAACACAATGGTGTTCCCCGTGGCAAGCGCAGGCGCAATCTTCCACGCCATCATGAGCGCCGGAAAGTTCCACGGAATGATCTGGCCACAGACACCTAGCGGCTCGCGGCGCAGGTAGTTGAAGTGGGTGTTCCCCGTCTCAATGATCTTGCCAAATATCTTGTCTGTCCAGCCAGCGCTCGACCGAATATAGTCGGCGACAATCTGGATGTCGCCACGCGAGAGCCGGATGGACTTCCCGTTGTCCAAAGTCTCGATCGACGCCAAGAGCTCCAAGTCCCTCTCGACCGCGTCGGCGAGTTTCAGCAACAACTTCCCGCGAACTGCGGGGTCCAGCTTGGCCCAGTCGGTGTCGTTGAACGCCGTCTCTGCTGCCTCAACGGCAATGTCGACGTCCTCAGCAAAGCCCTCGTAGACCTCGGTGATGATGTTCTCGGTCAGGGGGTCGATCACGGGGAACGTCTTGTCGGACTGCGACTTGACAAATTCGCCGTTGATGAAGAGCCCCGTGGGCTGGTCGTATTCGAGCCCGTTGGGCAATTTGATGTGGACCGACAATGGATGGGACATTTCGGGCGGAGTGGAACTGGAGCCAGTGCGCTGTTTTTTGAATGGAGAAGTCACTTTTGGCACGCCCCGTTACAGTCAACGTGCTTTCTTTTGGTTCTTTATGACCTCACATATTTGCAGGCCTGGGGTACGCGGGGTGACCCTGCCTGCATGCGGAGAACCAAGCGGGGCGGCGGGCGGACTGCGGGCGGCTCAGCGGGCGGCTCAGTGGAGTTGAGGTTCAACTGTTCACGGGAGGGGTGACCAAAGGGGAACCTCTAAGTATTGCGACCAACTTCTACAGTAGTGAGACTGATGGACGTTTTTGAAGTACAAAAAGTGTCTAAGATAAGTGCGTAAGAGGATCGTGCCCTTTTTTCTTCAAAGCCTCCAGAACCTCTTTCCACGGAGTCCGCCCCGCTTCATGTCGGCTCATTACTATTTGGCCGGGCGCTCGGGCGCTAGTTTAGTGCGACAGAAGAATATGGACCAAAAGAATATGGACCGGGCCAGTGCAAGAAGGGGGTTTGTAATAAGATGTGGCGGCGATGTGAGAGCGGAAGGTGCTTTGAAAAATGAAGGCGACCTTTCGGCACAAACTACTAGAAATTTCCAGATTAAGTTATTTGCCAACTTGCGATCTGGGGGCAGTTACACACCTGGTGCATTCAGGACACACAGTGAATCCCTGTACTACCCCTCACGGTCTGAAAAGGATTGTAATACACACTTTGCTCAGATTTACACATAAAATCTTGAGCTTAGGTTAAAAGTGGAACGATACTGCAGGTCAAACAATTGCGACCAACTTGTATAGTAGTAAGACTGACGCATGTCAAGTCTAAGAAAATCAAAAATCCAAAACTACTAAAGTGAAGAAAGAGCGATATTGAAAGCGATGATATTGAAATCAATGTTAATAAAACAAATCATAATGAACAGATCATGATTCACCGCACAAGTATAGAAATGGGTATGATACACTGCCTTATCTTGCACATGGTCTCCAGTTGAAAGAAGATGGCATGTCCTATGTGCACACCCCGATCTGGTTTTTTGGTTCGAAGGAAACAGAAAAAAACAATTCAATAGTTTTTGGTACAGAACTATTCTAAATTTTTGTTCAAAATTTAGCATTATTTTTTACACCTCAGCATTATTTTTTATGATTTAGAATAGTCCTGTGCAAAACCCCCAGACATGCCTTGCGATGCCATCCATCACATGATCAGGATCTCGGATTAGGCGCAGCCCATGTCACGTGCCCCGACCAACCCAGATTGACAGCCTCTGCTTCACACTGGCGACGTGATGGCACCTCCGTCGACAGCCGGAAGCGGCAGCACGGCTCTGCAGTCGTACCTCCAGTTCAAGCTTGTGAATCCGCTTTTGAACCACATATTCTCAATCAATGAGCCATTGAAGTCGCCCCTCAAGGATGTCTACCTTGGCCTTCTCCAGGACCCTTTTGCCTATGCGTTTTTGGTGCCCGACACCCACTCGCTTCTCAACTACATTGAAGAAGGATCCAGCACGCTGTACAAGGATCTTTGCAGCAGGCCGGAGTTTCTAAAGGATCACATTATAGATTTGAGGGACCAGAACAGGCCAATCAGCAACACGAGCAGCATTGCGTCGATCCTCAATACCAAGAAGCCCAAGGCTTTCCGAACTGTCAGCCAGAAACAGCTAGAGTTCAAAAAGGATGGCATAAGCTATAACGGATTGCGACTCCCAGTGTCGAAAATTGAGCTTTTTCCAAATTTCAACTTGTTCTTTCACAAGCAGCTGGAGTTTTTACTTATACACATTTCACGGCCGTTGACAGGCACTCCAATCCCGGAGCTTGAATTCAAAAGACAGCTCAACTTGCACAGCAGGAATGGGTCACGGAACGCAGAGAGCAGAGAAAGCAGGGAGAGCGAGCCACTGAGGAAGCTCTCTCTTGAAGATGTACAGGTCCCTCCGAGTGCGTCCCACTCTCCGGTTTCATTCCACCAGCTCAGCGACCGGTTCCCGCTTGTCAACCAGCAGCTCGGCGAGGACTTTCTGCACTTGTTCCGGAGCTTCGAGATTGAAGGTGTCTATGACGTCGGCGAGATTGTCACCCTCTACCGAGAGACGATCAACCAGAGCGCACTTATTTTCAAGACCCTCGACGAGGCCGTGATCACTGCGGTAATCGATCATTGGCCGTCAGTGGACTTGAACCATTGCATCTATGACTATGTCGAGTTGAACTTGCACGACAGAGTGTGGCGGCAGCTCTTGCTCTCAGTGAAGCAGCAGGAGGCCATAACCGAGGAACAGTATAATCAATTGAGCTGGCTCTCGATAACTCAGGTCGGCCTCCTTGAGAGCGATGAGTTCACTGAAAAGGGCCACAAACTATGTGTCAAGCTTCTACCGCGCGTCGCTGCTGCTGCCAAGATCCTCAGTCACATGACCATCGCCAACAGCTATGCCGAAAAGACAAGGTGCCTTCTTGAAACAGTGCAAACGTTGACCACCTCCGTTGACGGCGAAGACGTAAATGCTGACATGTTGGTGGCGCTCATGATTCTTGTGGTAGCGCAGGCCAAGGTGCCACTGCTCCACGCACATATAGAATACATCAAGCGGTTTTCGTACGAGGATGCGGAGGCGGGTCTACTCGGGTATGCCATGTCCACTGTTGAGGGTGTTTTGTTCCATATACGTGGAACGCTTTCAGAACTTATAGCAAAGTCACAGGGAAACAAGACTGTGACCGAGCTCATAATGGGGAAAGACCTCACTGGGCTTTCCACTTATTTAGAAGAGGCAATATCTAACAAAGACACGTTTTTGCTGATGGATCACCCCTTGAAAAGTTTGACCCCCGACGGCGACTCGTGCTTGATGTTGGCAGTGAAGTGTCTGAGCTACGAGATCTTCCGCACACTTCTCGACTACGAGTACGTGTTTCCAGTGGAGGACATCATTTATGACGTCAACACAAAGAACGCCACTTTGTTGAGTGTGGCGCTTGTTCTTGAGCGGACGTCCATAGTTGACGACCTTGTCTCTATTGTTTCCAGCTCCTGCACTGTGGCAGAACAAGTTGAGTATTACTGCATCAAGGACTACTACCAGCGCAATCTTGGCCATTATTTGTTTTACTACGAGGATTTGATTGACAGAATAGGCTTGCTAATCGACTGGTCAGACAAAGACAGCAGTGGCCACACCCCGTTGATGCTGATGTGCCGCAACTACGACGCGCCTCACTACAATGAGCTTCTCAAGAAAGTGATGGCTGTGGTGGACAAGTGGTACGCTATTCAGGGCCGCGTCTTTGACTATCAGGACCATATAGATAGCAAGGGGAACACCGTCTTGCACATGATGAAGAGCAGTTTGCACCTAGCTCTCAGACACAAGCATATTAATGTGAATGAGTTCAATCTGAAGAATTATACCCCAATTGAGTTGTGTCTCAAATATAATCGGAGTGAAAATATTCAGGCTCTTATCAGTGACAATCGACTCAATTTCTCAAAGACCGATCCGAAAACTTTCTTGACCGTTCTTGACTATGTCAAAATGAACAACGATGCTGAATCGGAAAAGGCCATTGACGGAGAGTACCTTCGACGTAATATTCCCTCTGTGGACGGCAAAAAGTTTGGAGTGCTCCGGGTGAAACTCGACTCCAACCAATGGCACTTTATTATGAAGGGTCTCATTCTCAAGAAGTTTGACGAGACAAAAATGAAAATTCACCATTATACTAACTACCACTCGTTGACGGAGTTCAAAGATCTTATACGATTCCTCCACATAGAGCACCCCGTTACGTATCTCCCCGTCCTTTCCTTGATAGACACCTTGAACCGGCTCAACATATCGAGCTTTGCGTTTTTCAACTTCAACAAGCTCAAGGTGAATGCTCTCATGTTCAAGCTCAACATATTCATGATCAGCCTTTTGTTCCTGAAAGATTTCACGAGTCACGAGTTGGTCTGGGAGTTCTTGATCTTGCCGCAGCTCAACGCCGACAGCATGGAAGACCGCAGTCGGCTGAAAATGGAGCTGTACAAGCAGAAGTTGCTGATTAGTGAGTCGCCCGCAGTGGACAGTCCAAACATTCCTGAGGAATTCACAGATGCAGGATTAGAGAACTTAGAAGAGTTGTTTCAAGACGACAAGGCTAAGAACCACTCCATTGAAGAGATGGAAGACATCTACATGTTCATGAAATACTCGCACGACGAGCTTGACCAGTTTCAAAGAATATTCAGAAAGTTGGTCCAGCTTGTCATTGTTGGAAGTCATAAGAACAAGGACATGGCGGATTCTTACCAAGTGTTTGCGCAAGTTATTCAGGAGACCAAGACTTTTGAGTCTCGTCCGCTTGACGACTTGGGTCCAATCCTTGAGAAGGCTGTCTCTGAGGACTTTGAGGCAGACCAGAAACTTGTCTATTTATTTCAATATCTTGAGAGCTGTGCCGATAGACTCCTAAAGAACATTGCAAGTGTCATGAACAAGAAGGTCATCAAATGGTATCGGCTCGAACAGGAAGTCCGCGCAGTAAGACTGGAGCTTCAGCGACTCAATCCCGAAGGTGTTGAAGGGAAGTCGCCGTTGGACGATGGCAGGGACACCCAAAATGCGTTTGAGACTCTGCCAAGAAAGAAGGCATCGTTTTTTGGCAACTTGATGGAGACGCGCAAGACGAACCATGAGTTTCGGGTGTTGAAGCAGTATAAGATCAGCCGGTTGAAGCTCATGGGGTTGAGCAATGACGTCAAATTCAATCATGAGTCGCTTGCTACAGAGATCAATAACTTTCTCGAGTTTAAGGAGTTATTTTTGAGGTACATCATTAAAGTGTATGTCAAGAACCATTTAGGAAGTTTGAGGTTTAGGGAGGTCATATTCAGCAGTGGCGGTAGTGGCTTGAAGACTAGGCATAGCAACTAAAGAGACGCGATTCGTTCTCCGTCGGCTTTACTGTTGTGGCTCAGAATCTCCACACCGGACCCAGTTTCAAGCGCTCGCACAGATCGTTCATTAAACGGTCACGACACATAAACAGCGGGTCAGCATAGCGCACATATCATAATCTACACGTGCTAAGACATACTCTGAGAGAGCACAAATTTATGCCAGAGAAAAGTAGTGAGAGGCAGCTTTGGGTACTGTTATGCGATTGGCTCATCGACATTCTTAGTGGCGCTGGATCGGAGAGTACCTTCCTACTAGCATGGATTCGAAAAATGTAAAGGATTAATCCTTTACCAGCGAGTGTACAGAAATGAAAGATTCATACTTCTATCAGCAGTGTGGCTTGATATAGCGCCCTGAAGTCGCAGTTCGTTAGACATCACTTGATTACAGTAGGTCAGAGAACACTTGATCACAGTTAGTCAGACAACACTTGATTAGTGTTAGTTAGACAACACCTGATTAGTGTTAGTTAGACAACACTTGGTTACAGTTCGTTAGACAACACTTGATTAATGTTAGTTAGACAACACTGATTACAGTTTGTTAGACCACACTTGATTACCCCGCAGCGTCTCGCTGACGCTCGCCACTGCTACGCTCGCCACTGCTAGTCAGACAACACTTGATTACACCGCAGCGTCTCGCTAACGCTCGCCACTGCTACAGTTCCACATTAACTTGCATATAAATTAAGATATCGTCGAAAGCTGTAAGCAACAAATATAGCGCCCTGAAGTCGCAATTCGTTAGACAACACTTGATCACAGTTCGTTAGACAACACTTGATCACCCCGCAGCGTCTCGCTGACGCTCGCCACTGCTAGTCAGACCACACTTGATTACACCGCAGCGTCTCGCTAACGCTCGCCACTGCTACTGTCACTCCCGCTGCCACCGTTGCGGAAACTGTTGGCAAGGTTCTGCATCATCGGGTTGTTCATCATGTCGGCAAGGTTCGGCTGCCCACTGCCACTGCCGCCAGCACCGCCGCCGAACTGCGACGCCATCTGCTGCATCATCGGGTTGTTCATGAGGTTCGCCATCGCGTTCGGGTCCTGCATCATGCGCTGCGCGGCCTGCATGATCTGCGGGTTGCCCATTAACCCGGCAAGGTCTGGCATGCCGCCGCCGCCGCCGCCGAGCGAGCTCGCAAGACTCGCCAAGTCAGGCATCCCGCCCGCCGACGCCGCTGGCGCCTCGGACGCCGCGGCGTCACGTGACGCAGCGCCGCTCTCCTCCTTGACCCGCTTCTGCGCAGTCTCGAAGCCCTTGGTCATCCCCGGAGACGGCTTGTCGCCCTCAATCTCAAGACCCTTCTGGTACGCCTCAAGCGCAGCCTGGGCGTCGCCAAGGGCGTAGTTCGCCAACCCCAATCTGGAGTAGGCACGTGCGTAGCTCGGGTCCAACTCAATGGCCTGCTCGGCGTCCTTGATGGCGAGGTTGTGCTTACCCGCCGACGAGTACGCGGCCGCACGGTTCGAGAAGTACACCGCGTTGGTGGCAACCGCGTCGATCGCGGCAGTGTACTTTTCGATCGCACCCTCGAAGTTCCGGGCCGCCATCAACTGGTTCCCCTCGCTCTTGAGCGACTCGGCCTTGGCAGCGAGACCAGACTCTTCGGAAGAAACGTTCACTGGGACAGACTTGTCAGCGGAAGAGGCAGCGGCTGGGGCCGCCTTCTTGGAGGCTCCACCGGCCAAGAGCTCAGCCAAGGTCTTTCCGTCGAACTCCTTGGACACGATCCCACTGGCCTCAGAGGCCTCGATGCCAAACGCATCCGCAATACAGTCGATGGCCACGTCCATCGACTCGACGTAGTCCTCGCCAATGGCGTTGTTCTTGACGGACTGCTGGAGAAAGTCCACGATCAAGCTGGCAATTTCCTTGTTGGCGACCATTTTGCTGTGCCACATGGTGGCCACTGTGGGATTTTAGCCAATGCCAAGGGAGGGTAACTGGGTCTTGCGGGGAGCGTCAGCTGGCTCTGGGGAAAAGAGTACCTGAGCTATTATTTTTATGACTACTTTGAACAAAAGTGCTCTGTTATGGTAACAACTTCGCCGTCCAATTTTTTTTCTACAAGTTCTGAGTTTTGCCGGTGCGTGAGTGTTGTACTGTGTTTGTAGCTTACAGGTGATCTCCAGATCGTGCATGTGAGAGTTTAGCATTGTCTCGTGGATGCACTGTCTCCCGGAAGTACTGTCTCGCGAAAGCAAGACAGTGCAAAAGTCTTTTGAAAAAATAGTTCGTTTCTTCTTCAACATATTATTTGCCAATACTACATGAGCAAATAACAAAAAAAGTTTATTGTGCTGCTCACAACGTTAATAATTTTTGGTTCATGTGCTGGTGATCCAAGGCACAGCGCACGGGCAAATGGGTATTGGTATCTTGCGGTGGCGGAAACTTTGGAAAAGTCAATGAGCTAAAGCAAAGGTCACACCTACTGACGCAATGCACTGCAAAAGCTATACCTGACTGAGAGTCGTACTCAGTGCATTGGCGGCAGGAGCGCCGCCAATGCACTGCTGGCCGTAATAGTCAACTGCTCGCCTCGCGAGAATGCACAGCTAGCTGTATAATTAAATGCTCGCTTCGCGAGAATGCACAGCTAGCTGTATAATTAAATGCTCGCTTCGCGAGAATGCACTACTAGCTAAATCGTCAACTGCTCGCTTCGCTCGCAGTTTCAGAGCTCATCATCATCACTAAACAAATCCTGTTCTGGAAAGTCGCCCACCTCCACGTTCCCCGGCTTGACGAACGAACCGTAGTTCGCCCGGCAACTGAAGTACGCCTTGCCCTTCACGCTGCCGTCGTTCTTCCCGAGCGGCTCGTCCAACTCCACGCCAACCCACACAAATCCCGGCGCGGCCGGGATCTCGGGGATCTCTCCCACATACCGCACCGTGCCGCGGCGGGCTCCGTCTATTTGACATCGGGAGCCCAACAGAATCTCCTTCGCCTTTGTTTTGCTCGCCTCCACTTCGTCCTTCTGCTTCTGCTGCTGCACCGGGTCATATCTGCCAAGCTTCTGCTCCTGCTTCCACTTGCGTACTGTGCCCAGGCGCTGCTCGTACGCCTCGTCCGAGAGCTGGAACTTGAGCTCGTCCCCATTGAGCTGTTCAAGCTCTTTTAGCTCGGAGTGTTCTCTTGTGTCGTCCACATGGACTCTGACAAAGGGCTTTAGGAAAGGAATTTCAGAAAGCAGCTTCTGGTTTTCTATCACGTCGCTCTCCGTTGAACTGGTCGACTTGTAGACTGTGATCTTCTGGTACTGCGGGGGTATGCCTGTGATCAGCTCGAGCTTTTCCTTGAAGTAAGGCAACTCCCACTGAGTGCTCACTCTTCTCTCCGACGACGTCAACGATGAGTCCACGAAAACAGAAAACTCGCTCATTTTTTGGTCAGTTGGCGCTTGAGAGACCCTTGGTGCCATGCTGTGCAGTGCTCTGGCTCGGGCATGTTGGAGACGCGCCGGGTAACGCGTGCTGATGTCCAGTTTTCAAGCAGTGAAGAGAAGCAAGCCAGCAGAAGCAGCACGGTGGAGCATCACACAATGGACAGAGTGAGTAAGAAATCGGGATCCTGACCGTGGGAAACTAGTCATTCTATTGGTTTTTTACTAACCCCAGAAAAACAACAATAACAACAACAACAACAACAACAACAACAACAACAACAATAACCGTCGCCGCAACGATAGACAGAAGAGCGACGGGCCCAAGAGAGAGGCGATCCTCGACTTGGCCAAGTACCAGGACAAAGAGATCCGGGTGAAGTTTATCGGCGGTAGACAGGTGGTGGGTGTGTTGAAGGGCTACGACCAGTTGATGAACTTGGTGCTCGACGAGGTTGTGGAGACGTTAAGAGACCCCAACGACGACACGGTGTTGACCAACCAGACGAGAAAGTTGGGCCAGGTGATCATCCGCGGCCCGTTATTGTTGAGCATATCGCCGGTGGACGGGAGCAGGGTGATTGACAATCCGTTTTTGCAGCAATAAGCAAGCAGCAAGCAGTACATTGGCGAAGCCAATGTGCTGCGACTATTATTGAAAACTGTTGAACGGCTATGGGACATTCTCAGCATTATCAAATGGAACGCCTTATTTGAACAGTGCCCATGAGTAGGTACTACCTTAACGTCACTATTTCGCAGCACACTGGCTGCGCCAGTGCAATGCTCAGTAATAAATAGGCTCTTTTTTGTTACCTGTAAGGAAAGACAGTGATTAGTAGGAAGCGAGGCATTAATTAGTAGGAAGCGTCGAGGCAGTGATTAGTAGGAAGCTACAAGGCAGCCGCAAAAGCGGTAGTCAAATTACTGAACATGTGAACGTGTTTCATCGAATTGCAACAGATTGCTATTGGTTTTGAGTGTACAAACTGCACCCAGATGGTGTCTGGAATAGTGCTACTGTTGTATGCTGCCCGCCCGGGGTGTGCTAGGCAGTTTGTCAAGAGATGCCCCACTTAGACAAAGACATTGGTCCGCGACAAAGTCTTTAAGAGATGTCAAGTAACACAAGAGGTAAAAACACAAGCGGTGAAAACACAAGCGGTAAGAACACGACAAATACTCCAAGAGATGCCATGTAACACTAGAGGTGTATCTCAAGAGCTTGCCTCTTTTGCCTCGATCAATGTTAGGAACGCTTACGATCGCCGCTAGCTTGAGGTCGCTATTACTCAATGACACTATTCCGCAGCACACTGGCTGCGCCAGTGTACTGCTCAATGCAGAGTGCACAGCACCGGTACCAATCGCATCGACAACCTCCAAGAGAGCACGCGCTGCCACAAAATACAATTACCCCGCTGAGACACCAGCCGCCACCCTCTGCACCCCAAGCGAGACTAGAACCTTCTTCGTTTCCTGTCAAGCCCGATCGGGCACTTCTGATAAGGTGATAACGGACGCCGGCGGGCGCCTGTGGCCTTACCCGGGTGCATCCCAGGGCTATAAGTTGAGCGATGCACCATGCGGATTCGATCGTTGAAAATTGGGCCCATTGAACTCAGCTACATTTTTTTACTCTGCACAAGCACCCACCATGTCGACCGGAGAAAACGTCATCCTCTTGCCGCAGACCAACCAGTTGCTCTCGCTCTACAGCATCATCCGCAGCAAGAATACGGGCCGCCTGGACTTTGTCTTCTACAGCGACCGCATCATAAGGTTGTTGGTCGAGGAGGGCTTGAACCAATTGCCCGTTGAGCCTGCCACCGTCGAGACGCCAACCGGGGAGATGTTTGACGGGGTCCGGTTTCTCGGGAAGATCTGCGGAGTCTCGATTATCCGTGCCGGAGAGTCGATGGAGCAGGGTCTCCGCGACTGCTGCCGCAGTGTCAGATTGGGCAAGATCTTGATCCAGAGAGACGAGGAGACTGCGAAGCCAAAGCTCTTTTACGAGAAGTTGCCGACCGACATCAAGGACCGCTACGTGTTTTTGTTGGACCCGATGTTGGCCACCGGTGGGTCTGCCATCATGGCCACTGAGGTGTTGATTTCCCGTGGTGTTGCGCCAGAGAGAATCATGTTCTTGAACTTGATCAGCAACCCAGAGGGCATCAAGACCTATCACGAGAAGTTCCCTAACATTAAGATCATCACCGGTGCGGTCGACAAGGGCTTGGACGAGCAGAAGTTTGTTGTGCCGGGCTGCGGTGACTTTGGGGACCGTTACTACTGTATTTAAACGGTCCGACGAGCCCGAGGCGAGGTTAGTGTACTGGGCTCGACCGTTTGGTACAATTCCTGTGGCATCGAAGTATCACTCAGTAAAAAATTCTGGTCATCCGCTATGCTCATCAATTATTAGCAGTGCCTCGCTTCTCTCGCCCGCCTTACCAGCTACTAAATATTTGAAAATTGCAATCCACGAAAAGGTGAGGAAAATTGTAGACACGGCTTATTTTTGCTTGACACTCAAAATTACTTACCAAACACACAGCTCTTGATAGTTAGTAACTAACCCGCAATCCTGAAACCTTACCTTTTGTATTTTTCTGCTGCGTCTCATCTCAATAATCACCTACTTCCAATACGTCCGGTTGTCTATTACATGTTTAACTATATGCACGTCCATGTGCCCGCTCCAAAAGTGAGTGTGTGCGCCGTGCCCCGAATGCCATGACTCGAAAAGCCTTTGTCAGTGAAGCAAATTACAAATATGAGCTATTGTTGTAGGCCAAGCGTATGCTGTATGCCTAACCTCTGAACATAAGATGGCGTTGTATCCTCCTATTTGCTGGTTGGCACTTCCACTTGAAGACTGAGAGTTAAGTCCTATGTTGCTCATAAACCAACAAAGCGACTTGGCACTGAAACAACTTGGCACTGAAACAACTTGGCACTGAAGCAAATTGGCACTGAAACAACTTGGCACTGAAACAACTTGGCACTGCTAAATTACTATCGTCCAATCGGTCTAAAAAGAGCAGCACTCTGGCAGCACTCTGGCAGCACTCTGGCGGCACCCTGGCTGCACTCTGGCAGCACTCTGGCGGCACCCTGGCTGCACTCTGGCAGCACTCTGGCAGCACTCTGGCGGCACCCTGGCTGCGCCAGTGCACTGCTTACACTGCTTTGCACTGCTCATTTCGCCAACTCAATCAACACCTTCTTCGACAAGAGCAACGGTTCCGACTGGATACTGGCCGCCAACACGTTCCCATCTGAAGTGACTCCATTGAACTTGTTGCAAGCCAGCTTGAGAATGCTGTCAGAGAGCGCCTCGAACACAACCTCGGCACGCACAGCCTTGTGCACCTTGAAATATTGCGTTCGGATATACTTGACCGGGCCAAACGAGTCCTCGAGGATCGCCTTGACGTCGGCGGTCAGCGTGCCCTGTGCCAAGTTGTCAAGTACCAAGAATTTGGCTGCCCCGGCGCCCTTGAAGTTGAGAGGAGCGTTTTCAGCAGCGACGGCATTGGCAAGGCGAAGCCCCTGGAATCCAGCGACCCGGTGCACAATAGGCTGGCCGGCTGGCTTGCCAGCCTTCTTCTGGGCTCTCTCCACCGCCTTCGTCTTTACTTGGTCCCTCACCTTCTGCTCCGTTCTTTCTCTCAGCAACACCTTGGCGTTCCTCCCAGGCTTTGTGCTTGGCCAAGACGTTTGCCTCGAGTTGTCTCTGCCACTCTGCTTTATGCTCTGTCTGTGGCCTTTCTTTGTGTTCTGCTGAGCTGGCTTGCGAGCACCAAGGGCTACGGCGAGCGGGTTCAGCGAGACCTTCTTTGGCGGTTTCTTTTCTGAAGGCTTCTTGGCGGCTAGGGCCCGGGCCAACGGATTATCGCTTGTGGCTTTCTTCTGTCTCTGCCCCACGGGTGTGATCCGCGTGCTTAGCAGCTTGCTGTTTGTTGTTTTCGAGGTCTTCTTTGAGTTTCGTGCCATGCTATGTGTGCCTAAAATATTCTGCAGTCGAGCATCTGAATATATATTTCGCGCCGAGGCTGGCTGCCCAATTCGGAAAAGTAAAGGGCAGGGCGGCATTCAAGTCGAGAGTTCAGTCGGACACCGCCCAGATACAGAGGTTTAAATATTGAGTATTATTATTGAGTATTATTATTGAGTAAGCGTTTTTGATAGTATAAAACTTTTGCAAACGCATCATCTTTGTGTTTTATTTTGCCCGCCAATCGTGATCGCTGCCTCTTGCTGCGAGCGAGTTGGGGCAACTACACACGTCAGTAGTCGAAAATTCATACAACATGACTGCTTAAAAAATCGTTATTGCGTTGAAATTTGTGATCTAAGGTTATGATATGTCATGTATTAAGTGCTGCACAAATTTGTAATATGGCGGTTTTTTGCACTGCCGAACGCAAGCGCAAGCTCTGTGTAGATGTGGAATGCAGGCGCTTTGTAGGCGTGAAATGTTGCGCACTGCTGAGCGTAAGCGTATGTGACAATGACTTGGTCTATATAGGGGGTCGCAGCACATTGGCTTTGCCAATGCACTGCTTGAATTCGCGCTGCCTCGCTTAAAATCGGCAAGGCTCATTTGACTAACACCTCACTCCCGGACGCCGTCTTCAAGCTCTCCACCTTGTTGTTGAGCTCATCCGACAACTCCTGTACGTCCCGAACTCTAACTCTCAAGATACGCAACTCATACTTCAACTTGGACACCAGCGAATCCACCTCGGTGATCTTCTCATTGTATATCTTACCAAATTTGGCTGCCATGTTGATGTTCTTCACCAACGTGTCGATCTTGCGGTACACCGCTGCCCTGCAGTGCGCCACGTATCCGAAAAACCACGAAAACCCAGTGCCAACGGACAGTGCGCCGACCTTGGCGGAGACTAATGACGCCAAAGACCCGCTGGAAGGCGACTTGACGGGAAGTGCTTTTTGCTCGCACTTCTCAAAGTCTTCAAGTGCTCGCGCTGCCTGCTGGCTCTTGAGGCGCGTCCGCACGTGTGCCGCAGCCAAGGCATCCGCCGACGGTTCAAATGGACAGGTCCAGGGAAGGACTGCATCGTCAATGTTGGACATACTCCCGCGGTGTCTTAGTTGACTCTCCTTGCTCTTACTAAGCACCCTTAGCAGCTCATAGTCGTAGCTGAGGAGATCGTCGTTGAGCTCTTGAGCTATCAACGGGAACGAAGTCCGACGATGGATCTTTCGATTGAACGCTGTCGCAAAGTCTAGCTCCGCGTCCTCCTCGGTCTCCAATTCCACTAGACCCTGCATCAGCGCGTTGTTGTACGAAAACCGCTCTAAGTCGTCTGTTTCTGAGTGGGCCAGCACGAGCTTGTCGTGGATCGGCGAATTGAAATGCTGAGCGTGCGCCGGGCCCGGTGTTCTAGGACTCACGTTGATTTCGACAATACTGTCATGGATATCATCGGGCACCTCTTCGTAGTCATCCTCGTTCGTTAAGATCTTCAATGGAATCGACTTGGACCGGGCATGCAAATTTCTGATCCTCCCAACTCTGCTCCGGAGAGCACTCTCATCAGGCTTGGGGGATTTTGGAAACGCCTGCTCAGGAGTCCGCTGGTGTGAAGAGGACGCCGTGAGATTCACAAAACTGTCGTTGGGCGTCTCCTCTCGGCCCGGAAGAAGCTTCTGTTTTCGCTGGGTCGCTCCCTTTTTCAAAGCATTGATGTAGTTTGAGGCCCCTTTCTTAGGCTCCGGAACCGTAAGAGTGGGGCTCAGGAGCAACTCACTTGACTCGGGTCGGCCCTTGCCGGCAAACGCTCCTGCGTCGTACAGCTTGGGAGAGTTGATCTCTCCCGCGATGCTGTCAAAGAGCCGCGTCTCTTTGTTGACGTACTGTTTCTGTTGGTAATACACCTCAAGCAACGCGTTTTTCAACGGGGAAGGTTCGCCC
This sequence comes from Saccharomycopsis fodiens, assembly GCA_002564235.1. Taxonomy (NCBI): domain Eukaryota; kingdom Fungi; phylum Ascomycota; class Saccharomycetes; order Ascoideales; family Saccharomycopsidaceae; genus Saccharomycopsis; species Saccharomycopsis fodiens. The sequence continues at coordinate 768,210 of JNFV01000005.1, read as the reverse complement.
TTGCCCAAAAACAAGTACTCAAGTCTCTTCCCATGAAGATTGAGCTTGAGCTCGTCCATGCTGACGGTTTCGATACTGACATTGTTGATCCGGTTGCTTCTTCGTGATATGTCATTGACGGTTCTGTTGACGGCATTTTTGAACTTCAACAAGTTGTCATAGTTGAGTTTCTCATTGGTTATGGCGAGAAGCTTGGAGAACGTCTGCGGGTCTAGCAACCAAGTGGGCTGCTTAAACTTGCATGTGTTTTTCTGGAAATTGTAGATGCTCATCTTGACAGTTATAATGTCGAAGGGGTCCCTGGAGTTGTCTGACGAAATCAAATTGAGTCGGAGCTTGCACGAGATGAGCACGCTGAGAATCGCCGCCACAGACTTGGGGCCAAGCACGCCGTCCTTGGGCGCAGCTTCCATGAAGGAAAGACCAATGGTGCTCCACCATTTGTTGATGGCGGCCTCGGTCTTGTTGCACAAGATTCCGTCGCAGTAGATCGGGTTGATCGCGTCAAAATAGTAGAGCGCAATCTGCACCAACATCACAAGCTCCTTCACCGCGTACGCCACCGCCACCGTGTCCTTGATCTTGTACATTGCCACAAACTTGTCTTCGGTGGCCTTGGGCGGGTTCAGAAACAAAAGCGCTGAACGCCCACTGCACCCGAGTCGTCGGAGATTGAAGTTGGTCTCAAGAAACAGGTAGTTCTCGGGGAAGGGCACCACGTCGTATTTCCCATACACGGGCAGAATCTGTCTGATGTTGAGGTTCAGATCCGAATAGAAACCCAGGAGATTGGTGACAAACAAACTGCCCTGGTCCTCAAACTGCTTGAGCTTGGCATGCTGGAACTTGACAAGCTCGTTCAAGTACCGCTTGAACTTGACGGGCCAGAGCGACTCGTTGCGGGTGATTTCAAACCGCATCGCCTTGAGCACATGCCTGCTGTCGCCCGTGAACGACGTGATGATCGTCCCGATCTTTCTCTCTAGAATCCACTGCTCCACAAGGTACATCTCGTAGCCCTGCACCTCGATGACATCGTAGGCCACGAGCTTCTTGTCTTTTAGCACCGAGAAGTCGCGGAGAAGAAATTCTACCGCTCGAAAGTCGGGAAAAATGTAGCAGACTGTCTCCAGAAAGGGGTCCATACTTCGCCGACTGCTTTGTGGCGGTGTGTGTCTATGATGTACTGTGTGCGAATGCAATCTATGATGTAGTGTGTGGAGTGCAATGCCCGCTCAGCCATGCATGCAGCTGGGTGCACCTCTGGTCAGATGGACCCTCTTCCCCGGGTAACCGCGCCTGCTCTTCGCAAAAAAAAATTTCACTCTGGAAAAAAGCTCTAGCAGTATCAACCACAACCACCATGACCTTTGTGTTGACCGAAACCGCCGCCGGTTACGCCTTGCTCAAGGCCGCCGACAAGAAGATCTACAAGAGCGCGTCCTTGTTGGACGACCTCAACACCGCCGAGAAAGTCGCGGCCCAGTTCAAGATCGCGGCGTTCTCCAAGTTCAGCTCGGCTGCTACTGCTCTTGAGGAGGCCAACTCCGTCATCGAGGGGAAGGCGTCGTCGCAGTTGAAGAAGTTGTTGGAGGAGTCCAAGTCGGGCAAGAAGGCCACCCTTGTTGTCTCGGACACCAAGTTGGCCAACTCGATCAACAAGCTCGGCTTGGAGTACACCATTGTGTCTGACGCCGCGACCCTCGACCTCCACAGAGTGATCAAGGAGCACCTCCCAGAGCTTCTCCCGGGCCTCAGCGACAGCGATCTCTCGAAGATGTCGTTGGGTTTGGCGCACTCGATTGGCCGCCACAAGTTGAAGTTTTCGGCCGACAAGGTGGACACCATGATCATCCAGGCGATTGCGCTTCTCGACGACCTCGACAAGGAGCTCAACCAGTACGCGATGCGCTGCAAGGAGTGGTACGGCTGGCACTTCCCGGAGTTGGCCAAGATTGTGACCGACTCCGTGGCGTTTGCCAGACTCATTCTCCTCATGGGCGTCAGAACTAACGCCGCCGACACCGACTTCAGCGAGATCCTCCCAGAGGAGGTCGAGACCCAGGTGAAGTCCGCTGCCGAGATCTCGATGGGCACGGAGATCACCGAGGTGGACCTCGAGAACATCCAGGCGTTGGCGACCCAGATTGTCGACTTTGCCGCCTACAGAGAGCACCTCTCGAACTACCTCAGCTCGCGGATGAAGGCGATTGCGCCAAATCTCACTGCGCTTGTTGGCGAGCTCGTTGGCGCGCGTTTGATTGCGCACGCCGGCTCGTTGCTCTCGTTGGCCAAGGCGCCAGCCTCGACGGTGCAGATCTTGGGCTCCGAGAAGGCGCTCTTCAGAGCGTTGAAGACCAAGCACGACACGCCAAAGTACGGACTCATATACCACGCCTCGTTGGTGGGCCAGGCGTCCGGCAAGAACAAGGGTAAGATTGCGCGTGTGTTGGCCGCCAAGGCCTCTGTTGCGCTCAGATACGACGCGTTGGCCGAGGAGCGTGACGACAGCGGCGAGATCGGGTTGAGCGTCCGCGCCAAGGTCGAAAGCAGACTCAGCGCCCTCGAGGGCAAGGACTTGCGCACCACGACGAGAATACAAAGAGAGACCCCTAAGGTGGACATCTCGGAGGCCAGAGCGTACAACGCCGACGCCGACGCCGTGGCGGACGCCTCGATGGCCGACAGCGACGACGAGGAGTCCGAGGAGTCTGAGGAGGAGGAGAAGAAGAAGGCCAAGAAGGACAAGAAGAGAAAGAGAGACGAGGACGAGGGCGAGTCCGACAAGAAGAAGGCCAAGAAGGAGAAGAAGGAGAAAAAGGAGAAGAAGGAGAAGAAAGACAAGAAGGAGAAGAAGGAGAAGAAGGAGAAGAAGGAGAAGAAGGAGAAGAAAGACAAGAAGAAGGACAAGAAGAAGAAGTAGGGTGCGCGTTGGGACTCTGTATAATCGAGCTGGTCATGGCGAACTACTTTTTTTCATGTTTCTATTTATTTTTGTGATGCATCTGACAGACTTTTATACACTGTATTTATAATACTCCATGGAAAGTGTAGCAGTGGCCCACAAGTGGGACAAATCAAATGGTGTGTTTCAAGGATTTACATGGCCCTCCCTAAGGTTGAAGACCCCCAATCGCAGAAGTTGTTGAAGGATAAAGCACCCAATGCTGTTGTAGCGTTTCAGCGTGTGATAAAATTGCTACTTCTGTCCTACAGGTCTTAATGATGCAGCATGGAAGCAATGTGCTTCCGGTGTTTTTTTATCTATATTGGACATAGCTGGTACACAATCCGGGCTTCATATTTTAGTAGGTGATTGGCTAGTGTGAGGTTCATCTCCGAGCTCTGCCAGACATTCCATGAGAGCGTCCGCAGTGTAATATCCCCAGTAGCAGACAAATTGATATCTCGAAGAGCAGACACTGTAATATGCCCTGTAGATGAGTCGCAGCACATTGGCTTTGCCAGTGCACCGCTAGAACAACTCCATATCATAATCCCTTTCCGAAAAGTAACTCACAATCACGGCTCTATCATAAAAGCTCACATTCTGCAACTGCTTGAAACACTTCTTGCAGTCTTCCACCGACTCGAACTTCACAAACACCTTCCCACACCCGTTCAACTTCCCAATCGTGTTATAAGTGGTAAAATCCAACTCCTGTTGCGGCTTTGGCACACGAATCCCGTTGATCGGCGCAATTTGCGATACTTTATCCCAGACATCCTGCTTCACAGCATTCAACTCCTCGTCCACAAACTCCGGCTCTTTAGTTTTGGCCTCACGCAAAAGCAGCTGCACATCGAACAAGTTCAAGAGCTGGAGCACGAGCGTCGGTTCTTTGACCACACTGTTCTTGCCCTCAAGCAAACTTGGTAGCGTCGCCGAGTTGACTTCGTCCGTCAACGAGGGACCCTGGCACGCGCGGTTGCACTGCAACTTCTGGCCGTCGATTTCTAGCGCGCTGATGCGGTCAATGGCGTCTGCCGTCTGCTGGTTGTCGTTAAACTCAAGCAAGGCAACCCCTTTAGAGGAGCCTGTTGTGTCCTTGAGCAATTTGAAGTATGTTATAGGGGCCTCTGCCGTGGCAAGCTTTTCTTTGATGCTGTCTTCCAGTAAACTAACAGGCACATTGCTGACCAACAATTTGTTCGGCGTATTCTTGTATCCGACGCTCTTCTCAGCAGGCGTCTCCTGATTATAGCTCAACGCTGATATGACATACTCTTGTGGGCGTTTGATCAGTAACTTAAACCCCAGAAGTTCGGCTAGAATATACCCATTCATCGCTAGAACAAACGTGGTGACAACATCATCAGCGAGCTCAATCACAAGAACATTACCTACTAGTCTCTGTGCTTTCACCACGCTCAGTCCAACGTATGTAAAACCCTCGAGTGAAATTATGAACTGTGTGAGATGTGGAACCACTTGCGCAGCCATGTCTTCAGTCTCCACATTCTCAATGATCAAACGCCGCGCGTCCAACGAGTCTCTAGTGTCCAACCGCGACACAATGCTCAAGATATCCTGGTGGGTCTCGGTCTTGACCAACGCCTCAATTTCGCTGACGTCCATCTGCTTTCTGTTTGGCCCAGGCAACGGGAAATAGCCCAACATCTTGGCCTTCTCGGCACTGATATTGTCAAAGTTCGCCGGCTGGATGTCCCACTTGGTATACTTGGAGCGGTCGATCTTGTCAATAGGGATGGCATTTTCGTAGTCGGCGTCAGTGTAGTTGGTATCACTTGCAAACTCGTCTCTCCCTCTGCCTCCCTCATGGTCTCTCTCCCTGTATCTGCTCAGCTGGTGGCCATAGTTATTTGAGCCGTAACTGCTTGAGCCATAGTTGTTTGAGCCGTAGTTGTTCGAGCCATAATTATCAGATCCATAGCTGTTGCCATAGCTGTTGCCATAGCTATTGCCATAGCTATTGCCACTTCCGTATCCCTGATTATAACCGTTGTTCTCTCTTCTTGGAGGCCCCTGCCGTCCGTACCTCGGTCCCAGTGGGGGCCGCTTCGAGTCGCCACCTCTGTTGTAATTAGACATAATTAGTGGGTTCCAGCGGTTCTCTGCGCAGCTTGGAGTGAAATATTTCCGCTGCTCTGCACGGCTTTAGCTACCCGCACGCATTCTTCAGGCCGCCTCCCCGGCCATTTTTCAGGCGATACGTCACGGTTCCTGGCAGTAGTACTGGAACGTTTACAACACGGTTACACGAATATGAGGCCGTTCATCTTGTGGGCAACGTTTCTCGCTTTTTTTTGCCTTCCGGGCACCCGTGGTGCTCTTCTTGGCGTCGATTTCGGCCAAGACTTTCTCAAGTCAGTGCTCATCGCTCCGGGAATCCAGTTCGAGGTGGTGCTTACTCCAGAGTCCAAGCGGAAGGAGCCCTTGGCGATTGCGTTGAAGGAGATCGACGGGTCTGACGAGCTTGAGCGGTTTTATGGTTTCTCGTCGGCGCCAATTTGCCTGAGATTTCCAGACACGTGTATTTCCAGCTTGAAGCAGTTGCTTGGGCAACCATACGGCAATGCGACGTTAGTGGATGACGTTTCAGCCAAGCACCCCGGCGTGCCGCTTGTCAAGAACAGCAAGCGGTCTACCGTTGATTTCCAGGTCACCAAGGAAAGCTCCTTCCTTGTCGAGGAGATCACTGCGATGATTTTGGCCCAGGTCAAGACACGTGCCTCTCAGATGTTGAAGCAGGAGACCGGCAGCGGGTTGCTCACGGACATCGTGCTCACTGTGCCCGGTTTTTTCAGCCAGCCGCAGCGCAACGCCTTGATCAACTCGGCCAAGATTGCCGACTTCAAGAACGTCTACTTGGTGGATGACGGCTTGGCGGTCGCCTTGAATTATGCCCTGACCAACATCAAGTTCGCCACGCAGGACGCAGGCGAGCACCAATACCATGTGATCTACGACATGGGAGCCGGCTCGACGAAGGCTACTTTGCTTTCGTTTGTTCAAGGTGAGAGTGGCGTGGCCGAGGTGAGCGTTGAAGGCTACGCGGCTGACCAGTCTTTGGGAGGCGATCTTCTCACCAGCGTGATCTACAATCTCTTGGAACAGAAGTTTACAGAGCAGCACGGGCAGACGCTTGCGGGGAACAAGAAGGCTGCGACGAAGCTCTGGCAGGCTGCCGAGAAGGCCAAGTTGATTCTCAGTGCAAACAACGATGCCGCGGCGTCGGTCGAGGGGTTGACTGCGGACATCGACTTTAAGGCACTGGTGTCGAGAGAGGAGTTTGAGGCTGCTTGTGAGGAGTATACCTCGAGAGTTGCTGCTCCAGTTACGAATGCGCTTGGTGAGATTCCACTCTCCAAGATCGAATCTGTGATCTTGTTTGGCGGTGCCACCAGAACACCGCTTGTCCAGAAGCACTTGACCTCTTTGATTGGCAAGGAGTTGATTTCGAAGAACGTCAACTCGGACGAGGCGGCGGTTGTGGGTGCCACTGTCAGAGGTGTTGCATTGGCTAAAATGTTCCGTACCAAGGACATCAAGGTCACCGAGAGCTCTGCGTATGAGTACAGCTTCAAGATTGGCAAGAAACAGACGACGGTGTTTCCAGAGGGCTCGGCATACGACACAACTGCTAAAATTGAAATTGAGCAGCAGAAAGACAGTGAGAAGGACTTTGTTCTTGAATTGTACGAAGGCAGCAGCCCGCTCGAGGCCGTCACGTTCGGCTCTATCAAGCTGGACATCCAGAGCGCAGTCGCGAAGCTCGACAAGGAGTTTGACTTGACTGCCTGCAAGTCAAAGCAGGGCCTTCAGTTCTTTGCCCACTTTGCTCTCGACGACAAGCGGATTTTTTCGTTGACCAACGTCACTGCGCACTGTGACATGCTGGAGAAGAAGGGGTTCCTTCAGAAAATCTTGAAAAACGACGGAGAAGAGGAAGCTGAGGTTGAAGGTGACGAGAAGAACAGTACCGTTGCTTCCACGAAAAAGGGCAAGTCCAAGACCTTGAACTCTAAGCTTTCGCTGACCACAAAGACTAATTCCATCAGATCATTGTCTGCGTCGCAGAGAGCTGTTTCCCAAACGAAACTCCGCGACTTGACCCACAAGGACCAGGTCAGATTCCAGAAATTAGAGCTTCTCAACAACCTTGAGGCAGACCTCTACTCTGTGAGATCTGTCATTGACGAAATCGAGGACGGCGTGGAGGAGGGTCTGTACACCACCGCTGACCTCAGACGGCTCAAGGCGTTCAAGGTGTTGGTCTCTCAGTATCTTGAGTGGTTGGAGGACCAGAACTACAGCAAGAACTTGAACGGGCTCAAGGTGTCTGCGATCAACCAGAAGATCGAGAATCTTAGTGTTATTGCGACGTTCTTGGACAAGCCCATTGCGACGCTGGAGTTTGTCAGGCTTGGCGAGTTGGGCACGATGGTGCACGAGCAGTTGACTGATATCTTGGCCAGTGCTGATTCTCAGTATGATGCTGTTGAAAAGTCTTATTTAGACAGTGACCTCACTCTTGAGGCGTTTGACGCCGACAAGCAGAAGATCATCAAGACGGCGCTCTTGAAGGTCGAAGAGCTCAACATCGAGAAGGAGTCGCTCAACTGGGTGCAGACGCTCGAAAAGTTGGACGCTGCGGTGACCCAGCAGCGCGCCACCGACGAAGAAACCACCGAGGACGACGAGGAGGTTGATTTGGCGCTTGCGGAGTCTGTGATTGCGCAGTTCCGGTTGTTCGAGCGGGCAAACCTCAAGATGGCCGAGTTGGAGAAGTTGGTGGCCAAGTACCAGAAGGAGCAGAAGCGGAGAGTCAAGTTGTTTGAGAAGATGTTGAAAATCAGACTCAAGAAGCGTGATGAGAAGGAGGCTGAGGCAGACGAGGACGAGAGCGAGCCGGTGGAGAGTCTGGTGGAGAGTCTGGTGGAAGAAAGCCCAGTGGAGACCCCAGTGGAGACCCCAGTGGAGGAGGCTGAGACACCGGTGGAGGAGACGAGCACTGCTCCTGTGCATGAGCGGGATGAGTTATAAGCAGTGCACTGGCAAGTTCAGTGCGCTGCGACTGTACAATGGCGACGGCACGGAAGGAACCAGGAGAGTGTGCAAGACCAGTGACAGCTGGGCAAGGACTGCATAAGACGTAGAGCGTCAGATACCACGGGCACTACTCGACGGTGTGCCAAATACAATAAATGTAATTTTGGATTTAGTAGGCAATACTAGGGAATACAAGCACCCGCATATGGTTGTTAATATATTGTAGCATTAGGTTGAGAATGCACTAGGTTGAGAGTATAAGGTTATCTGCTCAACAGTTCGGGCCGCATCTTAGAGCTCCCCATGCATATGCTCTGCATGGCATGTCGGATTCTATTTTTTCACACCTTCTCACGTGCCTTTTCACAGGGCATCCGCCGTGACAGCATTCCCAGCCCTCATGCAGCGGGTGTATGTATGGGTGTTCCGGGGCTGAAAAAATTGGGGCCTACCCTAGGCAAAATTAAAAAGTCGTTATTGCATTCAGTCTTAGTGATATCAAGTCAAAAGTAAGTAATGGACACGAGCTGACGAGGGAAACGAGTGGAAACGGAAACACAAGAAGTGGCATGTAGTTAAGAGACATGAGAAACATGTGAGAAGTATATGATTTGGATTACAAGATTGTCGTTGTCATTGAAATGTTGGAGAGTCATTGAAGACTTGAACAGACAGGCACAAGGAAGCAGAGATGATGATAAGAATCACGCGATATATCAGGCAGAAGTTGCCAGTATCAAAGCATAGACACAGCAAGCAACAAACTCAAGGAAGTGCAAAACAATGTTATTGACCATGTTGAGATCTTGATGCCTTTTACCACTCACTTCCATTTCAGCCAAAACATGCACCTCCCAGTGACATCTACTAACCCCAGTGCCACGTCTTACTGAGTACGAAGTCATTGGCCGTCGTTTGCCAACTGAGACCGTTGCCGAGCCAAAGTTGTACCGCATGACCATCTTTGCCCCAAACACCGTGGTGGCCAAGTCGAGATACTGGTACTTCTTGCAGAAGTTGCACAAGGTCAAGCGTGCCTCCGGTGAGATCATCCACGTCAAGGAGATCCAGGAGCGCAACCCAACCTCTGTCAAGAACTTTGGTGTCTGGATCAGATACGACTCGAGATCCGGTACCCACAACATGTACAAGGAGTACAGAGACGTGACCAGAGTCGCTGCCGTCGAGTCCCTCTACCAGGACTTGGCTGCCCGCCACAGAGCCAGATTTAGATCGATCCACATCTTGAAGGTCGTTGAGTTGGAGAAGACTGCCGACGTCAAGAGAAACTACATCAAGCAGTTCACTGCCAAGGACTTGGCTTTCCCACTCCCACACAGAGTCCAGAAGTCCAAGCACCTCTACTCTTACAAGCCAGTCACCACTTTCTACTAATCGGGGTTGTGTACTAGTTAAATATAAAATAATGATCAAGTTCTGTGAAAGCAGGTGTAGTGCGAAGCAGTGCACTGGCGAAGCCAGTGTGCTGCGCAGCAGGGCAAAATACTGGTGAATTCAGTACACTAGGCAAGCAGCACGGTAGAGCCGTACATGACAGCGAAAGTACACTGGTTTCACCACTATGCTGCAAGGCATAGTTCAGGGCCGTACACTAACAAACACACACAAGCCAGTGTGCTGCACAGCCAACCAACAACACACATTGCCTCGCTCCGCTCGGCAATGCTCACTGCTAGCGGCCCCTAGCAAAACAATGACTAGTGGCGTAGTGAAACGAGCGACCACCGTACAGTGTTACTAGCTAACATTGCCACAGACAGCGTTGGCGATTCCTTCAGGAACTTCTGTTAGTTAGGCACTTCTGTACTTTCTTCGATGCACATTCCTACGATCTAAAGAACTCACAAGACCAGATCACAGCACATGGTATTTTTCAACCTTCCCCAAACATTTGGGCCGCCTTCTTCAAAAACACGTGACTACAGAGCTACCTTCAGCGCTGTGCCACTCGCTAGATTAATCAAAGTCATTATCTAACCTCAGGAACGCCAATTCTATCATCTTCTCACTAACCCCCCGTTTTTGGTTTTTTTCTACCGCTTTTCTAACCGTAAAAATGACCCCCCTAAGCGACCCTGCACTCCCAGGACACCTGCAACTTTTGCGCAGAGCCGCCGAGCGGCCCCCAGTTTCCCTCAAGGGCCGCCCAAAAAGTGTGGCCCGCGCTGCCCGGGGGGTCCGCTCAGATTGGGCAAAGGGCCGGGGGATTTCGCTGACCGATAAAACCTCGGATCAATAACGTTTCTGCCAAGAAGATAGGCTGTGAAGCTTAGGAGCCGTAGAACCTACAAGAGACTGTGGCCAGCGCCAAGCAGGAGCTAAGTAGCAAGTCCCTCTGCCAAGCAGTTGCTAAGCCTTGCTTTATCTGAGATAGGTAGTTTTGCAGGTTGGGCAATTTTCAAGCAGCCACACGCCGAGCCAAGAAGTGGGGACTTTGATCTGGGAATGGGTCAGGGAATGGCAGGTCCCCAAAAATTCTGTACCAAAGTAACATATTTGTAAATGCCGACTTAGGACTACGAAATCAGATATATATGGCCGTGGTTCGTGGCAGCACACTTGCTTCGCCAATGCAGTGCTCTGATTTTCCACGTGACAATCCGGGCGGTCCCATGCGAGATGTAAAAGAAACACACAATTGCCTCATTCCGCCACTCACGGTATCCCCATCAGCAAAGGATCTCGTTGATTGTCAGCTCTAAGGGTGGCATTTACACTTGAAGAGAGTCGGAGCTTCTAAATTTTCCACGCTTTTTTTAGGCTGTCTTTTTTCTGGTCCGCAGGCTCTGATTATTTTACTTGCCATAAATTTTTTTGTTTTTCCTCAGGCGAATCAAAAGAGCGCAGCACATAATAATATAATCGAGGACCTCCAGAGAACTAATGCCGGCCAAGATCAAACAGACAGTCGTGGAGACAACAACCGCGTCCCCGCGGCGTGCCACTGTGTCTAAGACTATCGAGTTGGTCGAGACAGAGGTGGGAAACACAACGTACCACCTGAGTGATGACCTGGATTACAGCCCGGAGGATGAGGACAACAGCAGCGAAAGCGAGTCTGAAGCCGAGGGAGACTCCGAGCTTATAGACAGTGACGAGGACGGCGACGTGAGCGGGGTGTTTGACAAGGCCAAGAAGGACGGCGTGTGTCTGTCGTCGTCGCTGGTTCTGTTGGAGGAGGACGCCAAAAAAGACGCGAAGAGCGACTCGCGTTTTGACACCCACGCGCTCCAGAGCAAGCTCCAGGAGGAAGTGGGGCTGTTTTTGGCGCTGCACCAGAAGTTCAACAGCTTTATCCACAAGCACGAGGTCCCGCGCAAGTTTTTGCACGTCTCGATTGGGTTTTTTACCCTTTGTGTCTACACCATTGGATGGACCACCAAGATGTTTATTGCGCCCTTGACCACTGCGTTTGCGGTGATATTCAGCATCGACTTGTACCGTCATCAGAACCCCGATTTCAATAAACGCTACTGCGACGCCGTCGGGTTTCTCATGAGAGAGAAAGAGGTCACCTCTTACAATGGTGTCATCTGGTACCTTCTCGGCTTGGCGATTGCGTTCACGCCATTTTCTAAGGACGTCGGTGTCATGGCTGTGCTTCTTCTTAGCTGGTCCGACACTGCCGCCTCTACTGTTGGCCGTGCTTACGGCTACTTGACTCCTAAGATCGCCCGCAACAAGAGTTTGGCCGGCTCCATTGCCGCATTCTTCACCGGGGTGCTTTCTTGCGTCTTCTTCTACGGGTTCATGATCCCTAAATATGGTGAGCCAAACGACCCAGCCATCTCGTGGTCGCCAGAGAAGAGCCGCTTGTCGTTCCCAGTGTATGCTGTTGCCTGCGGATTCATTGCCGCGTTGTCTGAGGGCATTGACGTGTTTGACTGGGACGACAATTTCACTATCCCAGTGTTGTCCAGCGTCTTTCTCACTGGGCTTCTCAAGGTCACGGCTAAGTAAGAAGGTACCACTTGGACACTGTCAAGGCACTGAACCAAGGTCTGTTCGTTGGCAGCTGACCTTACTCTCCACCCTACCTTTCTCTGTACATTGTGCACTCATTTCTTTATCAACTCCATCTACTCATACTCCTCTCCATCCTTCGTTCATTTCTAGCGATACCCGTCACGTTTAATATACTAATATACACATTTTGATTGGAACTCGTAGAGCTGGCATGTAGTCAATCGAGGCTACTTTGGAATCGTCACTACAATTTGAATAAACAACAAAGTGAAATAAAGTAATAATAAGTAAATGGAGCTGGCTTGTTAGGGGGATGTCGAGAATTGAAGATAATCTGCACAGAGTCTCTGCTCAAGGAAACATGCCTTTGCGAACACCAAAGTAGCCACCTGGGGCAGTGGCCGGGTCAAACAAAGAGACCTGGCCATTGCCGCCGTCAGTCCCCGCGTACGGCACAGAGTTTCCCCACCAGTTAATATCGTAACCCTTGAATTGCACTGCGAAAAAGATGATGATCGCAGAGAAAGCGACGCCGGAGTTCAAAGCACTGGCGAGAATGTAGTTGTACTTCTCCCACCAGCCCAAAAACCGCTTCTTGATGTAGTAGTTGAACACAAAGCTAACGTAGAATCCTGGCAAGTAGTAGGAAATGTTGTACGGCGCAAAGACCAAGAACCCGCCCATGATCAACGTAGGCTGGAACATTTTGGTCTGCTTCGGGAACGCCCATCTGATTCCAATGCAGACAAAGGCCAACAAAGTACCAATGAGAAAGCACCACTTGAGAATTGGGTACAACCCGCCAAAGACTCTTTTAGGCCCAATGACACCCCAGAGCACAGAGGAAGCATAATATGTGGTCTCATTAGGGCACGAGAACTTGTCCTTCTGGTGTGGAGTGCAGATTCCCTCGACGTTGGCGGTCTGCCAGTTGATGACGACAAGCGAGACCAAGATCTGCAACAACACCGCAATCAATTGACCTCTGAAAATTGCCAACGGAGGGACCTTAGCGTAATGGGCCATCTTCTGGTCCGTCACAAAGTTCTCGGCTTGTCCTCCAATGTTGTATCCAAAAGCCTTCAAGGTCATGAGTGCATCACCGTTGCCTGGGATAGCGTATCCAATAATGAGCTCGACCAACACGTTGAGACCAAAAGAGAAACCAGTGACAGAGTAAATAATTGTGAGCGGAATCAAGAAGATGAAGTTAATACCAACAGTGAAAAAGATACCCCAGACCGGAGTGTGAACTGGGTAGAGCTTGACGCAGAGAATCGCAAGCGTAAGCGAGATCACCAAGATCACCAAGAACCACCAGTCGGGAGTCTCCTTGTACTTGGACATCATGCGCGAGTGCGGGTCCTTGAAATTGTCAAAGTTAGACTTCTTGAACGAGGTCACCGATCCCCACAAAGACTGCATTGCTCCCTTGATTGCGGCCCAGTCGTTGTAGCACGTGTAGATCATAGTGAACGGGTACATTGCAAAGAATGCACCAAAGGTGACCAAGTTGGCAGCAGAGTAGTATGGGGGTCCATACTCCTGGTATTTCTGTGGATCCAAGCGGCCGTTGGTGATCACCGCCTTGACCTTGTAGGCAGCACCCTGGTTGTCAAAGATAGCATTGCTATTAATTGGCAAGTAGCCACTCCATTTGTAGTTGGTAAAGAACACGCCAAGGATGCAAAAGAAGCACATGATGATCCCCACCATGCGATTTGCCTGAGTATAGAACGGCACTGAGAGCGGCTCGGAGTTGTTGATGACGTTCCAGTCAAAAGTTGGAATTGGGTTCAAGCCAAGCCCAGACACGCTACCGGTGATAATGGCGAGGTTGAAGTTGTCTGGAGCAATCCAAGTAATCCAGTTGAATGTGGAGAGAGCCTGGAACGCATAGTTAGGCAACCAAAAGTAGAGGAACGAACCAATGCAGACAAAGAAGAAAAACTTGTAGCGGGTCATGGTCCATCCGTGAATGTTCTCTTTGCTCTCAGGCTTGAGAAGTGCCTGGTTGAGCGCGATGGTTGGAAGGAGAGTTGGCCAAACGGCCCGGATAGGGTAGATGACCACTTTCCGGAGGATTCCTGCAAAGCCAAAACCAAGCGTCTGAGTACTGAGCGCCAACAACGCCTGGTACCCAATCGATACCCACTTACTGCCGTAATAGACGTCGAGTTTCTGCACATAGATGTTGTACGAGACGTACATACCTCCAAGTGCGACGTTGAACACAATAGTGGAAAACATCTGCTCCTTGTAGTGCCATGGTCCTGGGTTCAAAGTGTGTCTAACTCCACCGACAGTGAAGCCCCAGTCTGGAATGGCTTTCTCAAAGAACTTCCCGCAAGGGTAGAGCAACATCTGGCACACTGCCGACGACAACGAGATCGACGGTTTACGGTGAGAGAAAAACTCGTTCACGGCGGTACCAATCATGGCCCAGAAGAACCCAAGAAAGTAGGCTCTAAAGGTCTCAACTGGAACCGTGGGGTCATCAAGTGGAGATGAGATGGCACGCACCTCAGGGTATGGCGAGTGATACTTGTTAAGCCCGGCGTACATTTTGACCAAAAAAGACCAGTCTTCGATGGAAAGGTGCGCATTGGCGCTCGCGCCTTGGACCAATGTCTCCATGAGATCATAGTCCTCCTGAGGAAAGTTGGGATCGTCATCATGCTCTTTGAGGACTTCTTTACAGATCTCGGTTGCCTCAGCGATCGGCATTTCGTCCATCTTAGTGAATAAAAACTCAACATCTTCAATAGTGTGATCACCGTCAATCAAGTTTCCGTGGCCAAGCTTCTCGTAGAGCTGCTGTTTGTGATTTTCGTCTAACTGACCAAAGTCGTCTTGGTCAATCGAGTCGCTTGCAGTGGCCGAGGCCGTCAAGTACTTCTCCTTGTCGTCCGTAATACTCTTCTCCAGGACAATAGGATAGGACATGACAATGGATTGCTAACTACCATCCTACGACTAAGTAGAAGTTACTTATAACAATATGATGAAGGAGAAGGCACCAGGCTCCATGGATATCTCCTGCATTTGGTGCCTTCTGTAAAGTCTTGGGAGACTTGGGGCGCCATGGGCCAAGGAACGGACCTAAAATTAAGCTATTTTGGGCGATGTAAACGGCTCACACGCCGTCACGAACCTCCCACACTTATCTTCGACTAACGTGCGGCTACGTAGCTTTTCGCGACAGCCATTGTTTTCGCCGGACGTGTATTTCGTGGCTTGCACTCGAGTAGGTGACTAAGGCGGGCGGGGGATCACGCTTCGTAGTGCAATGCGTAAGCGGCTCCATTCCGCCTCATGCATGGCAAGGGATTTATTAGGGGTCTTCATGCATAATGCAGTCGTGCCCGCATGAACACGAGCTTAAATGAAGGAGCGGGCCTGACCACACTGAATTTTGCACGCGATAAGCCCCGCGCAAAACTCTTGGCACGCAATAGTGTGCTATCACGCCATGGAATTCGGCGGTCACTCGCTCGGAGTCACCCGAGTGTGGGCAATTTACAAGCATAATGATTTGCGGCCACGGGCGACAGGTAGTGCCTTACTAAAGTATGTCAATCAACCGTTTTATTCACCGATAGATAAGGTTTACCGCACACAAGCCACCAAAATGCACCTTTGATCGTGTCACTAATTGTTTTCTCTTAGATAAGATAAGGCGGGGACGCAGCACGGGCTAGGGCCCGCATTGTTTTCAAAGTGGACGAAAGGCTTTTGCCGGCCTATGGCAAGGCATCTATTACTCAGTTGGGTTGTGCATGCATGTGCGCGCCTTGGCAGCCTCTGGGTATACCACAGTAAAGACGGTTCAGTTCAAAGCAGTAATACGGCTCTACACGAGATCAAGCAAAAGTCTGGGGTATAAGAGACGGCATTCCTGCGGTTGCAGCCATCTCCATTGTCGCAATCTCTTTTAGTCTAGTCTCTTGTTGCATTTGCACGGCACCATGTCTTTCGACGAGAAGAATGCCAGCGGCGATGCCGTCCAGACCAAAGTTGAGACCGACAACTACGAGCTGAAATCCCTTGACGACAGCTACAAGCACAGACTCTACGAGAAGTTGGGTCATGGCAATATCATTGGCGGTGAGGACGATCACACGATTGAAGATGTTGAGTATCTTTTTGAGAAGATTGACCTGTTGCCTGTCGAGAAAGCCATTTCCATTCTTGAGGCGGCCATCATTGAGCACGCCGAAGATCCAAACTTTGACAACGACGAGTACTACTTGATCATTGAGTTAGTCAAGGGTCCTGAAGCTAACCCACAACTCACCGTTGATGAGTGGACTTCGCAGGTCAAGATGTTTGCAGGGTTGATTGAGTACTTCTCTCCTTACGCCGAGGTGCGTGCTATCTCCTCCCCACTTGATGACCCAACCATTCCTGTGGAGACGTTTAGAGCTTACTTTCTTGGGTTTTTGTGGGCCATCATTGGTGCTGGTGTCAACGAGTTTTTTTCCCACAGAATGCCTTCGATCACTTTGTCTTCTTCTGTTTGTCAGGTGTTGTTGTACCCTTGTGGATTGTTCTTTGAAAAGTTTATTCCAGATTGGGGCTTTACTTTTCGTGGAGTTAGACACACTTTGAACCCTGGCAAATGGCACTATAAGGAGCAGATGTTCTCGACCATTATTTTCAACGTTGCCATTGGTACCATCTATGTCTCCTCTAATATCTACGTTCAGAAACTTGAGATCTTTTATGGCAGCAAGTGGGTCACTGTTGGCTATCAATTTTTCTTGGCTCTCAGCACCCAGTTTCTCGGAATTGGTCTTGCGGGGATCTTGAGAAAGGTTGTCGTCTACCCAGTCAAATCTGTCTGGCCCTCTTTGTTGCCAACAATGGCTCTTAACCAAGCTCTTCTTAAGGCAGAGCCAAAGGAAGCAATCAACGGCTGGACTATGTCCAGATACAAGTTCTTCTTTGTCTTTGGTAGTGCTTCGTTCCTCTACTTTTGGATTCCAAATTATCTCTTCCAGGCTTTATCCACCTTCAACTGGATGAACTGGATTGCTCCAGATAACTTCAACTTGGCCGCCATTTCTGGAAGCTCTTTTGGTCTTGGTATCAACCCAATCCCTACTTTTGACTACAACGTTGCTGCTACTAACGCTCCGCTCACTTTGCCATTCTACAACCAGACCAACATGATTGCTGGTATGGTGATTGGAGCCATGGCTATTATTGGCGTTTACTACACGAACTACAAGTGGACTGGCTACTTGCCAATCAACTCTAACGGTATCTTTGCCAACACGGGTGAACCCTACGCTGTGCGTGAGGTTCTTACGAACGGTCTTTTGGACAAGGAGAAGTACCAAGCTTACGGGCCTCCGTACTACTCYGCTGCTAACTTGGTTGTCTACGGTGCGTTTTTTGCCATCTATCCATTCGCTTTCATTTACACCGGTTTCATCGATCGTGCAGCTATTTGGAAAGCAATGAAGGGCTTGAAGGAGTCTTTCACCAGTTTCAAGCAGTCGAACTTTGCTATGTTCAAGGACCCACACTCTAGAATGATGGCAAAGTACAAGGAGACTCCGGACTGGTGGTTTTTGGTTGTTTTGGTCATTTCCATTGTGTTTGCTATTCTCTGTGTTAAGGTTTACCCAGCGAACACGCCAGTTTGGGGTATTTTCTTCTGTGTTGCCATCAACTTTTTGTTCATGATTCCACTCTCTATCATCTACTCTATTACCGGGTTTTCCTTTGGACTTAACGTTTTGGTTGAGTTGATTGTCGGTTACGCTCTTCCAGGTAACGGTGATGCCCTCATGACTTTGAAAGCCCTCGGATACAACATCACTGGCCAAGCTGAGAACTTTATCACTGACCAGAAGTTGGCCCACTACGCTAGAGTTCCACCTTTGGCCATCTTCAGAGGTCAGTTGATTGCCATCTTCTTGCAGGTGCTTGTTTCTATTGGTGTCGTCAACTGGGAGATGAACAACATTGAGGACATCTGTACTCCAAAGCAGAAGGACAAGTTCAGCTGTCCAAGTGAAAGAACTTTCTACTCTGCTTCTGTCTTTTGGGGTGTCATTGGTCCTAAGAGAGTGTTTGGTGAGTTGTACCCTATTCTCCAGTGGTGCTTCCTCATTGGTGCTCTCCTTGCTCCTGTCTGCATCGCTATCAAGTGGTACTTCCCGCGTTACACCAGACAGTTCCAGCCAGTGATTGTTGTTGGTGGTATGTTGAACTTTGCACCATACAACTTCACTTACTATTTGCCATCTGTCTACCTCGGTTACGTGTTTAACCACTACATCAGAAAGAGATACCTTCCATGGTGGGAGAAGTACAACTATGTCTTGGCCAGTGCCCTTACTACCGGAATTGCTTTCTCTGCTATCATTATTTTCTTTTCTGTTCAGTACAAGGCTAAGAACATTGACTGGTGGGGAAACAACGTTCCTTGGCTTGGTATTGAAGGTGGTGAGGGGCGTCAATCTTTGTTGAACGCTTCCGAGATCGCGAAGGGCTACTTCGGACTTGATCCAGGTCAGTATCATTAAAGAATGAGCGCACTTTATTCTTTAGAAGTTCTTAGACAGGCTATTTTTATTACTTAGCTATTAATACTATACATTTGATTTTCGCAGTGTAGACTACCATCAATCAGGACTCAAGTTTTAGCACTATATGTACCGCTTCACCTTTTAGATTGGAATGCGGTGCGGACAAATGTTGCGTGCGCTGAATGAAGTAATAAATGTCTACAAACCTTTTCATCCGTTGTGAGTGCCGGCCCATCTCATTGCCATCTCCGTCTTTCCAAATGGAATTTAATGATTTGCGTGTGGCGTCGACCGGCTGCAAAGCTGCGCGGCTGCATATCGTAAAGCGCGAAGCACACGCTATGCTCATCCATGCATGATGCGTAAACTGCTTTTGACTATTCTAGCGTGAAGGTCATTTTGTCCCAAACAAGTGTGGATTCAAAAGATTTACAAGAATTCTCGACACCGTTATCAACTCTTTGGTAGACGAAGAGCATATGGAGAGATGCGGCAACTTCCAAGTCGAGTGTGATAGGTATTGTTCAAGATCTTGCACAAGGGAGACCTCTTCAAACAGACTCATTAACTCCACCCAAAAAAGTCCGACGACATGCTTAATCACAAGCAGTTTGACAAGCTCCTTTCACCCAAGATCCCAAATCATCAGTGAAGTTTTGAGGGTATCGGGTAACACCCAGGCTACTCTGCTCCGCTTCAAAAGTGCGTGCTTTGACGAACCAAAAAATTAGCTTGGTCCGTCTTTTTTCCAGGAGTCTCGGAACTGCCAAAGATTTCAGTTGAATTAGTCTTTGGGCTTTCAATAAGAATACAGATAGTGCACAAAGAGAATTCGTCGGATTTGTTCCTGCCAGTTTTAATCACGGCCATTGGAGCTAGTCCAGAAAATTGGAACATAACTGCATGACAATGTAATGAGCAGTATACGTTCACGTGATTTTGGAATAAAACATCCGAACACCAAACAATGTTGGTGTTGGGATGTGTACCTACTTTTCCTTACTCTAGTCACGTGATTGTTTACCATATATGCATATGTGTGCTGCCAGATGCATGAGCGTTACACAAAAAGTCCAATACATCCATACACCAATTTTTTATGGTGTTTGGATGTTTTGAACATTTATGCACACAAATGCGAGCTGAAGCACACAGATAGCAGGAAGGGTAATAAATTAGTGCTATACATCCCAACACCAAGAATATTCTTGGTGTTGGGATGTTTTGTCAAATATACTCAAATACTGGTCTATTGAGCTATTTAGCTGCTTTAATATTCCTATAGAAGTTTTATAGGACTATGAGCCTCTACTGAGTTATAGTTTACAACTTATTATACTCTTAGCACCGCCAGAATGTTGCTTAGACTGCTCCGGCAAGGAGTCATCACGTGATAGAACGAAGCCTATAAGCCTACCCCCATCCCCAGAAAACATTGGCAGTGGAGGGTTTAAACAAAGTATTAACGGGTGACGTTATAATCTGTAGCGTATTTCACACCAACGAGTTGGGCAAAGCGATGCTAAAAATGTCGGTTGCTAATTGAATATCATCATAGAGCACCGGAGATTACCTGGGTTGGAGGACTCAATACATCGGCGGTGATAAGCCTTGGATAAGATAGGAAGTTGACTCGGAGAGTATGCATTGTTGAGAAATTTGAAATAGGTAAAGATCCGGCTAGTACAGAATTAGTAAGAGAAAAGACATAGTACTAAACAATGTTGATTCCTCGTTCTTCTGGCTTTTCTAGATCTTGTCTAGCTCTTGAAGTGTGTTTGTTGAGTTACTACTTACGACGTAACGAAGACAAGTGCTTTGCACGCTGTGCATATTTAATGATTTGCGTTAAAATATACTTTGAATTCAATAAATGAGCTATTTCATTGCGCTTTAAGAAGACCTCTTGCTTCATATTCCTCAAAGATGAGCATATACGCTCGATCAAGCGCGGAAAGTAAAGTCATGGTCTAGATACTTATATGAGAATGATTCTAGTTGCAATGTAGTAGATGCTCGAATCGCCTCGTGACGAGCATTTGTAAAAGGTTCTCTTGAAACTTGAGAAAGTCGCGGTGATCTGGGAGTACACCGGAGACACGGGCCGGGGAACAGATAGAAATACGAGTGTTCAGCAGAAAAGCGCCAATCAACTCGAAGATAAAAAGAAAAAAAGTGGAGACCACATTGATTCCGTCGGCTCGCTGCTTTAAAAATCTTAGTAATGATCCCCCTCGCCTCATAATGCTCGTCCATGCCCGCGTATGCGTGGCCACACATGGGCTACACATGAGTATAAACAACCCATGATAGACATGCTTAATGTTTAAATCATCTTAGGGCACACATTTTAGTATCAATTTTTATGTTCGCCCAGTGTGACTTCTAATTAGACGCTTAATAGTGCGGTGCATGAGGCGTGCATTTCTTTCTCATGCCGGCCATGCCGGGCAGTAGTTTAGGCGACTGCAGGCGTAGTGTTCTCCCTCCCGCATGAACACCGGAGGAAAAAGGAGCGGGTGATAGCCACAATAAATAAGCCCCCGATAAGACTCCTCGCGAAGCCGAGGAGCATAGTGATGCACTATCGCGTCATAATGCTTGGGTGTCACACACTCAGTGCGGTTCGCCAAGATAATAGAAAAGTTGGCAGTTACTGAGCTTGTCAGCTTGCAGCTTCAAGTCGCCGGCTCAATCGCCGGCGTGGAGTTCCCTGCATAACTGCGGTTGTACAGCACATAGTTCGACGTGTTACCTAATTGTTTAGCAGATAAGAGAGATGGCAGACGCATTGTCGCCTATCGGAAATAAGAATCCACATTGTTCAAAGCGGGGGTATGGCGTTTGCCGGTCTATGGCAAGACTTATATTGCTGATTCGGGCAATGCATACAGGTACATGCCTAAGCAGATTGTAAACCCGTTAGCACATCGACTATCAAGAGCGGTTGAAAGAAGTAATACGGCCTGATATAAGCCCCGCAAGCAAGAGTAAATATAAAAGGAACACTGTCGTTGTGAGTTTAACACAGATCATTCTCACATTATTCTTCCTGCCCAGATCATTGTTGCATTCACATTGCACAATGTCTTACGAAGAGAAGAATGTAAGCGGCGACGCAGTGGAGACGAAAATTGAGACCGACAACTACGAGCTGAAGTCCCTCAATGACGGCTACAAGCACAGGCTCTACGAGAAGTTGGGTCATGGCAACATTATTGGTGGTGAGGACGAGCACACGCTTGAAGATGTTGAATATCTTTTTGAGAAGATTGACCAGTTGCCTGTCGAGAAAGCCATTTCCATTCTTGAGACAGCAATCATTGAGCACGCGGAAGATCCAAACTTTGACAACGATGAGTACTACTTGATCATCGAATTAGTCAAGGGTCCTGAAGCTAACCCACAACTCACTGTTGACGAGTGGACCTGGCAAGTCAAGTTGTTTGCCGGTTTAATTGAGTACTTCTCGCCATACGCAGAGGTGCGTGCCATATCTTCTCCTCTTGACGACCCAACTATTCCTATCGAGACCTTTAGAGCTTACTTCCTTGGTTTTTTGTGGGCAATCATTGGCGCAGGTGTGAACGAGTTTTTCTCTCATAGAATGCCGTCCATCAGCTTGTCATCCTCTGTTTGTCAAATGTTGTTGTATCCTTGTGGAATGTTCTTTGAAAAGTGCATCCCAGATTGGGGTTTCACCTTCCGCGGAGTCAGACACACTTTGAACCCGGGCCCATGGCATTACAAGGAGCAGATGTTTTCTACTATTATCTTCAACGTTGCCATCGGTACCATTTACGTCTCTTACAACATTTACGTTCAAAAGCTTGAAATCTTTTATGGCAGCAAGTGGGTCACCGTTGGCTATCAGTTCCTTTTAGCTCTCAGTACTCAGTTCCTTGGGATAGGGTTTGCTGGAATCTTGAGAAAAGTTGCAATTTACCCAGTGAAGTCCGTCTGGCCATCTTTACTACCAACTTTGGCTCTCAACCAAGCTCTTCTCAAGCCTGAACCAAGAGAGAACATCAATGGCTGGATCATGTCTAGATACAAGTTCTTCTTTGTTTTTGGCAGTGCGTCGTTCCTCTACTTTTGGATTCCAGATTATCTTTTCCAAGCTTTATCCACTTTCAACTGGATGAATTGGATTGCCCCAGATAACTTCAACTTGGCCGCCATTTCTGGCAGCACTTTTGGTCTTGGAATCAACCCAATCCCTACTTTTGACTGGAATGTTGCATCCAGTAATGCTCCACTTACTTTGCCGTTTTATAACCAGACCAACATGATAGTTGGAATGGTGATTGCTGCTGTCGCAATCATTGGTGTCTACTACACGAACTACAAGTGGACTGGCTACTTGCCAATCAACTCTAACGGTATCTATGCTAACACGGGTGATTCTTATGCTGTCCGCGAGGTCCTCACCAACGGTGTCTTGGATCAAGATAAGTATCAAGCTTACGGGCCTCCATACTACTCTGCTGCTAACTTGGTTGTCTACGGTGCTTTCTTTGCCATCTACCCATTCGCCATCATTTACACTGGTTACACTGACGGACCCGCGATCTGGAAAGCCTTGAAGGCATTGAAAGAGTCTTTTACCACCCTTAACCAGTCTAACTTTGCCAACTTCAAGGACCCTCACTCTAGAATGATGGCAAAGTACAAGGAGACTCCAGACTGGTGGTTCTTGGTGGTCTTAGTCATTGCGCTTGTGTTTGCTATTCTCTGTGTCAAGGTCTACCCAGCCAACACGCCAGTTTGGGGTATTTTTTTTACCGTTGGTATCAACTTTGTGTTCTTGATTCCTCTTACTGTCATCTACTCGGTTACTGGTTTCTCGTTTGGTCTCAATGTGTTGGTTGAGTTAATCGTGGGTTATGCTCTTCCAGGTAACGGTGATGCTCTTATGACGTTGAAAGCTCTCGGTTACAACATTGATGGCCAGGCTCAAAATTTCATCACAGACCAAAAGTTGGCTCACTACGCCAAGATTCCACCTTTGGCTATTTTCAGGGGTCAGATGGTTGCTGTTTTCTTGCAGGTTCTCGTTGCCATAGGTGTCATTAACTGGGAGATCAACAACATCGAAGGTATCTGCACTACAACGCAAAAGGACAAGTTTACCTGTCCAAATGAGAGAACCTTCTACTCCGCTTCCGTTCTTTGGGGTGTTATTGGTCCTAAGAGAGTGTTCAACCAATTGTATCCAGTTCTTCAGTACTGCTTCCTCATTGGTGCTCTCCTTGCTCCTGTCTGCATCGCTATCAAGTGGTACTTCCCACGTTACACCAGACAGTTCCAGCCAACGATTGTTATTGGTGGTATGTTGAACTTTGCACCATACAACTTCACTTACTACTTGCCTTCTGTTTACATTGGTTATGCGTTCAACCACTACATCAGAAAAAGATATACTGCGTGGTGGGAGAAGTACACCTACGTGTTGTCCAGTGCACTTGACACTGGTGTCGCTTTCGGCGCTATCATTATTTTCTTTGCCGTGCAGTACAAAGCTAAGAACATTGACTGGTGGGGAAACGACGTCTCATGGCTTGGTGTTGACGGTGGCGCGATTCCTCGTCAATCGTTGTTGAACGCTACTGCGCTTGCAAAGGGTTACTTCGGCCTTGACCCAGGTCAGTACCACTAGAGAACAAGTGCTTTTTTCTAATAATATTTAGAAAAAATTTTGTATTTTTTTTTACTATGCTTTCAATACGAAATACTTGGTTTTTATATAATTGTCTTAAACTCAATTCAAATTTCTGAACTCGTACTGTGCTAAATAGTTTGGAAGAAGGTTTTCACATGTGAAACAAGAGAAAAATGACCGTTAAAAAATGCGGCAAAAGCTCACAGAGCTACCAATTTTGAGAAAACAGTAGCAAAAAAAAATAAATAAAAAATTTCAAACAGTTTTCTTCACTTTTTATCTTCGACAAAAGGGTGCTATTGAGTGTGCTATCAAGTACTAATAAAGCTTTTCACGTGATCTGATTAGTAGTGAGCAGCTGCAAAGCTACGCGGCTGCATCTCGTGAGAAGATCAATGCGTTCGTGAACACTTGCATATGCAAGGCTTTAACTCGAAATGTAATGAGAGCTGCATCGCGATAGAGCCGCCGAACAAGGGTACAGACCTACACGGAAATAGAACCCATTATGTATATGCATTTTGCGTCACGTCATTTAATGCCAAACCCTTCGCTCTCGTTCATGGCAGTGGTGAGCTTGTTCACAAGTTTCGCCTGCGAGCTGTACTCGTTAAGGCACACCTCGTTGAAGCACGTGTGTGCGATGGGCAACCGCTCGCTGTCTCCGGCGAGTCGAGTGATGCGGAAACTCATGCTGACAATGCCTGTGGCGGGGATTCTGTCCGAGCCAGTTATAAACCGCATGAGTTTCTTCTGCTCCTTCACGGCAAGAGAATTGAAGAACGTCCAAAACCACACCACCACCGGCGTTCTCGAGGCTTGCGAGGGGTCAGCAAACCCATAGTACTTGGTCACAGACATCAACCCTTCCAAGTCATACCCGCCCTCATCGCTGCCGCAGAGGATCAACTCGAGCTCGTCTGCAGAAAAAAGAGAGAACGCGTTGCCGTTGATCACCGCCTCAAAGCCTCTCTTGAAAGACACAAGCTTCTCCTTGATGCCATCCGTGATATAAAACTGCGAATATTTCTTGATATACTTGTTACGTGTCTTGTATCCTACGGGTATCTGCGACCCGCCTGGTACCAACTCATGCGACTTGACCTCATCGAACAAGCTCTTGTAGTTAAGCTCAAAGTTCATGCCACTAAACGCGGCCTCAAACTCCGGCCGACTGTAGTCGCGAATCTTGTTTAAGTTGGCCGCAGTCTCAGGAAAGATGACTGCAAAGTCGTCGAAGTCCACCGATTCGTTGGCTAGCAACTTGTAGAGAGTAGGCGGAAAGTTCAACCCGAGAATCGTTGAGTTGTAGATGGCTAACCCAAGCACAACGCCCACCAAGTAATAGAGCTCCAAGTTCTCGCTAGTCTCTGTGCAGAACGTGAACCACAGATAGTTCGACTCGGCCACGTTACTAAACAACCCGCTGTTCGGGTCCATAAGCTTATTAGTCAACAACGAAAACCACTCTTTTTTGAGACCCCCAGCATCAATCCCGGGCTCCCCGATAAACTCCACTTTCAAGGACTTCTTCAAGTCACGCGGCGACTCCTTGATGCAGCGCAACGAGTCGTTGGCAATCTCATTACGTCTCACACGGACTTTGAAATACACCTCGACAATCGTCTTCTTGGTGATTGCGTGCAAAAACGCCTCCTCGGCCTTTTGCTCCATCTGGCGCTTCGCCTCGTACTCCAAGATCGTAATCTTAGCAGCTAAGGACAACACAAATGGAAATTGACAAAACGTAAAGAGAAGCAGCGCGGCAGACTCGGGAACGCCTACGGCACATCGAAGATACTCATTCACAGAAAGGTTCATGTTGTCAACAGTGAGCTCCGATTTGGTAGTCGAACGCTTGCCCGTGATCGTCTGCCAGGCGTCAAAGTCTTGTCGCACGCTCACAAAGTCCGTCAACGAGTTGTAGAACAAGTGGCTCGGGCACTTGACGTCGGAGTGGCGGTGGCATTTGGCACGGTAAAAGTAGGAGAGCACCATCAAGGCGGACTCCAAGTGCCAATCGCAGCCGTACTGGTGGGCCTTGAGTCGAAGCTTCGACGATTTCTTTGAAGGTTTCTTGAACGCGGCAGTGACGTACGGCAGCCAGCTTCTGGAAGTCTCTGGCATGGGGCTGAGCTTTTCGTGTGGATGATCTGCAGCAGCCTTTTGATTATGCTTGGACTGAGGGTCGTGCTTGTTGATGATGAGCCGCATGTGGAAAGTGATGAACAGGTTGACAAGGTCCACCTTGCGTTTGAACATCGCAGCGGGATAGTGCGACGCCCACGCGACAATGTAGTTCGAGCACTTGGCGTCCATGTGCGCTAGGAACCCCATGATCTTCTCCAAGATCTTGTAGCTCACTGCCTTCACTTCCTTTGCCTCGAAGAATAGTATATGCGGCGGCACACGTGCCTGGGGAGCACTCTGTGGTCTGTTGAAGTGTAGGCAGTATGGAAGTGTCGGTAGTTCGAGGAATATGAGAAGCCAGTTCAAGTCGTAGGCAGAGTCCAAGGCCGGCGGGTTATGTAGAAGCCTGCAGACTGCGGTGAGAAGCACAAAGAACGGTTTCTTGACTGGAAGCGACAACAAAAGCTTGTACGTTTCTTGGACCTGCTTGAAGTCGAGATTCGGGTGGGTCTTGGAAAGCTCGTACTGGGGCTGCACCGTGAACGACCGGTTGATCCGATCGAAATCACTGAAACTTTTGTAGAGGTACGCCTCCAACGGCTCGAACTGCTCGTGTGCCTTTGCCTTGGAGTCGCTGGACAACGTCCGGAAATTGTTGTAACACTGATCGGCAACAGCCTTGATCGACGCAAAAGAAACCGGCTGGTACGAGTTGCGTTTTGCGTGGAGGCCGCGCGAGAGGCTGTGTGGATCGTAGTTGGGGGTGACGAAGTTGGTGTTGCAGAACGTACAGTTGTACTTCTGCACCGACGCAGGGTACTTCAAGAGCCGGCCGCAGCACTTGCAACTGTCGATGGTGAGCTCGTGGCTCGACGACTGAGCTGAGCCCGATGAGGCAGAGGATGTGGGGGAGAGCGGCGCAGCGCCTGAGATGAGGCCCATGAAGGACCAGCCGTTGTTGGTCTGCTTGGGGTTTGGCTGGCGTCGGCTGGTGCCTCGCGTGATACTGTGTTGGACCTCCAATTGTGGCATGTGAGCAGTGAACGGTAGTGGAAAACCGTGGACAGAAGTAGAGGGTGTGGACAGCAGGGAAGGGTGTGTTGATGTGAAGGGAGTGGAATGCAGTGTAGTGTATTGTGGGTAGTAGTGTACTGTGGCACTGAACAGACTGGCACTGAACAACACACGACTCGAAACAGCACGGATCAAGCCAAGTAACCAAGTAAGGGGCTACTTCTGTAAATAAAGAAGTTCTTGTCTTGAGCCTCAAAAAGTGGTTCGTCCCCAGCCCTTGTTGTTGCCTTGAGTGAGGCGATGCCGGGCGGAGATTGTGATTTGGTTTGCCCGCTGGTGCAGGCAGGCGCACGCGCAAGCGAGGCCCAGGCGGGTCTGTCTTGCATGGCCCGACGAGGTGTGAATTAAGTGGGAATGGGCAGTGCACTGGCGGAGCCAGTGTGCTGCGGCGGCTCCTTGATGTTATAGCACTTATCTCAGTCCACTGGCGTGGTTCATCAATTTGGTTGCCCAATTTTCTCTTTCCAAGTTATCTTCAATGACCGCAGCAGCTGGGCTTATTTTCACGCAGTTCTCGGCCCGTGCGTAAGCAAGCATAGCCCACTATTTTTGACAGCTGTGCAAGAACGAGCAGCACTACCACTAGGATACGAAGAGGGGAAACGAGTGGAAATTGAGTGGAAAAAGAGTGGAAAAAGACTGGGTGTGCATTTTTAAAGTGCGACGCATTGCATTTCTGTTCGGGAGTTTTTTTGGATGTTGGTAGATCTATTTTTGGCACTTGTTGGCTTGCCGCCTCGCCTTTCCATGGCACAGCCTTGGCTGGGATCCGCCTGCATACTCCATGCCTGCACGACCGGAAGACTCGCCACGAACACAACTGCGTCAAAGCAATGCACTGGCGAAGCTATAACATCAAGGAGCCGCCCCAGTGCACTGGATTTGCCGGTGCACTGCCTTGATGCAGCCCCGGAGCTCCTCATAGTTATGATTCCACCGCCCATAACCTGTGCCCGAGATGTAACTGTGGCTTGCCATGTTCCGGATCGCGCTGTACAAGACATTGAACCTCACATTTCCAAGCCAATGTGCTGCGGAGTTATAGACTTTGCCAATGTGCTGCGGACTTATAGGCTTTGCCAATGTGCTGCGGAGTTACAGGCTTTGTCATGGTCTTCGCGAATGCGGTTTCTACAGAGTGTCATCGCTGTGGTGCATTCCTGCTGTGCCGAGACTGCCAAAGTCCCCACTTTCCGAATATGCACGCCATACAAATTTCAATTGCTTGAAGCAGTTTCGAAGTCTCTCTGCCCACGCCAATAGCTATCCAGCTAGCTTCCTTAACCAGTCTACATCCCGCATAAAAACATCATATTGGAGCAAATCTCTCTATTTCGCAACTCGCTGATATATTGGGGGCAAAGCTTTCAATTTGTGACACGCTGGGCTGGTAGGTGGCAGTACATTGGCTTCGCCAATGCACTGCTTCGCCATGAACTGCTGCTAATACTGGCTGGCCAACTCCTTGGCCCCCTGCTCATCGCTCCGGATCTTCCGATTGTGCCAGTCCACCACCAAGGGCTCCGTGAAATCCCCCTTCTTGATCTCCGACAACGGCTTCAACGCCAACTCCTTGACGATCGCCTCACTCACAGAACCCCCGGCGAAGTTCGGGAAAGCCTTGTCGAACACTGCCTTGTTCTCCGCGTTCTCCCCCGCGTAATCCTTGATCAACTTGAACTGCTGTGTAGTAGGGAACTTGCTCTGAACGTCGATATAGTACTTAGACGACTTAAAGTCGTTGTTAACACTCGAGGACTCGGAGCCCTCACCCAAAATCTTGTCCAACTCCTCAGTCTTCTTGGCATCAACTTCTTTGCCCACGTCTGTCAAGGCACTGGTGAACTTGGAAAACCAAGAATCGCTCTTCTTCCCGGTGTCTGGGTACGTCTGGTTCTGGTTGAGTGCTTTGATCACCGCGGCAGAACCGGCACTCTTGGGGATGTGAAACACTGTGATCACGCCTGGAATGGCCTGGAGGGCTTTGAATAACGACATGTTGGTGGATTGCTAAGGATCCGGGCTTCCCCAGACTTTATACACGGTCTGCGGTAGGGTAAGCGCAGCGCGATGATATGCATCGGGCACAGCATTGCTGCAACACTCAAGCCATGTCGTTTCTCTTGACAAGTCCCAGACCGCTGAACTCTATAGATCACACCTGTTTCTTCAAGTTTCAAAGGAACGAGTATGTTGCTGCTTGCATTGGGCTGAAAATTGAAGTATACGAACTTCTTGATTCCGTGAGGCTCCGTCTCAGGGCCCTGTTGGAACTTCAAGAAGACGTATTGGGGTTGGACATAATCAGTGGAGAGCAGTACCACGGTCCGGCTTGGATCTTTGTCTTGACAAAGTCTTTGAAGGTTCTGGCTATAAAGTATGACGAGAAAGGAGCTGTAGTGAGAGATATCTTGGAGCTTGACAGCCATCTCCCAGAGACCACACATTTCCAGGTCAAGGTGGATCCACAATTTCTAGTGGTACACTCTCACGTTAGGACTTTTCAGCTAATACAGCTCAAACTAGAGGGTTCTCAGATATTTGGAAAGTCTGAATCGGTCACAATCAAGGGCTCTACCATTACACTGTTGAGTATCTTGCTGAGCTCTGAAGCACGCTACTCGGTAAGTGAGACGAGGCGGCAGAACAAAGAGCCAGCATTGAGCAAGCTCATTACTACACTCGAGGCGAATAACAGTGGGGTTTCTAGTTTGAACTTTTACTTGGGAAAGTCTTTGGTTCGTTCAATAACCGATTTTCCAGCCCCACCGCAACACATGATGCCAGTCGAGCAGGCCAAGTCGTACAACCACGACGGAGTATTTGCTATTTGTGGTTCACATTTGGTATACTACCCTATAACTGTTGCCCAGACCTCTGAATCAGGCTTCGTTGCGGACAACGAAGACATCATGGAGTTGGAGTTGGAGATCAGCTTGAACGTTTCTGGCCACCTCCAGCAGCGGAACTCGACATCGTTCTACGTTGTCAGTAACGAAAACCTCTACTTTTTAAAACTATCGACGATAGACGATGAATTTCATTCTCTCATGACTAACAATGTCGAAGTCACTTTGGTCCAGGAGCTGCTTGGGCCGTTCACGGCCATCTCATGGTGGGGATTCGACGACATAATCTTGTTCTCTGCTCACTGTGCTCCACAGTTTTTCAATATTGAAATGCACTTGGGAAACAACTTACAAATCTATGGCGGAGGACTGTCTTTTGAGAACAGAGGTCCAGTTCTGCACATCTACAATGAGCGGGCGCTTGAAGTATACGGTGAGGGCTGGAAGGCGGGCAGCAGCTCGACTTTGTATGTTGCAAGCGGCACACTACTGAGCAGTACGCTTGAGATTGGAGGTCAGGGTCTTGATTTGAAGGACGTTGCAGTCGAGTTCCCCCAGCAACCTGGGGTAAAAAAAACTTGGGTCAAGCAGTTGTTTGACAGCAATTTTCTTTTCTTGTTATTAGAGAGTAAAAGCTTGGCTGTCTATCGGATTAGCTTGAATGAAGGGCTACGGTTTACCAAGGTTGAGCAGAACTTTGAGAGACACTTAGACCTTGACGAGCTCGAAGACATTGGCGTTGTCGATGGACGACTTTTATTGGTGGGGGATAGGCGTACCGTGTCGTTCAGCTTTCAAAACAGGAGCTTTATGAACCTCAAATCCAACCTTTTGAGGATTGGAAAAGGGTTCCATTTTCATTTTCACAAAGACGTTTTCATAGGCTACAGCCTGAGTTTCAAAGGCCTTCTAGACATCAGCACGAGCAAGTGCGAGCTGAAAGACAAATATGTGTGGTATGTTGAAGTGCCATCAAAGTACTTTTCAGAGATATCGGCTGCCCACACTTTTGTGGTTGGTGACACTGCCCATACAGCTTTTGCCACTTGGCCTGGCACTCTCTTGATAGTCACCCACCCTTTATCTGAAATGACTTCCTCTCATATACACAGAAACCTCGATTTGCCATACATCTCTATTACTTCTATTGAGTTGCCGTCGGGCGAGAAAGTTTTTGTTGGGGCTAAGAGCAACGGTGAAGTGACTATATTCCGCCCGGACTTGACGGTGTGCGCCCGGATCACGACGTTGGATATTGCCGTGGAGGTGAGACTGTCCTCAGCGAACCCCAACATGGTGTATGTTGTCGGTCAAAGAACGTTCTCTGGACTTGAAGTGGTGCCGGATGATGAAAAAATAAGCTGCAACTTTGGTAGAATCAGAGTAGATTCCGGGGGAGAGTTACACCAGTTCAAAGAGGGCGGCGAGAATTTCTTCTTATCCTTTAAGGATGGTCTTTTCACTGCCCATATAGCACCACCTACTTTGCAAGCTATATCAACAAATATTTTGATTGGTGGGTTAATTAAAAATTTCATCGTGGTGCCTAAACTAGACGTTTCGGTGTTGTTTGTGAGCTACTACAACACAGCCAGTGACACGCTTGGCAGTCGCTTAGTGCTTCTTCTGAACAGCCTGTTCTCTAGCTTAGACGCATACGAGTTGCCAGACCACAATGTTCTTGACATCGAGTACTTGAAGTACAAACGGTTTGATAACACAGAGTTTGTGGACCGCACAAGCATTACTTTTCAAGCCATGCTTACCACAAAGTTTGTCGTTTTGGCAGAGCACCACATCGTGACGCTCGAGGGCAAAACTGTCACCACGGGGCAGTTGCAGCTTTTTTCTATTGATTTACGAGCTCTTAAGTTGAAAAGAGACACCTTGATTCAAGTGAGCAGCGCGGCTCAGTACTCCTCACTCAAGAATGTTGGGTACCGTACTTTTATCGCAGCAGGCAGAACCTCTGGAACGTTCCGGGTCAACTACACACCTGCTAAAAAACAGTTCTACATTACTGAGTTACTGGACGAGAAGCAGACGGCCAACTTTGTGAGCGGAATTGATATCTTGAACAGCAAAGTACTTTTGAACGACGTCATTGACGGCTCGCTGAGCTATGATATCCTGTTGGCCCGCGACTCGGAGGCGTCTAATGCTGAGGAGACGTACACCGTCAATGACTATGCCGTGGCAAACAAGTACGAAGACTATGAAATGCAGTTAGCAGTGACTGTGGATGACTGGAAGAAGGTGCCTGTGGTGAGCACTTGCCGCTCAGTTTTTCTCAGCGACCTGTTGGTGGCTTCCATAGACTATGACAACAACTTTGTGCTTCTGTCTTTTGAAGAGTGTCTTGCAGCCATCAACTTGGACAGCAGTGAGACTGCTTCATTGACGTGCCTTGTGCCACTTTCCAATGGCTTAGACTCCGCAAAGGTGAAGGCCATGTTAGAAAGTGCTGCTGAGAAGTTAGAAGATCAGCAGCCCGAAACTGTGGATCTAGAGTCTTTGGATGTGCAGCCCCTCGCAGCAGTGGGCACTCTTTCTGGTGCCATCTACATTATAGGCCTCGTCTCTGACGGGCAGACCGTCGCTCTTTGCCAGAACGACGAGTATCTTCAGCAGGACGCTCGCAGAAGGTGGCCCTCAAGAGAACCACGGGGAGAGCACAGTAAGCAGTTTCCAAAAACTACATTGACTGATACCACCTATTGGCCCAAAAAAAATGCATGGCCGCACTTTAGCGTCATTCATTTGACCCGGTGACAAGGTTTTAATGGGAAACTCGGGACAGCCATGTGATAGGAAATTACTCGACAGTCTTTAGATACCTTCACTTGTAAAAGCTAATACACTGCCCTATTTTTCGACTACAAGTTTTGTTCTGGATGGTCCCGGAAACTGCCGGTCTTTATTATGCTAAAATACATTAGATCAAAAGAGTCTCGATCTTGTCCTTGATGGCGTAGATCTGGTTCTTGATCGACGAGCTCTCGTTGGTGGTCACAGAGGCAGCAATGACTGGTCTGGAGACACCACAGGCACGGCCCAAGGCGGTCTTCGATGGCACAAAGACGTATGGGACGTTCTTGTCCTCACACAAGAGTGGCAAGTGGAGGAGGATCTCGATTGGCTCGGCGTCGGCAGCCATGATGATGAACTCAGAGATACCTCTGTTCAAGGTCTTGGTGGCCTCGTTGGCACCCTTCTTCAACTGTCTCAAGTTCTGAGCCTGCTGGGTGACATCAAGGATCTGCTGCGAGAGAGCAGAGTCGGCCAATGGGAAGGCTTTTGGGTTTGGGGCAGACATTATATGTGAATGAGATTAGGGTTCCTTGCAATAGCTCGCCCGAATGGTGCAGTATCAACTTGGGTGAAAAAAAATTTTAGTATGAGATGTAGTTACCCGGGGCATGGCAAGATGGGCTGTCGGCAGACGCAGGCGGAGGCAGAAGAGGCTAGTCTCCGGGGAAGAGGGACAGCCAGGGTGGTCCACGAAGTGATGGAATCACTGACGAAATTATGTTTTAAACCCAAGAACAGTATTTATCTTTGTACTGGTTTTTATCTCTTGCACTTCTCCCCAGTAAACCCCATTCTGAGGGCCCGTCGATGGCCCCTTCTTCTGCACTCCTCATTCGCCATCGCTCGTAACCAGTTATAAGTACAGCTGTTGCGACTTGACTGAGCCACGACATCGAACAAGTAGCAAGATGAAGCTCGACGCATTTCTCTTGTTAGCAGTCTTCTTGGGCGTTTGCAGCGCGGTCAAGAAGGAGTTGTTCAAGACGTGTGACCAGAACGGGTTCTGTCACAGAAACCGGCACTTTGCCCGTGCCGTTCAGGGTCAAGCAAGCTACGTGTCAAAGTACGCCATTGAGCAGTCGTCGCTTGACCTCTCGGAGTCCAAGGGATCTGTGAAGGGCTCTATTTACAAGCAGTTGCCGGGTGGCAGCAATGTGGAATTGCCGTTTGTGTTGAATGTGTTGGAGGGCGACAAGGTGCGGTTCAGAGTGGACGAACAGGAGAGAAGACAGCCCACGACAATGTCTGTTCCAAATAAGCGGCTCAAGTCGCAGCGGTACAACGAGGCGTGGAAGCATGCGTTTGCCCAGAAGCCGAATGCCGCGAAGGGTGTTACGTTCAGTGACGTCAAGGGAGAGCAAGGCAAGAAGTATGTCTCTGTCTTCTATGGTGCCGAGTCTGAGTATGAAGCCCGGCTTGGATTGGACGATGTCAAGCTCACTATTTTCTACAACGGCCAGCCTGAGATTGTGATCAACGAGCAGAGATTGTTGAATGTCGAGCACTGGAGAAAAGAGGAGGACGAGGCGAAGCATTTGGCGGCCGAGGAGTCCAACTACAACGCTTTCAAGGACACCTTCAAAAACTCCAGCGGAGACAAGTTGCCGTTTGGCCCTGAGTCGGTTGCCGTGGACGTTGCTTTCAATGGCTTTTCGCAAGTCTTCGGAATCCCCGAGCACGCGGACCACTTCTCGTTGCAGGACACTTCTGAGAGCGAGCCGTACCGGTTGTTCAACGTGGACATCTTTGAGTACGAGACCCACAGCAAGTTGCCGATGTACGGGTCGATTCCTTTCATGTTGGCTCATAAGAAGGGTTTGTCTGCCGGGTTTTTCTGGTTGACGGGGGCCGATACCTACGTTGACATCAAGAAGAGCGGCGCAGGCAAAGAGGACAACAGTGAACAGCAGGTGTTGGCCAGCGGAAAGTCTGTCTCCACTCACTGGATGTCGGAGAACGGCATCATTGACTTGGTGGTGTTCCTTGGCAAGACCCCCGCTGCCGTCAGCGAGAAGTACGGCGCCTTGACGGGCCACTCTGAGTTGCCGC
The DNA here is from genome assembly GCA_002564235.1 of Saccharomycopsis fodiens. NCBI lineage: Eukaryota > Fungi > Ascomycota > Saccharomycetes > Ascoideales > Saccharomycopsidaceae > Saccharomycopsis > Saccharomycopsis fodiens. The sequence goes on along the minus strand of JNFV01000005.1, from coordinate 733,092 downwards.
AGTTGTTTGCCTTGGGCAACCACCAGTGCCGCTGGAACTACAACGACGTCAAGGACGTCTTGGACGTGACTGCCAACTTCGACAAGCACGAGATTCCATATGATGTCATCTGGCTCGACATCGAGTACACCCAGAACAAAAAGTACTTCACCTGGAAGCAGGGTTCTTTTGACGGTCACGTGGAGATGAACGAGAAGTTGGCTGAGACGGGCCGCAACTTGGTGGCGATTATTGACCCGCACTTGAAGACCGGGTACGACGTTTCTGACAACATTGTCAAGAAGAGCTTGGCGATTGCCAACTCCGACAACGCCGACGCCTACAAGGGCCACTGCTGGCCTGGCGAGTCTATTTGGGTCGACACCTTCAACCCGCAGTCGAAGCCAGTCTGGAACAAGTTATTTGCCAACGACACCCAGTTTTCGGGAAAGGAGACCAACATGCACATCTGGAACGACATGAACGAGCCGTCGGTGTTCTCTGGCCCAGAGACCACTGCGCCTAAGGACATTATTCATTACGGCAACTGGGAGCACCGGTCTGTGCACAACATTTACGGTTTGACTTTCCACGAGGCAACTTACGATGCTATGAAGGAGAGATTTGGCAACAAGAGACCCTTCATCTTGACCCGGTCGTACTATGCCGGCTCGCAGCGGTCTGCAGCCATGTGGACCGGCGACAACATGTCCAAGTGGGAGTACCTCAAAATCGGGTTGCCAATGGTGCTTACTCAGCAGGTTGCTGGCATGCCGTTTGCCGGTGCCGATATCGGCGGATTCTTTGGAAACCCCAGCGTCGAGTTGCTCACCAGATGGTACCAGGCCGGTATCTGGTACCCGTTCATGAGAGCCCATGCGCACATTGATTCTAAGCGGAGAGAACCGTATCTCTTTGAGGAGCCATTCAAGAGTATCATGAGAGACACCATCACCTTGCGGTACCAGTTGTTGCCTGTGCTTTACACCAGTTTCTACCACGCCCTGACCACCAGTGCCCCGATCATCGCCCCATTGCTCTACACCCACCCAGAGAATGAGGAAGGTTTCACCATTGAGGACCAGTTCTTTGTTGGCAACTCTGGTATTTTGGTCAAGCCAGTCACTGATGAGGGAGCCACCTCTGTTGAGATCTACGTTCCAGACGACAAGCCGTACTATGAATACTCTTCGCACAGCCTTATTCAGGGTAAGGGTTACCACACGATTGATGCTCCGTTGGAGAAGATTCCGATCTTGTTGCAGGGCGGTCACATCTTTGCCCGCAAGGACAGATACAGACGGTCGTCGAAGTTGATGAAGTACGACCCGTACACGTTGGTGCTTGTTGCTGACGAGCATGGCAACGCCGAGGGTGACTTGTACATTGATGACTTTGAGACCTTCAACTACCGGAACGGTGACTCGGCGGTTGTCAAGTTTGCGTTCGACGGAAAGACTTTGACCTCTACTGTTGAGGCCAGCAAGGCGTTTGCTAAGCTGCTTGAGAAGATCAAGGTCAACAAGGTTGTGGTTCTTGGTGTGAAGCATGGCAGTGAGAGCGTTGCTGTCACTCAGAATGGGAAGTCCTGGGACGCTGAGATTGTCGAGTCCAAGGAGACCAGCTTTGCGGTGAGAAACCCGGCTGTCAGTATTGGCGAGGGATGGACAATTGCTTTGTAAGAGGCAGTAGGAGGCAGTAGGAGGCAGTAAGAGGCAGTAAGAGGCAGTCCGACTTTGAGATGTTGCTTAGCAACTCTGGCGCCGTTTAGAGCGACTGCGTCTTACAGCTGCTGACTACTGCCTAGCATGCAGAAGATTTCCAGCTGTGTTGAAAATAGACATCGGCACATTACTCGTAGTTCATTGGTTGTAAGCATTTCAGGGCATCTTAAGCATTCAGCTTAAGCATTCAGCTTAAGCATTCAGCTTAAGCATATAGTTTAAGCATTTCAGGGCAACTACGAATGATGTTTTCAAATAAACGAGAGCTGTGTTTGAGCTTTGTTTCGGCTCCCCGCTGCCAAGTTGAAGGACTGTGCTGTGCAGGCGGCAGGCGGCGCATCGCGGCCCCCCCTATTTTTCACGGGGGACGGCCTTCCCAGGCGGGTGCAAGTCGTTATAGATAATGCACTGCTGGTCTCTCGCAGTTACACGCCAACTATCACATGGCAAATAATTACAACGTCTCACACTAATATATTTTACCTAGTGTCTACTCTTGCTGAGCGTTCGCGGCGTGCGTTGCTCCGGCCGACTGCTCAACAGGTCACGTCCTGGGTGGCTCTGGAGTTCAACAAGAGCGCGACAATCAACCCGTACAAACCCAACACCTCGGCGAAAATCAAGATCAACATCATTCCGACGAACAATCTTGGCTGCTGCGCAGTGCCTCTCACACCAGCGTCTCCGACAATACCAATGGCGAAACCAGCGGCCAAACCGGACAAGCCGACCGACAAGCCGGCACCCAACTGGACGAACCCAGTGTAAAGAGCCTGCTGCTGCTTGAGCGAGTACGACACCAACACAGACACCACCAACCCGTAGATAGCAATGATACCGGCCATGATGACCGGCACAATGTTCTTCACAAGCAAGTCTGGACGGAGCACCGTGGTGGCGCAAATGCCGACGCCGGACTTAGCAGTCCCGTAGGCGGCGCCGAAGCAGGTGAACACGATCGCCGCGGCACATCCGATCGATCCAAAGAATGGAGCGTAAACTGGGCTGTTTGTTAGTAAGCGGCGAAAGACGCGGTTGCAAGTGCGGCGTGACACTCGGCGATGCACTTCCTTCTATCAGAGATAAGTGCGATTAGATAACGGCAGCAAAGCACGCTGTAAGTTTCTAGCAACACTTCGTCAGCGCTCCCGAACGCTTGCTCTGCATTGGCAAAGTCTCTCGCATATTTGAACTTCCGTCGAGATGAGTTCTTGCGACCAGTGCTGTGTTGCTGCCAACTATCATTATCGGTGCCAAGTATCGATGTTGCCGCCCATCGCCAGTCGCTTGCGCACTCTTCCGGCCCACATTGGGCACGGCCGGCGGTACCTACCATAAATCAGACATTGTGAGTGCTAATTGATTGAGATATGAGTTTCCGAACTAGCTTAACTGACAGTTGTTACTAGTCGCTTTGGCCACGGGAAAACAACTAGATAAAAAATGAAATCGTGCTCACCCAATCACAGCCCGTTACCCGGGACCATGGCGGTTACCCGGGGGTGGAGATAGGCAACCACAGGCTGCGCCAAACGGCTGCGCGAGCTGCCGGTCGGTTGACGGCCGCATAGCAACTGGGGGTGCTCGCTTGATGCGTATTTCCACATGAGCCACTAGCTCGAGATCACTACTTGACAGTGGTCACCAAGTACATTAAAGCACTTCAACGTTTCATCATAGAGATATTCATCAAACTCTGAGCCCTTGCTGTGCAGTACAGTGGGGAGGAAAAAGCAGTGGCACTGCCTAGTAATTTTTCGCACTGTCTAGTAGTCGTTGTATGTATTAATGCTAAACTGTAGAACGAAGCAGCATTCATGCTGCTTCATCTTGGATGCTGTGCTGTGCTCCTCAATATCTACCAAAGCAGCAACGTAAACAAACTGTGCAGCAACCGCGCCAATGCGCTGAGATCACTACTAGCACTGCCATCACTGCCATCACTGCCATCACTGCTAACCTAAAACGCCAAGTTCCCGAGACTCTTGACAACTTTTGCCGCCCCATCGGTGATCCCGTCGTTCTCTATCGTAACCTTTGCCCTCGTGTTCTCCAACCCTTCAAGCAACACACACGCGTTGCAAATTCTCTGCGACGACATATACCCACAGCGCGCGCACTTGTTGGCCGTCCGCTCCAGCCGCAAGGAGACCGTACCATTGGACCTTATCTCTGTCTCCTGGGGTCCTTCCAGCTGTGTCCCCACCTTCAGAGTTTTTCTGAACTGGGTTTTCTTCTTCTTGGCTTGCAACACGAGGTTCTCCCCGCTGTAGATGATGTCTGTCACCACGCTCGACCGGATCTTCTCAAGGTTCTTCATCAACACACGCGCGGTGCCGCGGAAAGCCTCCGGAGCATACGTACACTCCGTCGAGAAGTAGTCTAGCTTCTTGTAGTGCGCATAAAGCACAATCTCCTTCTGGTAAATGTACTTGAACGGCTTCAGCCGCTTGATCGGCGACTCGCTCAGCTGGGTGCAGATCTGCGTCAGCTTCTCCAAGCGGGCCGTGTCTCCACGTAGCACATTCATCAAGACCGTCTCGGCCATGTCATCGGCGTTGTGCCCTGTCACGACATGCGCAATTCCCAACTTGGCAGCTCCCCTGTCCAACGCCTGTCTTCTGAGAACTCCGCAGTACGTACAGCTGCTTCGCACGTTTGTGCACGAAACGATCTCGTCCATCGTCCAGTTGTACAACTCCTTGTAGCTCACAATCTCCAACGGAAGATCGTACTGCACTTGGTTTCGTTTGACAGTCGCTAGTGAGTCGTCTCTGTAGCCCTGGATGCCCTCGTCCACAGAGAGGAGCACGAGCTCGAGGCCATACCCATGCCGGCTATTGAGCAACTTCAAAACATAGGCTAGCACCGTTGAGTCCTTCCCCCCCGAAGCACCTATGGCCACTTTCTCTCCACGCTGAAACAACCCACTCGTCACGATGGTATTATGAATCTCGGTCTCAAAGACGTAGAAGAAGCACTCTTTGCAGATCTTCTGAAGGTTTTTCGGCCGCTTGATCGCGGGCTTCCTGCTGTGACAGAGCTCACAGAGTCGAGAGTTGGCCATTAAAAAAGTGGGTTCAGAGTGCAGAGAATGCTCAACGTTTCTTGTGTGTTGAATCCATTCCGCCTAACTCATCAGAAAATTTTTGTCACGTGCGCGCGATGCAGGACCACGAAGACGCAGAGGCAGAGCACAGGGAACCAGCACGACGTGGATCGAGAACCAAGGCTGTCACAAACAAACAAATCTTACAGATCTGATCCTCGCTCTTTTTGCTGTCTTCCCCTTTTTGTCCGAACTTGCTCGACCGGAAATTGAGTGAGATATTGACACCCCCGTTTGCCTCGGCAGAAGTTGCACCCACCTGTTCGGGGATTTTGCCGGTGCCGTCACGCAGACCGCCGCGGAGCTCCCTCACGCTGTCCGCGCCACGTGACTTTTATAAGCGCATATTTCTTTTTCACCCTGCAAAATATATATATACCTCTAGCTGGACCCCAGTTCTTACCAATAGCCCGGATGAACACAACATTGGACTTCATAGACTCTGGCGCAGCCCCGCCTGTCAAGCTCCTGGTGCGGCCCAGTCTCCTAGATGGCATTTCCGACTCGGTTCTCGCACTCATTCTCCCCGTGATAGTTTACTGGACGATGTCGGTGACGTTTCTAGTCATCGATGAGTACCAGCTCAGCGAGCGGTACCGGATTCATCCGCCCGAAGAGGTGACGAGCCGGAACAAGGCGACTTTTAATGATGTCATTAAGGATGTGCTATTGCAGCACATAATTCAGACCGTTGTCGGCTATATTGTCAGCTACTGGGACCCTGTGGCGATGACCGGATACGAGGACAACCAGCTCTGGCAGTTGAAGCAGAAGTTTCCGTTTGTGCCTAACACGATATTGTATCACCTGTACTGGTACGGGTGGTCTGCTTTGAAAATTACCACGGCGTTTGTGTTGATCGACACCTGGCAGTACTGGTTGCACCGCCTCATGCACGTCAACAAGTACCTCTACAAGCACTACCATTCGCGGCACCACCGGTTGTACGTGCCCTACGCGTTTGGTGCGTTGTACAACGCGCCGCTCGAGGGTTTCCTTTTGGACACTCTTGGAACCGGGCTCTCGATGATGATCACGAACTTGACACCACGTGAGACGATGTTCCTCTACACGTTTGCCACGATGAAGACTGTGGATGATCACTGCGGATACGCGTTTCCATGGGACCCGTTCCAGATTCTTTTTCCGAACAATCTGATCTATCACGATGTCCACCACCAGGCTTTTGGAATCAAGACGAATTTTTCTCAGCCGTTCTTTACGTTCTGGGACAACTTGAGCAACACTCGGTACAAGGATCTTGACCAGTACCAGCAACACCGCAAGCGGATGAATATCGATAACTACCGGTTGTTTCTCAAGGAGCGCAAGACGAAGTTGTTGAAGGCCAAGGAGGAGAGGCTCAACAGAGAGGCGAAGGACAAGGAGAGCTATGCGGAGATGGCGAAGGAGGTGAAGCAAGAATAAGCAGTGCATTGGAAAAAAGTAGTACAAAGCAGTTCGTTGGCGCAGCCAATGTGCTGCAACTGCTTAGCACTGCTGAGCATATATTTTAGCCATTCGTTGCGACTGCTTCACATGCCTGCAACAAGGAGAGAAAACAGTGTCTTTTCCATTACCATTGTGCCTTTTGCCTCTTGCTCGATAGAGTAGTCTAGCCTTTCTTTTACCATTTCATTGCTTGACATTTCTTTACATGTCGAGAAAAAATGCAGCACCCTCTGCAAAGCGCTTGATGCCTTTGCTGGAGGACGACTGCCATTCACCACCGCAGCACACCAGCGCACTGGCTGTGCCGAAAAATGCACACCTATAATAGCTAATAATTAATACTTAATGATACCACGTTTGCTGAGCAGTAAGGCAGTAAGGCAGCAAGGCAGTAAGGCAGCAAGGCAGTAAGGCAGTGAAGCGGTGCATTGGCGAAGCCAATGAGAATTAATAACGAGTGACGCTACGCTACTTGGTGAATTTTGAAACAAGTGTTATTATACGGTATTTGAATTGGTTTACTATTCCTATTTTTGAAATATTAAAAATTCGACTCAGCCCACGCCTTGCCCTCACTACCTGCCAACAACACTCACCCCCGGGTAACTCATCTCTAAATTTTTTCTGGGGCTGGATATGCGCGAGGCGAGGCATGAGCAGAGCGGGCAGTGAGGCACGATAACTACGACTATAGCTTGTACTCTTGCGGGAGATCCAATCGCAATCTGTATTTCAACTATCTAAGTTCTCGCGCTGTTTTCATGCAGATAGAGTGCCAATATGGTTCAAGACGATTCTAGTAAGTCAAGAAGGGAGCAAAAGCGAGGGCAGAGGATGCCAGAAACAGACAGTAGCATCAGAGCACTTCAAAAAAGCATTAAGGCATATCCTGAACCAAATAGGTGCCTGCCATATGATACTGCCATTTCTTGCTCCTCAGATTTTGTCAAACCCCTACTAACCCCAGATGGTGAATCGAAAAAAAGGCACACGCTGCCCAAGTACGACGGGGAGTCGAAGCGAAGCAAGCCCAAGTTTAAGCTGAAGAAGCCGAGATATAGCCGGGATAGTCGGGACAACAGAGACTCACGCGATCAAGATTACAAGTACAAAGAACAGGGCCAAGGGCGGTATGGGAACGGCGGAAGTAGTAATGGCGCCCCGTCAAGGCACTTCCCGCTGAGCTACACGAACAAGGATTTCACGCGACGTGGCGACAACTACACGCCGAGAGACTCCCGGGGAAAGCCTGGGGGGAAGCCTGGGGCCTCGTTGAAGGACCGTATTGGGGAGGTTCAGAAGTCAGATGACGAAAAAAAGAGGGGACTTAATCTAAGAAATATCCCGCGTGGCCCTCGCCGTCAGCAGGAGAAGGGTGGGAGACAGAGCGAGAGGCAAAGTGAAGGTAGACACGAGTTTAGGCTGAGCGACAGCAGGCAGAGCGGGAGTCAAGACGCGCGACAGGAGTTCCGACTGAGCGACAGCAGGTTGAGCAGTGGCAGGGAGAACGATGTCAGACAAAATGACAGAAGGCTGAGTGATGGAAGACCGAAGGATGACAGGCTGAGCAATACAAGACACGATGGCAGGCACGATGGCAGACCAGAAGTCAGACCGAGTACGGCCAAACAAACAGCCGTTGCTATTGAGAAACCCCAGCCGAGCCCTGCGATGACCAGCACTTATTTCGAAACGGACTCGTTCCCCAGCTACGAGCGCGTGGCCCAAGTCGGCGAGGGAACCTATGGAAAAGTGTACAAGGCGAAAAACCGGGTCACTGGTGAGCTTGTTGCTCTCAAACGCTTGCGATTGGAGGGGGAGCGCGAAGGTTTCCCCATTACTGCAATGCGCGAGATCCGGCTCCTCCAGCTGTTCAGCCATCTGAGTATCATCGGCCTACTCGAAATGATGATCGAAAAGAAGCTGGTGCTCATGGTGTTTGACTATATAGCAAACGACCTCACGGGGATTCTCAATCACCCGAGTGTCAAACTCACACAAGCCCACTGCAAGTACTTGTTCACCCAGCTTGTCGAGGGCATAGAATACCTCCACCTGAAACGGGTCATGCACCGTGACATCAAGGGACTGAACATATTGCTTGATAGCACTGGGAATATCAAGATTGCCGATTTTGGGTTGGCGCGCCGCATGAAGGATGTCAAGGCGAATGAGCTGCCGGATTATACTAACAGGGTGATCACACTCTGGTACCGGCCGCCTGAGTTGCTCATGGGGGCCACAGATTACGGAAGGGAAGTCGATATCTGGGGCATTGGCTGCTTGATGGTAGAGATATTCACCTCAAAAGCCCTTTTCCAAGGCGCCGACGAGATCTCTCAGCTCCACTCGATTTTCGACGTCATGGGAACTCCGGACACCCGCACGTGGCCGCAGCTCGAGAACTTACCGTGGTTTGAAATGCTCAGGCCAAAGCGGGCGGCGCAGAGTCGCTTCAAGGAACTTTTTGGGCCTAAATTAGTCACCTCCAACGGTTTCTCTCTCGCTCAGAAATTGCTCACCATGAACCCTGCCGAGCGGATCACAGCGTCGCAAGCTCTCAAGGAGCCGTATTTCTCGGACGAGCCGAAACCCGAACCGCTCAATTTCCTTGAGGGTGTGGGAGAATGGCACGAGTTGGACGCCAAGAAGCAGCGCCGCAAGCAGCGCAAGGAGGATCAGGAACGGCGCAAGGCCGAGGACGAGAAGAAAGAACAGAAGCCTGAGGTGAACGGCGACCTGCTTGTGATGGACAAGACGATGGAGGAGGTGTCGCAGAACTTGGAGAAGGACAAGTTGGAGGATAAGATCGATGACAAGCTGGACAATGACAAGCTGGGCTGGACGTCCGCGTCGGTGCTTTCTTTTGCCAGTTCCTAATTTCCTAACGCTGTCTCATATCACTCGACAGCGTTAGAGACTTAAATGTTTGCCTTCTGCTCTAAGCTGCTAAGCTTGTGGTTGCACTACTAGCCACCCGACAGCCATGCGCTGCGAGACTGATGACTACAGTCTCCAACTCGCGAAATCCTCCCAACTCGCAAAATCCTAGCTGCTCCTCATACCAGTCACTCAATGTCCTTCTAGTTTTCACGGCAGCAAAAATAACTGGTATCATAAGTGGATCAAAGGTTAGAGTTCAATAACAACATACACGAGGCGCAAAGCTCTGAATATATACTCCTGCTCCAATCAATAGTATTTTCCGACGTTCGCGTTCCCCACATGTCGACCCACAGGCCGGCTTTTATCAGCACACCCGGCCACCTTTAAGCCTTCGAGATTAAAGCCAGCCAGAGTAGCCCCAAATCAAATTGGCTTGGGAACTGAGTCCAAATAAGGAGAGCAAAGCCGGCAAGGGCGATGCTTATGAATGTGTTGCGCATATTGTGGATTGCTGGCGCGTTTGCAGCTTCGGTAAGGTGGCAAACATCCGGAGCCGGTCTTTGGGGGCAGACATCCAAGTTGCTGACATCGCGAGGCACTTGTAGAGAATGAATGCGAGGGCGGCAACAACAACAGCGAGGTGGGGGTTTAGGGAGCATTACTGTTTTTCGTGTTGAGCTTCCGCTTATGCATGGAAAGTTGAGGCAAGGCGGGGTGGTTAGTTGGCAAGAGGGTGATAATATAATGCTCAAGTCGGACGTTCGAAAAGTTCAATAGTAGCTGGAAATTTTGACTTATATTATACTGAGCTTACAGCTTTGGAGAATTTTTAATTGTTTCGAGTGTTTGGGGTGGCTGTTGAGTGACACCTCTGTGCACCGGGCTTGGCGGTGATCGGCAGGTGCTCAGGCAGCTGCATGAGCAGGTGCTCGAGCCGGCCCAGGACCGCGGAACGGGCCACTGCTGGAGAGTGCGAGGCAGTCTTGGGCAGTCTTCTCACCAACATGCCGAGTGCCTACTACAAGGTCTAACGTCTGCTTACAGTCTACTGTCTGCTGGCGGTCTAATGCTAGCTTTGCGATCTACAATTATTAAATATAACAACAAAAATGTTGTACTATAAAACTGTTAATTAAATTATCAATCTTGCCTCCGGAGACTGAGAGGCACTCTATTTAATGAAAACTTAGAACTATCACGGCGAACTGGTGATGACGACATCTGGAGATCTACCCTTCTACTGGAACTCAACGCTGGGCAGCAGCGGAAAAACACGCCGAAGCAGAGGGCCTGTAGAGCGGGTAGCAGCAGACGACACTGGCAAAAGAATAACTGACAACCTTGAGATCGTCGTCTTTCGTCACGCAAAACACTTTCGTAGACTTTGAATAAGGGCCGGACAGCTCGGCATTGTAGCACCACCTCCACCAGCGGCGGCCCTGCAGTCGCCGCTTGATGTACCTTGCTCAGCGTGATCATCACGTGTAAGACAACAGAAGACAGAGATGTGAGGAACTCGAGTGGGAATGATGTCCAATGGGTTGAAGAGTGCAGAGAGCCTGGTTGGATGAGCAGCAACAGGAGCGACACCAGCACCAAGAGCCGCGGGAGTGATTGCAGCACCCGCAGCACCATGACTAACCACAGTACGCAGGCCAGTGGGACTTGAAGAGCAACCGGATCTTGTCACGAGTTAAGAGCCGTGAGCCATAATAATCATCCCTACCATCCGCCTCATACAAGAGTTTCTCCCAATCCATGCAACGGTAGAGCATTTCGGAGAAGCCCTGTGAGCTCAAGCGCGGAGTGCGTGTTGGCACTTCGATGGCAGTGCTCTTAGGGTCAATGGTCACCGGGGAACTGATACACACGCCGAATGGCTTGAGAAGATCATCGCCATTTGGCGCTCTAGTAGTGGCCCAAACGCTGGCAACAAAATAGACTTCCTTGGCGTCTTCGAGCTGGCTGCGATTGAGTAGTCTGTAGTGCTGGTAGCGGACTCCGTAAGGCGATCTAGCAGTCCATGGGTGGTTAGGGCGCGCACTGCACTCTATCTCAAGTCTTAACCCCTCCGGGTTTGCGCCAAAGGGGGTTGGTGTCTTGAGACAAAGTTCGGAGAGCTTGGTTTCTGACATGACCTCGACCTCGACAACAAACTTGGTGACGCGGTGTCTTGTGGATCTGTCTGTCGGGTGAGTGTAGAATGCACTAGTCAAGAACTGCGCCCGCGGTATGCCAGCAAAGTCAAATGAGAACTGAAAGTTTGAAAAGTCGGGTCCGGCAGCAGGCCCGTTGTTTACCTCGACGTGGAGATTTGGAACGAGGGGGTTCTCCCAGTTGGCTGTGTAGATGTGCTCAAGTTCAACTAAGGGTTGCAACAACATGATGCAGCAATTTTGGGGCGTTCTGGAAGCAGAAAACTTTAGATAGACCTGCTAATACAGCTTTGGGGATGCAGGACAAAATTTCTAGTGTTTTATACAAGTGTTTTGTTGTTTAGGTGGGTGAGTGGGACTGGAACTGGGAAAGTCTGCGGTCTTTCGTTCACAGAGGCACAGACAGTATGGCGCACTGCAATGCGCGGTCATGCACTTGCCTCAGGCGACCTCGAGTGACAAGTGCCCGCTAGCAAAGCAGCCACTTCACCGGATCTGATTATTCACCACAGGGAACCACTTACAATGGAAGTATCAGATATAGTTAGGTATCCGGAATTTGTTGACCCACACTCCTTGGAACCACAGCTTGAGAATTGCACTTGGACCGCCGCACTCCCGAACTTCTGTCAAGTGCCTACTTCAATACAAGTGGATATTTAAGTATCTTAAAAATTGCGGTGTGTAGACAGTTGTAAAACTGTGTTGGGAAGTACTGGCAAGAAGTTTCGTGATTATAACCAACATGTGATGCCCTGTCTCGTTGGGCGTAGCACATAGAGTCCTCACGGGGCGTGAGACACCGCTCAGTCTCAAAGCACGGACAGTCAGCACATCTGCCATAACATATACCCAGCACAAAGCATTGAGCACACGATATGGCTCCCTAAACGAGTTTGTTCCACAACATTCCAAAAGCTAGGAAAAGTGCAAATTCAGGAAATAAGTAATGACCGATGCTTTCCCTCCTATGCAGGTTCTTAGAAAAGTAAATTTCTCCCACCTCCCACCCTTCCGCAACATTTCTTTCTGGGTGGTATCAGCCCAACTATAGCATAAATGTGCGGAGAATGCAATCAGAGCAGTATAGCGTACTTTCTCGCACCATGCCAAGGAGTAAAAGAAATACAGGACGATTATGAGGGACCTCAGTTCACTGTCATAACGATCGAAGAAACCTGTTTCATATATTGGGTCCAAGTTTTGCGTGGCTTGGCGGCTGATGTTTTTAAGTATGAGGGACCGGTTCAAACATGTGGTGAGGTTAGCAGATGGAGCCTTATGGGCCGCACAAGAGAAAGCGAGTTAGACTCAGAACGTATCGAGAAGTATCAAATTCAGAGTAGGGGCCCCGTGGGAAGGGCACTCAAAAGATCCAAGCGCGGAATCTTGCAGGGGTTGTACAACCATTGTTCCCAAAAGGAGCTCCACATGAGCTCGCTTCTTATTGACGAGTTACAGCTGCGAGGCAACGTCAAGCGCGACGTGATCCAGGCGTTCCTCAACGACTGCTTTGTCAGCAAGTTGCCCACTTATCCCTGTGTAATCAGCTTATTGAGCGACGATGAGGACGAGGAGAAGACATCGCGACCTGAGCGGCAGTATGTGAAAATACCGAGAATTGAATAAGAGTGAAGTAGACCGTGAACTAGGCAGCTTTGGGTGGGAAGGTAGAGCATCCCCAATGGCAAAGCCTATGGCGGGGCGTATGTGCTGTACTGTAGAGTGTGAGCTATTGTAGACCCGTGATCTTGTAGCCAACGACTTTGCCCCCACTATGTTGTACACGAGCTCTTCAAAAGGTATGCAATGACTCTTCAAATGACTGAAAACGTGTAGGTCGGATGCACTGCAAAAGACGCTGCAACAATCATTGCAAGTAAACTGTGGAGAATGTGTATTCAAGGCATTGTGTCGCTCACGCTTTTCACTGCTCAAAAGTAGCCGTCTGTGAACGGTGGTGGTTGCAGCAAAATAAGACCCTCAAACACAGCAAAAGCATTGAGAGTAATATTGAATGCAGCGAGTATACAGCAGAGTGCAGGTGTTAGGTAACCGATGGGCAGTGAATGGAGAATATCAATGACCCCAATGAGTGCTTGAGAGAAAATCAAGTATGCCCCTCCGGATTTGCCTTCGATGTAAGTGTTTTTTTTTACCTTGCCGGGTGGTTTGCTGTGCGGTGTTTCTGCATCCTTCTTTGACTCATTGCCACTTGACAAAAAAGTTGCGACTCATACTCATCACCCCGTCACCTAAAGGGCTCGCTCAGCTCTGTCCACCTAATATCACGACTTGTATCCTGCTCAACCTTACACCTTCGCGCTCAGTTTTCCATAGAGTTGGGCATCGCTGCCACACTGAAACATGGCTCTGCCCATGCACTGCTTATACGCCCAATATCACAGCACATTGGCTTTTCCAATGCACTGCTAAAGTCTTCATTGCGGCGTCTTTCAACTCGTCTTAGCGACTGAGCCTCTCGACGTGAGCCTCCACCACGCACTGCCCGTCTTCGTACGATACCTTAGATTCCAATTGCCGGCGTTTCTCGTGGAGTGCTTCAAGCTCCTCTATTTTCAATTCTATCAGAACGGGAGACGCCGTCGAGAAAATTTGATTGTTCATTTTCTAGCAACAAATCGAACGTCGACTTTCTTTCCACGTTCCTTTGAAAATTTGCCAAGCGATGTGAGACGCAGGTTCCGCGATCTAATTTTCAGACTGCTCAACTCTGGCATTTTTCTTCAATAAAACTCGGCTGCCAAGCATTGCTGACCCGATGGCCGCCCGTCTAATGAACGACCGAAAAAGAAAACTTAGGACGATTTAAGTGACAGTGGTAAGGAGTAGGGTGTCTCATTTTTAAACTCACCCTCTCCTGCAAGAAGTTCAAATCTGCAGAGTCCAAACCTGCGAGTCCAAACCTGCGAGTCCAAACCTGCGAGTCCAAACCTGCGGAGTCCTAAGTCCGCGTTATCGGGGGGTGCGCAAATCAATCTCACCCCTCTCCCTATTGCATAATCTCTGGTGGAAAGTGGGACCTTGCCAAGTCCTCCCAAATACACACACTCCAAACAAAAAAACTTACAAAACTATATCTAACACCTGCAATGTCCGACTGGAAAGAAATCGCTGCCACAAAACGCCAATCGTTGCTTGACGCAATCCCCAAGGAATGGATCTTGGAGACTGTCCCTCTGCCGGAAGAGGAGCCGAATGCAGTCAAATTCCTTGAGACAAAGTTATCCAAAGACGAAATCAAGATCACCAACTTGAGTATTTCAGAGCTCTTGAAGGAGCTCTCTGCGGGAAAGCTCACTTCCTTGGCTGTGATCAAAGCATTTGCTCACCGAACGGCTCTTCTTCACCAATTGAACAGCTGCTGCTCCGAGATCTTCTTCGACGCTGCCTTCAAGAGAGCCGAGAAGCTCGACGCCTACTTCAAGGAGCACGGCAAATTGCTGGGCCCCTTGCACGGGATCCCCGTGTCTTTGAAAGACCAGTTCGACATGCCTGGTCTCGACTCCGCCCAGGGCTTTGTGCTGCTCTTGAACAAGCCCAAGGACAAATTAGGGGTGTTGGCCACCACCTTGAAGGATTACGGTGCGGTGTTCTTTGTCAAGACCACCACTCCGCCGTCCATGATGTCGTTCTGTACTTCCCTGAACATTTATGGTCTTACTTTGAACACATGGAACAGAAAGGTCTCTGCTGGCGGATCCAGTGGCGGCGAAGGCGTAGTCGTTGGCGGCAAGGGAGCTCCCATTGGTTTCGGCACGGACATCGGAGGCTCGATCCGGGTCCCCGCTGCGTTCAACGGGATATACGGGTTGCGCCCGTCCACTGATAGACTCTCGTACTTGGGCCTCACCAACTCGTTCGAGTACCAGCCGATCTTGCGGTCGGTGGTCGGCCCGATGGCCAGCGACTTGGACGACTTGCAGTACGTCACGAAGCTTGTCATCGACAGCGAGGCCAACTGGTACGACCCAAAGGTGCCGCCAATCCCGTGGAGGGAAGCTGCGTTGGGCAAGAAGTTGCGTTTTGCTGTCTTGAAGCAGAGCGACAAGTCGGTACCGTCGCCGCCAGTCAAGAGAGCTATCTCTAAGGTAATCCAATCTCTCACTGATGCAGGCCACGAGGTCGTGGAATGGGCTCCGCCACTCAAGGTTTCAGAGCTCCGAGCGATTCTGACCAGCATCTTTTCTGCCGGTGGGTACATTGAGACAGCCGAAAACTATGCAGCGTCTGGTGAAGATCCTGTCAAGGTCGTGTTCGCGCCAGAAAAGGGCGAGGAAGAGGTTTCGACTCTTTTCGAGCATTGGGACCAGCACGCCAGACGGTACAAGGCGCAGCAGACCATCGACGCCTACTGGAGAGACAACAAGTTTGATGGCTTGATCGCTCCTGTGTGGGACACCCCGTCGTTCACCGAGAAGCAGGCGGAGGACTACGACATCGAGTACACCTCCCAGTTCAACGCGTTGGATCTTTCTGTGGTGATCGTGCCGGTTTTGAAAACAAATAAAGAAATCGACGTTGCTACTAGTCGCGAGCCGATCTCTGAGTCGGACAAGTTTGTTCAAGACATCTACGACCCTGCGCTTTTTGACGGCACTCCTGTGAGCGTGCAGGTGGTCGCCCCGCGGTACCAGGAGGAGCGGGCGATTGCCCTCGCCCAGGAAGTCAGCAAGTCTTTAAAATGAGCAGGGAGGTTAGTAAAAAAAATATATATATATTTAATTATATACATATTTCTAAAAAATTTTGTCTTTCGTTATTAGACAATTATTAGACAATTGATGAGAAAAAAAAATGTTCTAGGAAGTGTTGGGCAATAAGAAAGTGTGACATTTTTCCATCCTGGTGGAGCCTTGAGGATGACCTACAGCACACCACTTCCTGAAATTATTAAACTGGTAAACATAAAACACTCCAATAAAAAAAAGAAAAATGAAGCGAAGCAAAATAAATAAAAACAATCACCCTCAAGGTACTGCTGCCGTTGCCAGTTGCTGTCTTAAATGTTGGGCAGCGCTCCCAACCATTGTGGCTGCCACCTTGCAGAGAAAACGCATGCTGAGCACACCACACACTCATTTGCTAACACACAGTGAAACTAAGAGATGAGCTTCGCATCGCTACGGTCCCAGGTGCTACTGCTCGAGAACCAGACGGTCAGCAAGCTCACATCATATCTGGCATACAGCCAAAAGTTGTCGAACCCCGATGGCGACACGATTGAGGACGAGGTGGAAGCGTTGATGAAGAAGCGCGAGAACTTGCTCAACAAGATGAACGAGATCGCGGACAACGACACGAGTTTGCCAATAGCCAAGTTGCAGCAGTTGCTGCGGCACAGAGAGGTGTTAGGCGAGCACAAGAAAGACTTCACTCGGCTCAGACAGCAGTCGATGAACGAAAGAAACCGGGCAAACCTTCTCACTTCGGTGCGCCTGGACATCGAAGAGCACCGCCAGCGCAAGAAGGCGACGATGGAGGGCGTGCTGGAGCTCGACTACATGAACCAGGAGCGCCAGCGGGCCGACAACGCAAACCTGGTGGCGGACATGATCTTGGAGCAGGCGTACCGCACCCGCGACGAGATCAAGAACCAGACGGGGACGTTGGCGAATGCCAATAAGCGGTTTATGGGCACGATGGGCAGAATCCCGGGGGTCAATGTGGTGATCCAGAAGATTGGGGCGCGCAGACGGAGGGACTCGATTATTATGGCGTCGGTGATAACGTTCTGCATAATTGTGTTTTTCTTTTTGTTATAGAAGTAGTGCATTGCCAAGCCAATGTGCTGTACAGTACCGGGCCCCGCGATTTGCTACAAAAATAAAGAGGTTCTGCGTATGCTGAGGGTGGTTAAGCAACCCACTACGGTCGTTGCACGGCTTCGATGGGTATAATATATTGCACGGCACTGCTAGTCGGTGCGTGTGTTTTCATGTGAGTGGTGTAGTAGTGCATTGGCAGTGCATTGGCGAAGCCAATGTGCTGCGACAATCTCAGTTTGGCTCATTTTGAGTAGATAATTGTAGCCATCGTATGCGCGCAAGCGATAAGTTTATTGTACACACACAATATCCTAGGGCGTTCTTAGACAAGGTAGTGGGCTGGTTATTGTCCACACTTTTAGACAGTGGCCGGCCACTGCTCAAAAGCGAGACGTGGTAATTCCAAGCAAATGCAAACGTTCCTGAGAGTGTGCCAGTGCAAGGAATGAGTTCAAGAACAACACTTCAGCACCACCCTGGCTAACCCCTGCGTCCGATCGCTAGCTTATTGATTTTGCAGCACAGGAGTTTTCGACAGTACTGACTGCCGAGAGCAGTGCGCAGGCGGAGCCAGGGTGAGGCGAGTAGTATGATGGGCAGCTCATTGGCCTGGCTCCGCCAGCGCGAGGTAACTAGTATGATTAGCAGCTCATTGGCTTTGCCGAATCCCCTAAAAATTGGAGCCCGTAGCCTAACAGCAGTGATCGGAAGTGATTCGTAACTTCCGGTCCCGGCACCCACCACAGCATCCACTTTGTGGTCTGCTATTTTTCCTGCTTCGCGGGCTGCTGCTGATAAAAGTTCCTCTCCAACTCTCTCACATCCTCCTCCAACAACCCCCACTTCTCTTTGATCTCCGCCCCCTCGTTCAACCCCACCTGCAAACTCCCCCACAACTGCTGCCACATCCCGCCGAGCTGCTCAAACACCTGGTCCTGGTCCTTGTTGCGCAACTCCAACTCCCTGATCCGAGAGTCCAACTGCTTGTGCTGCGCCGCCAATCGGCTCGCCGTGACGCCCTCCCCATTTGTACGGGCAAACTGCTTTTCTTTCAAAAAATCATGTAGCCCTTTTAGGATCTCCTCCTCCCTATCTAACAACGGCAAATACCGCGTGATCAAGAAATCATGCCGCTGGATTTGCTGCTCCAAAACCGCGTTCTGCTCCCGCACCCGGAAAATCTCGCGATCCACCTCGTCCAAGTTCGGCAACAGCTCGATCGCTTCAAGCTCGGTGCTGGCCTCTTTCGTCCGCACGCTTTCCGCTTTGAAACCATCTTTTGTTTTATTGGTCTGGTACTTCTTGAACTCATCATACTTGATCCCAGCATCAATGGCTATCGTATTTATGAGCTCGTCCACCTTGTCTTCGTCCTCGCGGGAGCTCGCGAGTTTTCCACTGAGGTCTTTCACCAAAAGCTTGAGCGACTTCAAGTCGTCCGCAGCCAGGCCATCCATACTGAACCAAGGGAAATGATGTCTGCAATCAAAGCACTGCTTTGGGTTTGACCTCCTGCCACTTACACCTTGGATGGCTGGTTAGGAGCGCTTGCAAGTGGGCAGTGGGCAGGAGCATTGTTTCTCGACAACGTGTTAGATATTTATCAAATATTGCGGAAATTCATTATTTGAGTCTCTACAAAAGGTCAAGCTATTGTTTTTTTTTGTTCTTTTTTTTTGCTCGAGCCATAGCGATGACTCTCGGCATGAGCTGGAAGGCATGAGCTTTGACAGCGCCATAGTAGACTGCAGAATTGCCACCAGTGCCGGGTCCTCTGCGAGATCATTTAAACAAAAAGTTGTTGTGTCTACTCTGGTGCTCTTTACTTAGGTATTTTTGTACACAATCAATCTTATTCCCACTCGCTCTGTTGGTATTGCATTCCCTTAGTGATCTGCCACTCCTCCCGCTTGTGTGGGGTATCCTACTGGTGAAGGGTCGCTTAGGGGTCGGTTTTTTGCCATAGAAAGGAGTTACAAATTTGAAACAAACGGTAATCCCCTTCTTACAGACTCTTGAGAGCAATTAGATTTATTAGAAAATCAAAATAATTGCCGAAGCCATGCTCACGCGAATTCAAGTTGTGAAAGTCACGGAACGGTCGCGATTGGTCGGGGAATTTGGCACGGGCAGCACACGAGTAGTTTGGCAGTGCCGAATGTTGTTGCAACGCAGGACACTATAGTGAGGGGGAGGCATGTAGAAGAACAAGAACTCAGGTTTGTTGGAACGGCCTTTCAAAGTTCACTCAATCTCACACAGAAATTACTTGGAAGTCCAACTTGATCTCCAGCGGCAGTCGGAAGTCCACTTGATCTCCAGCGACTCGTCTTCGACTCGCCGCTGGCCCCTGCTTACACTTTCTAACTAATATAAATTATGCGTAACTATGGGCCCCTCCCCCCAGTCATCCGTGGATCTCTGTGCAGCAACTGCACTCCACTGTCTTTGAACGGTTGGCTGTAGTGTGTAGTCGCACTCCACAGCGAACCAGACGTTTCCTTCTTACTGCTTCTTAGCCATTGCTGGATACAGCCAGCCACCGACTAAACTTGCCGAAGCAAGCCACGAGACGGTTTGGCCACAGTCTTGCTACTAATTTCTCACTCGCTTTGCTCATCAGAAACTAGTCAAAGGCCAACTCCTTCTTGATCTGGGCAATCGCCAAGCCTGGGTTCAACCCCTTAGGACAAGTCCGGGTACAGTTCAAGATAGTGTGGCACCGGTACAAACTCATCGAGTTCTGCAACGCCTCCTTTCTCTTCGCACTGGCCTGGTCACGCGAGTCCGCCAACCATCTGTAGGCCTGCATGAGCACCGCCGGCCCAAGGTATTCCTGCTGGTTCCACCAGTACGACGGGCACGAGGTCAGGCAGCACGCGCACAAGATGCACTCGTAGAGCCCGTCGAGCTTCTTGCGGTCCGCAATGCTCTGGAGGTTCTCCTTGCCGTCGTCCGGGACCTCCTGCTCGCGCTGCAAGTACGGCTCAATCGACTTGTACTGCTTGTAGAAGTGGGTGAGGTCCGGCACGAGGTCGCGCACCACAAACATGTGGGGCAACGGGTAGATCTTGAGGTCCTTGCTGGTGTCGCGGTCGATGCGGCAAAGGCACGCAAGGGTGTTTCTGCCGCCAATGTTCATGGCGCACGAGCCGCAGATGCCCTCTCTGCAGGATCTTCTGAAGGTCAAGGAGGCGTCGTGCTCGTTCTTGATCTTAAGGAGTGCGTCGAGCACCATGGGGCCGCAGTCGTTGAGGTCGATGTCGTAGTTCACCAACTTGGGCTTGACCTCGGGAGTGTCTGGCGACCATCTGTAGATCTTGAACGACTTGAGCAAGACTGGTTTCTGGGCGGCGGTTGCAAGGCCGCGGGCAAGCCCCCGGGAAAGCTGCTGAGATATAAGGCTTGTTCTGAGCATTATTGGGTGTTTTTGGGGACGTGTGGTGATGTTGAAAGGGCAAGCTTTTCACGAAAAACACCCATAGCTGCCGCCGCCAATGGGAGGGCGGTATTTAATAATCGGTTAGGCGCCCTGGTAGGCCGGCCGCGCACCCGAGCTCGGTGAATCTGGGGAAGGTGTAGCCTGGATGTGCCAGGGCGGTGGTGCCCATATATACCAGCCGGGTGGGTCCGCGACATCACTGCCACATTCTGCGCGGAGGTGCGGCAGTGTTGTTCGTGGGTGTCATCTTGAAGGTCATTGGGGGTGTTAATAAGTGGTAGCAATGCTGTTTTTAGACAAGTCTGGGGTAAGCCTCGGGAGATGTCGGGAGCTTCTGTAAGGATGTGTCATTCGCAATTTCAGCAGTAGACTGGCGGAGCCAGGCTGCTGCGTTGTGGCCTGAAATGTCAAAGAGTCACCTAAGAGAGTCACTTGCTGTACCATACCCCACGCTCTTGGTTTTAATGTATTTCATTTTTTTTTTACACAACTACTGAAATTAATTACTGATATGGATTATGCAAAAATAACTAACAAAGCCCGGCTGTCAGCCAAGCTGGAGAACTGAATGAAGCAGAGACAGCAGTAGACTGGCGGAGCCAGGCTGCTGCGTTGTAACTTGTGATGCCACTTAAGAGAGCCACTCGAAAGAGCCACTCGAGAGAGTCACTCGAGAGAGTCACCTAAGAGAGTCACCTAGGAGAGTCACTGGAGAGAGTCACTGAAGAGTAACATGACAGGAGCCACCCATGGCTGATGCTTGGAGCCACGCCCGCGGGGCAACAGAGCACTGCCCTGCTTAGAGAGCAAACACAGCGGCCGCCCCGACGACCGCGGCAAGGGCCATGGTGTAGGAGGTCTTGCCCGCGGCAACCTGGACACCCGCGCCGCTGTAGTTGGTCTGGACCGCAGCAGTGGTCTTGTTGGCCGCCGTCGACCCGTATGCGTCCAAGGTGTTGGTGGACGACTGGGAGTAGTAGGTGGCTGCCGGAGTAGTCGACGAGGTGGATCCCACGGCGTTCAAGGTGGACGAGGTGTTGGCCGGGCAGTTGGTGACCGCGGAGCCGCACGAGGTGACGGTCGCAGTGACGACCAGGGAGACGGTTGCGGTGACCGAAGAGGTCACGGTTGCGTGGGCAGCAGAAGCGAGGAGCGCGGAGAGGGCAACAGATTTGGTGAATTGCATTATTAACGAGTGGAAAGGTTGCTGGTGACGGATGTAGAGAGGGAGAGAGGGGAGGCCACGGAGATATATAGGCTGAAGCCCAACAATGGCAGCCGCGGCCGGCCACTAAGTTTGACGCCCAGAACGGCTTTTCTGGGTGGTTACCGGGGGTTAGGACATAGCAGTGGGGGAATGTGGCAGAAGCGAGGCAATGGCCGGCACCAGCTATCTAGGTACCACAGCTGAGGAGGATGCATATGCAGCAGTAAGCTGGCGCAGTAGTCTGGCACAGCAGGCCGGCAAAGCCAGACTGCTGCAAACTCTGTATAACAAACGGTCCTACACCTCGGAAATTCAGTGAACGGGAATTTGTCATAAAAAAGTAAAAGTCAAGAATGCACCATACAACTTTGCACCATACAACTTTGATGGCCCTTACATTTTGGGGGGCCCCTACGCCCTCCCCGATGACTGTGATGCACATAATCGATGGACCAGCTACTCCATTCTGCATCTGACCATTGCATGGCACAGTACCAGATCTGCTTCGACTTATACGGGGGGTCACAGGAGCAGTCATCTGCGCAACCAGAAGAGCAGCCAAAGGAGTTTGCCTCACAATTTGACTACCGAGCTGGAGAAATCTCGGAGTTCACGCCCATGGGAAACGGCACCGCCGAGCCGTTGAAGGCGAAATACGTGGGCCATGGTGTGATCCGCTTGTACCGGGATTGGCAAGAATTAGATGGGGAGAAAAATAAGCTGGAGGAGGAAGAGCAGAGGCCTCGGAGCAAGCTGGAAAGTAAGTTGAAGGAAACGCGGGAAGAACCGCAGCAGACAGGCGACTCGCCATCCTCGACGGACGAGTCTCACAAACTCCTCTCGATCTTGGCCATTCCTAGCTATTTCACAGCCACAGACATTCTCGGCTTTATTGGCGATGAGTACACCCAGGAGCAGGTCTCGGACGTGCGCATTTTCCGGGCAAGCGTCTCCAACCGGTACCTCGTGCTTCTCCACTTCAGAGCCCCCGACCAGGCCCAGAAATTCATGGCCGAGTTCAACGGGAAACATTTTAATCTGATGGAGCCCGAGACCTGCAGCGTGATCCAGGTCAAATCCATCGTCTATCGCACCCACGAGCTGTCCGCAGACCCACAGGCGTTCCTCGCGGACCAGCCTTTTGCTCCAGACGCCACGGCCTCGGTGGTGGTCGACCCGCACTCCAACAAGCCGCTTGCGCCACCAAATCTTGTGCAAGAGCTCCCCACGTGCCCCGTGTGTCTTGAGCGCATGGACTCGCTGTTGACCGGTTTGCTCACGATCCCGTGCCAGCACACGTTCCACTGCCAGTGTCTCAGCAAGTGGCGTGACGATAGCTGTCCGATCTGCCGGTACTCGTCGTCGCATCAGCATGCGTTGAATTTAAGGGGTGGTGCCCAGACCTCTAACGACCACTGTGCTCTATGTGGCACCACCGAGAGTCTTTGGATCTGTCTCATTTGCGGCAACATCGCCTGCGGACGCTACAACCACTCGCACGCGATCGAGCATTATAGTGCCACAGGACACTGCTTTGCCATGGACGTGCTGTCACAGCGCATCTGGGACTACGCAGGCGACAACTATGTGCACCGGTTGCTTTCCTCGGAGTCCGACGGCAAGCTTGTGGAGTTGCCGTCTCGCGAGGGCCTGTCTGGTGACAAAGCCAAGGACGGCCAGAACGGGCTGTACGAGGAGTATTCACATATCTTAGTATCCCAGCTTGATTCGCAAAGAGAGTATTTCGACAGTATGTTGAAAGACCTCTCTGCCAAAGTGGACCTTGTTATGGGGGAACTCCAGCAGGAGCACCAGGAGCACCTTGCGCTTGTGGCGGAGTTTGAGGAGAAGTGCCGGCTCAACAAGAAGCTCCAGAGCCTCGTGGACTCGTCGATGGCGAAGTTGAAGCAGCTTACAGAGAGTAAAGACAAGGCAAGGTTGACGGCCAAGCTGTTGGACGAGGAGAAGTCGTTTGTCCAGGGCATGTCGGAGCGGATCAGCGCGTTGGAGAAGCAGGTGGCGGAGACGACGCAGGAGAGAAACGATTTGGAGGAGCAAAATCGGGACCTTATGTTCTTCTTAGAGAGTCAGGAGAAGCTCAAGGATGCCGGAGAGGATATTGTTGGGGGGACCGTCTCTTTAGAAAGTGGGGAGCCAAAGGAGAAGAAGAAAAAGAAGAAGGTGAAGAAGTTGCCGCCCCCCGAGCTCATAATAAGAAAGTAATGAAAGGAGCCTGTGTATGACGCAGTGCGGGAAATACCTACTCATGGGCATTGTTCAAATAAATGCTCCAATTCGCCATAGCTGACGAGCCCCATTTGCTACCCCTCGCTGTGCTGACTTACTACTGGTCCACCCCTTTCACATAGCTAATGCACTACGAATTAATTGAGACTGTAGTTTTCATTGTAGTATATAGCAAATCATAAGTATCGTTGAAAGAGAGTCGCGATGTAGCGAGCCAGGTAGCAGAGAGAAAGTAAAGCCCCCAGCGTTCATCGAAGGCACTGCTACTTGCTGCTTTCCTCCCTGACTTTGAGAAACTCACTGTAAGTCAACCCCGATTTTTCCCCCTTGTACCGGGTCAAACTGATATCCAAACTGTTCAAATCGTCGATGCTGCGCGGTCCCCCGGCCTTCGCCACAAGGTACTTCAAAGTAGTGATCTTGTCCCACTTCTGCTCAACCGCCACGTCCGGCAAGAACGTCGCCCCCAACTGTCTGTGCTTGTAAGCAAAAGAGATCCGGATTCCGTGAGTGCCCAAGTCCCAGTCGTAGACGTCTGCTGCCGGCTCAAAATCTTTAAGCAAGGTCACGTTGCAGCCAAGACTGGGGAGCTCTGCCTTACCAATAGGATCGAACCTGGTATCCTCAAACGCAGCAATAGCAGCATACTCAGACAACCCTTGCTCAATCGGCAACGGAGAAAACGTACCAATACACCCCCGAAGCTCGTGCTCGTCGCCCTGAACAGTGTTCCATGTGACGAACAACGGGTACTCGGCGGTGCTCAGTTCTTTGGTCCCGTAGGCGCTGAGAAAGGCAGCAAGGGGTAGTTTTGCTGTTTTCGCGAGAGTGGCATAGACGGTTTCAAATGCAAATGCTGCGTAAGCTGAGCCGGGAGGGGTCATAGTAAGCAAGAGATATAGGTCAAAGTCTGTTCTGGTTGTGGTTTGGACTTGTTTGTTAAAAGTGCTACTACAAGGTGAGCACTAAGACTGCGGACCGATGGGCATCTGCGGCCCGCGGGCCACGCCAGACTCGCAGCAGTGTGCACTGCGGCGCGTCAGAACTTGTTTTTCGCTAGGCTTGAACAGTCAATCCATTAAGAACTCGTAATCAACTGAATTAATACTAACAATGGCCAAGAGAGCACGCGGACTGGAAACGAAGTCCCGGAAAAGAGTCAAGCAGGAGTTCTCGGGCGGTTTGAATCTGTTCTACGAGCTGGCGTTGGATTTGGTCAACGGGCTTGAGGATGACGAGCGCGCGTTGAAGACGATGTTTGCCAAACTTCCATCCAAGAAGATATACCCGGACTATTACGAGAAAATCACCAAGCCGATCTCTCTCCACGAGATTAAGCAGAAGGTCGCAGAGGGCGAGTATGTGAGCCTCGAGGATTTTGTTGCGGATTTCGAGTTGATGGCCGACAACGCAGAGACCTACAACATGAAAGAGAGCGTGATAGCCCAGGACGCCCACAAGATCTATGAGTTTGTGAAAGAGCAGGCCGAGCAGCACGAGGCGCAGGACACCGAGAAGCCGGGCAAGATCAAGCTTGTTTTAGGAAAGAAGGAGCAGCACGGGTTGTCTGCTGAGGCCAAGGACCAGCTCCGCGACGTGATGGCAGAGTTGTCCAATTTCCAGTACGAGCAACAGAACATTGCCGATGTGTTCTTGGACGAGCCAAGCAAGAAGTTATATCCAGACTACTATCAAATCATCAAGAAGCCGATTGGTATCAATACCATCGTCAAGAAGTTGTCTTCAAAGAAGCCAAAATACGGTTCGGTCCAGGAGTTTATCGACGACGTCGACTTGATCTGGTCCAATGCGCAGACATACAATGAGGAGGGCAGCTTGATCTTTGACTACTCTGAGGCGTTGTCGGCTGAGTTCAAACGGTTGATGGAGGGCGTGGAAGTCGACGAGAGTGAGGGGCCAGAAACCAAGAAGAAGGGCAAGAAGGCGGCGGCTGCGGGCAACTTGAAGCTCAAGCTCAATGTGAAGAAGCCGGAGAGACGCGGCAGGCCGCCGAAGAACAGACAGCAGCCCAAGGAAGAGGTCTCTGTGGCGTCAATACCGCCAGAAGACATCTCACCAGAGGACGAGGAGCTTGATCAGGAGGAGATCTTTGAGGAGGAGATGGCCGGCATCGAGGCTGCCCCCGACGCAGACGCCCCAATAATACCGAGCCGCAAGGAGAAGAACGGCGAGGGTTCGCTCATCACATCGCTCAGCATTCACCTGACGCGGCCAAAATATGCCAACGGGCCAAGAGTTGGGTACGGCCAGGCCGGGTTGGAGACCCAGTTCTCGCAGACGGTGTTCCAGAACTGGTTTGAGTACCGCTTTTCCGCCGACGAGTACAAGATCCACAACTACTCGTTGAACTTGCCGCTCTACAACAATGTGAGCAACAAGGGCGCCATCAGTGTTTTGACGACATTGAACCAGGACCTCACTGAGAAGAGATACGAGAACCTGCTCACGGTGAACGATGAGCACGTCAAGCCTAGTCCGAGCCACACCTATGCAGACAGCGATAAGGCATTGACGTCGCGCTACGACTTGAAGTTGGCGCTTGGCTTGAACAATATTCAGCTCAAGGTGAAGGTGTTGAACGAGACGCTTGGCGACATCAAGAGCGGCATCGACAGCACCAATATTCTCACTGAGGAGTCGACCCGGGAGTTGCCGGAGGAGGTTGTTACGATCTGGGTGAATGTTAGCCAATAGGATGAGATAAGGTGGCCGCGTGCCTAAAGATAATTACATGTACTACTACAGGCTGTAAAGGAAAACATAAATCAAGCGTAAGCAAAATGAAGAAAACAGCAGCAGCAATAAAATGAAACGGTGAAAAACAGAACAGCGAAAAGCAGGGACGAACAACAAGAAGCAAGGAAGAACAGCTAGTGCTTGCGCTCCTACCCGAGTTTTAGGCAAAGCAGTTCTCCTTGGTGGAGCACAACGCGGAGTTGGAAGCAATGTAGTCGGCCAATTTCTTGCACGAAACCCAGCCGTACTCTGGGACAAAGAGACGGCGGAACGGTCTGCCCTGGGCGTCGTAGAACGAGATCTTCTGCAAGTCCTCTGGCGATAACTCGAGCTTGCGCTCGGTAGGCTTTTTCTCGACAATAACTGAAGAGCTCAACATCTCGGAGCGCAACTCGGCAGAGTTCGACTTGAAAGAGGCAGAGCGCGCCTTGACGTACTCCTGCCAGAGCTTGTTGCCCTCTGGGGTACCCAACGAGAACTCCTGGCCGCC
This sequence comes from Saccharomycopsis fodiens, assembly GCA_002564235.1. Taxonomy (NCBI): domain Eukaryota; kingdom Fungi; phylum Ascomycota; class Saccharomycetes; order Ascoideales; family Saccharomycopsidaceae; genus Saccharomycopsis; species Saccharomycopsis fodiens. Next base: position 705,854 of record JNFV01000005.1, on the reverse strand, counting down.
CACACTGGCCTTGGCAGACTTGGACACAGGGGAGTCCGACGACTGGTTCGAAGAAATAGTTCTTGGCCACTGGACTGACTTTGTCCGCGGCTCGGAGCCAGACAACGCGGGCGACTTCTTGGGCGACTTGGAGCGCGACAATTGGGACTTCTTCCAAGACTTGGAGCGCAACAACTGTGGCTTCTTCAACGATGTCAAGTCTACCGAGATCTTCTGCGGAACAAACAAAGTAGCACCAGGAGCGAGACTCTCAAAGCTTTTCTTGCGGGTCCAGCCGCTGTTTAACGAGACAAAGTTGTGACTGGAGAGCTGGTTGCTGGAGTTGATCTGAAGCTCCGCAGTGTCCGACAGCAGCGTAGTCGAAGAAATCTCATCGAACTTCACGTCCATGTTGGTGACAGTTCTGTTCAACGTCGCGAGCGACGAGTCAATGGCATCGAGGGTCTTGGACTGCTGCTTGTCTGGCCTGGAGCTAGCGTAGCACAAGGCATGCAACAAGACGAAGAGCGCCGGCAACAACAACACGGCTGTTCTGGAGCCCGACGCAATGAAGACTGGAGAGCCGTAGTTGTCGTAGTTCATACTCATAAGGCAGTTGGCACTTCTAACAAGAATCTCGAGGTCGTTGGAGTTCTGGGCCACAGTGTCCATGCACCGAGCAAACGGCTCAAGCGACTTCTGAGTCAAGAAATGGGAGAGCGCCTTGAGCACCGACATCTGGAACTGCTCAACACAAATAGGACCGTGGCCGCTATTGACGCACGCCATCAACTCTGTGTAATATGGGCATTTCAAAACCCGGATTCTTGGCAAGGTTGGCGCCAAGTTATGGCCGGTAAGAGTTCTGGGGAAGGCAAGGTCAACGGAGAGAAGCGCCATGTACGCAACCAAAAGGAAGTACAATTGGCGAGCAACAACAAACGCCCAGATCTGGCGGAGAGGCTTCAAAAGTAACGATATCATAGCGCTGAGAGTGCTACAATGTTAGATGAAGGAATAAAATGGGCAGCGCCGGGGGAAACGATGGGCTTCTTATAGTGCGACGGACCTGTCATGCGCTGCACGTCGGTAGTCAACTACCGTCGTTAGGAAATTGTGTGTCTAATTAAGAGCAGTGGGAAAGACCTCAGCCCAGACATAAAGCTGATCTTGACCTTGGAACATCTTAGTACCTATTTGAGCTGTGAATTTTCCACTATGGCAGTACACAACGTAAGATTGGCATCTTCAACATGGAAGGCGCTTTCTCCATGCCAGGCTGCAGATGTCGGGTGTTTGTGAGTGGGCTGCGCAACGACTGCCAGACTTCTTCATTACTGATAGTCAAAGAAAACTGACTACAACCGAAGTTTTACCAATGTTTTAAATATCATTTATGAATGTAGGTTTTGGCACGATAGGCCCCAGATCTTCAGACTCAGGATTTCCCACATGGTGTGAACTTGAATGGTTGCACCGAGTGTCCTCAATTGCTCCACAGTAAAATGGGACGCAGCGCGGTATGAGGGTACACAGCACAACTATCCAGTAACTCAAAACCTCAAAACTACGCTAAAATCCTCGCCTCGGGCGCATTTCTCACTCATCAGACGTATATAGATTATCCTGTACAAAGGTATCACGCTTGGACTCAAGCACTGGAGCATGGACCTTTGCCTACTCAAGTCTCTGGATCAAGTGAACACCGCTGCCAGTGTCCACAATCCCGCTAACCTCACCGACCTTCAACCCAAAGGCGGCCTTCTCGAACGGCGGCTGCATCTGGCCCTTGCCAAATACACCCAAGTCGCCGTTTCTCTTGTGCGACGAGCACTCGGACTCGGTCTGCGCCAACTCGCCAAGCGTCACCTGGCCCGACTTGATCTGCTGCTCAAAGCCCTTCAACTTCTCAATGGCCTCCTCTTTGGAAATAGTGACCCGCTCGTTCTTCCACGAGCTTGGGTTGCGCGACCCGGTGTGCTTCACAAGAAGGTGCGCGGCTCTGACCTGGGTAGGTGGAAGACTGGCAAGGTACGCCTGCAACTGCTCGGCGTCAGTGCCGGCCGGTGGGTCCCAGACAGACTCCTTAGTGGCGGGGTTGAAAAAGTAGTTGCGGTTGTGCGATCTCGAGGTGCGGACTTCCCATCCCGAAGGCAAGCCTGTAGACTGCTGTTAGTAATGTGTTGAGAGCACCAAGAAGGTGCGCCAGAGTTGGAGTAAATAGCGGAAAAGTCACAGGAGTCAGACGTTCTTCATCAACAAAAAAAATCGCTGCAAACCGCCTTTACTTCAAGCTCGCTCTGTTATTTCACTCACCATGATTAGTGACTGTTGAATGATGTGTAATGATCTGATGGCCACCTTGACCCCAGCTGATTTTCGGCACCCGGACGCACCCTGCTGCAATCGCACGCACCGCCACGCTTCTATGGGACATCTCCATAGCCCAAGCTCGACGATTTCGTGGGGATTCACCGAACACGGATATACCACCATGGCGACCACAGAGCTCAAGAAAAAGCCTATTAGCTACGAGAACCTCTTGTTGGGGGCCGGTTTGAACTTGGCCGAGTAAGTAGAAGCAACGCCCTTTTTTTCTGTCAAGAATATTGGCTCTCAGGTGTCATTTACTAACGATAAGAGTCACCACCTTGGGCCAGCCCTTGGAGGTCACCAAGACCACGATGTCGGCAAACCGTAGTCTCGGCATGGCCGCGTCGATCCGCCACATCTGGTCGCGCGGTGGTGCTCTTGCCTTCTACCAGGGACTCATTCCTTGGGCCTGGATCGAGGCGTCCACCAAGGGTGCTGTGTTGGTGTTTGTTGCCTCGGAGGCTGAGTACCAGTACAAGAAGCTTGGGTTGGGCAACTTCGCCGCCGGGATCGGTGCCGGTATGACCGGAGGTGTCGCCCAGGCGTACGCTACCATGGGTTTCTGCACCACCATGAAGACCGTCGAGATCACCCGCAGCAAGCAGGGCAAGGCCGGCGCGCCGGTCGACTCGACCTGGTCGGTGTTCAAGCAGATCTACAAGAAGGAGGGCATCAAGGGTATCAACAAGGGTGTCAACGCCGTCGCGGTGAGACAGTGCACCAACTGGGGCTCGAGATTCGGGCTCTCGCGGTTGGCCGAGAACGGGATCAGAACTGCGTTCGGCAAGGACAAGGGCGAGAAGTTGTCGATTTTCGAGCGCATCTTGGCCTCGGTGATTGGTGGTGGTCTCTCTGCCTGGAACCAGCCGATCGAGGTGGTGCGTGTCGAGATGCAGTCCAAGGTCGACGACCCAAAGCGTCCTAAGAACTTGACTGTCTGGAAGACCTTGAAGTACATCTACGAGGGCAACGGGATCAAGGGCTTGTACCGTGGGGTATTGCCAAGAGTGGGCTTGAGTGTCTGGCAGACCGTGTTCATGGTGGCTATCGGCGACTCGCTCAAGGAAAAGATCGCCGCGAGAAAGAAGTTGGCCTGAGCAACGCACTGCGAAGCACTGGCGAGCATAAGCAATTATTACTGACACCATTTTGGTGGTGTCTGTAGTCTAAGCTCTTCCTGCTGCCCAAATTGCACCTGAGGATTTTGTGGACCTTGTCCACATCTCCTGGGTGTGTTTGCTACTAGCGACGTAACGCACGCGCTCTGCTGATCGAATAAAATATTAAATTTACTGTAGTGCCAGTGAGACTAGGACTAGCTTGGGGGGTTCCTGAAGAACCGCTAGACCCCCAAAACTTTTCACATCTACTCGTATAAACATGTAGTATACATTATAGTATATGCTGTCATTGCCTCAGTTTTTGTTAAGGAATCGTAATCCATTGGCGATGTAGCGACTCGCCACTACTAAACCACCTCCACATCCTCAGGCAAGAAGAAGGCCGTCGAGATCGCCCTCTTCTTGACGGCAGAAATTTTGCCGTTTGGCGGGAGCCGTGGCCGGTTGTTGCGCTGCTTCTGAGGCAAGTCGTCGTCCTCCAACACCACCATTTCCTCTTCGTTGTTCGTGAACGGAATGTCTTTGTTTGTGGTGTTGCCGTTCTTGAAGTTCTTCAAGAAGATCGCCTTGGACTTCTCGAAGCTGTCGTAGAGGAACGGCTGAACAATCTTGACTTGCTCCAGGATCTCCGGCGCCAGCAAGCGTGCGTAGTCGATGTTCTTGTCAAACTGCTCCAACAAGTCTTCATTGCTGACATTGTTGCTCTGAGAGTTGAATAAAGAGCTGTTCAAACGCGAATTCAACAAGTGAAGCGGGATGCTCAGCGAGAGCAACGAGAACTCACGCTCAAGGCCCAACTCGCGGAACCCAAAGAAATCCTCGCCCAACTCATTCGAGAAGTCACCCGTCAAAAACTGCTCCGAGTCATCGCTGAAATTCTTCTCAGCAATAAGCTCCTTCTCGTTCTGGAACTTCATCAAAGAAGGACGCAAGAGATCGCGCAAGAACCCGGCCAATTTCGACTTCAAGTCCTTGAGCTTCCCGTTCTGTTTCATCACGCCTTCTTTGGCGTAGACATACAAGTCGTCAGGCTTGGAAATCCCGTTCTCAACAAGCGAGAGAAGTAGGACGTTCAGCTTGCTCTGGATCTTATTCACAGAAGTGGTCTCAAGATGAAGCTTGATGGTCTTCACCAAGTTGCTCATGAAGTTCTCGGCCACTTGCGTCACGGTATCCACTGCAATTGGATCAGCAGTCTCAAACCCAGTGCACATCAACACCTTGCTGATGTTTTTTCGTAGAAGACTGTACATCAAGTCAGGATTGTACTTGTGCTCAAATACCTGTCCCTCCGACTCCTTCTGCAAAGGATCCAAGTCGTCTTCCTGAACTTTTTCAAACACGGGCGGCTTCAACTGGGTGTGGTGAATAAACTGGTTTTGCTGCATTTGGCGAATGAGCGAAATCTTGAAGCAGATATTCCGGATATCCTGCATCTTCGCAATGTTCTCCACAAGAACCTTGTTGAGACCGTTTTTGGGAGGCACAAAAGGACTCTCCTGGTCCTCTAACTCGGCATGAAGTTTTCTGTGCAAATTCAAGTTGTGAAGGATTTTGTTTTCGATCTTCAACAAGGTTTCGTCGGTCAAACCTTCGTAGGACATCTGTGGAACCCCATTGATGATGTCGTACTCGGACAAGTACAAATCCAAGTTATCGTCGTTCTCCTTGATGTCCGCCGCGTTCTGGATCTTCTCCCCAGCCTCCTCTTTCTTCTCGGACTTCGTGGGCATCTCGGCATGAATCCGCATAAACTCCGACATCTTCGCAGGGTCACGGAGCACCGCTTCGCAGTCCGCATTGAGCTTTAGCTTCTCGCTGTCTGCGGGGTCTTTGTAGAACAATTTGGACCGCCGAAGTAGGAAATCGCCACGAAGCTTTGAAGTGTAGTTCTTCCACACTTGGACCTCGAGGTCGTTCATCTCCTCCAACTCGTTGTCCCCCCTATCTTCCTCTTGGTTTATCAAATCCTCCTCGTTTTCAAACACCACCTGCGAGTCCTCGGGGTCGTCGTCCTGCTCAGGAGCTACCAGCGGTGGCTTCTCCGATGGCTGCGGCGTGGCATTGTGCGAAACGGCCACCGAGTCCGGTTGCGGCAGAGCACTGTTTTCGGTCTCATTCACCACTCCGTTGCTCGTCCGGCTCATCCCCTTCTTTGATGCCTGCCCCGCAGCACTGCCCTGGGTTTGTGCCTCAATTTCTTTGTCTTCCTTCTCGATTTCCGTCTTGGATCGCACAACGATATCCGGAATCAAGGGCAACAACGACAACGTTTTCTTGCGCATCGCAATCGCGTCCTTGCGAATCTGGTGGTTTGGGTCGGTGTTGTACGCAAGACAGTTCAGCCAGATGAGCATGATGTCATCCACAAACTGCTGCTTCAGCTTGTATTCGAGGGCCTTGAGCTTCTTCATCACGGTGTTCAAGTCCATCGGTTTTTTAATGATATTGTAGTAGTTTGGCGCCTCGCGTTTCAGCACTTTAGTTAAAAATGGCGTCAGGTGCTGCGTGTACCCGCGCAAGTCAATCACCACCTTTTCACAAGCTTCGTACAACTCTTCTTGGCCGATTCTCTCGTCCGAAAACCACTTCGATTTGGACTTTTTCACGTCGTGGATCAAATTCGTAAGCTCCCGGGGCGTGAGGCCTGGCACCTTCTCCTTGTTATTATCAATGAGTCGTAGAAGATACTTCAACGACAACAGGGCACTGCCTATGTTCATGCTGACTTGCGACGCAAGACTGTGGTTTTCAGGCGCCTTTGACACCGCGTTGGTATCCACTGTCGGCTCGGCATCCACCAACTTGTCGTTAGCCTCGAGCTTCTGGCGTTTCAAAAGGGTTTCCCGGTCGTTTTCAAAGTTGTGGTACAGGCTGTTAAGGTTGCGGATGACCTCCAACTCCTGGGTCGTGACAATTGTATTTGTCGAGTTGAGACTCGTGGTCATCTTTGTAGTGGTCAAAGCAGGCTTGTCGGACTTTGGCTCTGTGGACTCGACTTCCCGTGGGGCAGGCTGGTCTGGAGAAAGCTCGAGGACTAAAAGGTCGTTGTAAAAAACGCTGTCTTCACTCAGTTTAGTTCCGTTGGCAGCAGTGCCAATGGAAGGCTTGGCAGTACCATTTGAAGTAGCGTCCGCTTGTTTGCCGCTGTCCTCCCCCTCCTCCTCGTCATCGTAGTCGTCATCCTCGTCGTCCTGCCGCGTGTCTTTCACCGCCGTCGCGTCTTCTTCAATTGTCATCGATGCGTCCTCAAAGTCCGAGTCGTCGCCGTCAAGCCCCTCGAGTAACTCGATATCGTCGTTGTCCTGGAGATGGAAGTAGTTCAGGGTGGCCTTCCCCCAAAGAAGAGAGCGGAGTCTTAAACATGTGAGCCGTGAGCTGACCAACTCGGACTCGACTTTCTGGCCCGGCTCTTTCACCAAAAGTTTCGCCTCCATCAAGTAGGCCCATAGCTGCTTAGAACGGGCCTTTGAAGTGCTCGGGCTGAAGATCTGGTCCACGACTCGAAGCTGCGTCGGCGTGAGATAGGTCTTGAAAAACTCGGACTTGCGGTACAAGTTTTTCGCGACGTAGTACAAGCTCTCGACATCGTTGTCTTGAAATAGCTTGATCAGGTTCATCGTGGCTCCTTGCTGGCAGCAGAGCAGCTTAATAGGACGTGTCGCTGGAACTGTTGAATTCTCTGGAGTAGCTGCACTGTTGCATTAACAATTAGGTGACAGTCGGGTAAGAAAAAAGGTGCCAGTGTGGGGGGTCCGGGCACTAGGGGCAAAGAACCTCGAGCACCAAATGTCTAAAAACCACCAATATATGAGTCGTATTATTAGAAGAGTTCGCTAAGGATTTATAAATTCAAAGTTTCGTTTTCTGGAAGCTGGCAGTGCATTGGTCCTGGCTTGAGTGTTTTACGCTGATGCACTAGGGCAACCATCGTAACTGATTTGAAGGATTGAAGAATGAGCGGGTGTATACACGGTGATTCAAAAACAAAAAGTGGGTTCTTTTTGTCTTAAATGAGATTGAATAAATTCTTTTTAGAGAATTTCTGCCTGGGCTCTAAAACTTTCCAACATTGGAATGTATTGTTCAGCCCTTCTTTGCCTGTGGGAGGTATAAGGCTCCACTCCAAATGTGTCTCCAAACGTGGTGAGGACAGAGTATCAAACTGAAACGTCTTTTATTTGGGTCTTAAAACTGACTGTATTTACTATGATTATACAGTTCAGAAACATGGTCCATTGCATATACAGCAAGAATGTCGTACAGTGAAGAAGGAGACATTCTCGACATGTGGGGCTAGGTGTCACTTTCACGTGACCGAAAGATTGCGGGATGATGTGCAAAGAGTCCCAAACAACGGGGGAGTTCAATAAAAAGATCTGGCTTGTCGAATCGAAACATTGCAATGTAACCATTACTAGTTCTATACCTTTTATTTTTTTATCGTGGCGGTGGGCTCTGAGACATTGACCCAGGCAGCGAGGACCGCATCCCACGTGGTTTTGAGAGTCCAACGATGCGCCTCAAAAAAGACACTCGAGCCAAAAAAAAAAACCATGTTTATCAAGAAGTCACTTCCAAACACGTACAACCGGAACGTGTATGAAAAATAGATCTTGCAACACTTGACACGCTCCCACCTCCCTTATCTTAACCACTCCGGGCCCCGGCGGAGAACCTATATGGCTGGCCCCGGGTAACCAATATAGGGCAGATTTTTTGATGAGCCTAATGCTCAAGCGGTTCCAGCAGCAGCGATGGCGACCAACTCGATCAAGCTCATCTCTGGCGATATCCACCGGGGCCTTGCGGACCAGGTCTCTAAGAGACTTGGGTTGCCGCTTTGCAAGATCGACATCAAGCGCGAGTCCTCGGGCGAGGCTCTGCTCCTGATTGCCGAGTCGGTCCGTGACGAGGACGTCTACATCATCAGTCAGATCAGCTGCGGCGACGTGAATGACCGACTCATCGAGACATTGATCATGGTGAACGCGTGCAAGACTGCCAGTGCTCGTACGATCACCGCGGTGATTCCAAACTTCCCGTACGCAAGACAGGACCGAAAGGACAAGAGCCGTGCCCCGATCTCGGCCAAGTTGGTCGCCGACATGTTGACCACTGCTGGTGTGGACCACATCATCACAATGGACCTCCACGCGGCGCAGATCCAAGGTTTCTTTGATGTTCCGGCCGACAATCTCTACGCCGAGCCGAGCGTGTTGCGCTACATCCGCGAGAACATCGACTACAAGAACTCGATTCTTGTGTCGCCGGACGCCGGCGGAGCTAAGCGTGCTGCCTCCCTTGCGGACCGGCTCGACTTGAACTTTGCGTTGATCCACAAGGAGCGTGCGGTGGCCAACGAAGTGAGCCGTATGTTGCTTGTTGGTGATGTCACTGACAAGATCTGCATTATTGTGGACGACATGGCCGATACCTGCGGGACGTTAGCCAAGGCCGCGGAGATCTTGTTGGAGCACCGCGCCAAGCAGGTCATTGCGATTGTCACCCATGGGATTTTGTCCGGGAATGCTATCAAGAACATCAACAACAGCAAGTTACATAAGGTCGTGTGCACCAACACTGTGCCGTTTGAGGACAAGATCGAGTTGTGCCCGAAATTGGACACGATCGACATCAGTGGGGTGTTGGCCGAGGCGATCAGACGGTTGCACAACGGTGAAAGTGTGAGTTATTTGTTCAAGAACTCGCCTATATAACCACCGCCTGGACGTCCACTGGACTTACAGCGCTGGAATGCAGCTAAGGGGGATTCCTTTCTGCTCCGTGTTTGCTCAAAGAAAAAAACACCAAACAGTCTGATAGACTACGTCATAAATTTACATTCTACTCATTTCACGGTAGGCGCGTAGCCGCTGCATCTGGCGAAGGTTCAGTAGTTCTACCCTCAGAAATAGAAAGGCTTGAATCCTGTTCCAGCTATGACATCTTGTTTGGTAACCACAGAAGAGGCTCTCAGAAAATAATTTCAAATACCTTGAGAGTTTGTTGGCTTGCTCATACTTATTGTCGAGCTTTGCACAGCTTCGTGGTAAGTATCTAAGGGACTCTGGAATGGTTCTATGGGCACTACTCACGGCCCACTTTAGTGTGTTGTGGCCTATAGTACCACAGCAAGCATTGATATTACACAATTCTCATAGATTGAATTTCGACGAGCTGGACTCAACAAGCTGGACTCAAGTGAAACACCGCGGATGGTGTGGCACCATTTCTTGCGCGGACTTACATGCATGTTCGAGACCCGCTAGCCAGTGGGGCAGAAAAGATGTTAAATGTAAAAGGGGTTGGCCAGAAAAACTGACCCCTTTTTTTTTTTTTTTTTACTTCAACTGGCTCAAATGATTTCTTAGCCGCTTAAATCAACCCAAATATGAATAGCAGAAGTAACAATTGTTTTGGACCGATGCGCAGCCTGGCAGCAGTGATAGTTGAAGACTACGGCCAGGGTCTTTATTCTCTAGCAGGACACTGGCTCTGCGCGCTGGAAAAAGGTGGACTTCCTAACTATGTTACAAAATGAATTTAATATTAAAATAAGAAACAGCAGACCACGTAGTGACACAGGGCAAACTGATAAATAATGGAACTGTTAAGTGATGGTACTGATAAGTAGTGGCCATCAGCTCTACTAACCAAACACTGATTGCCAATTGATGCCTATCGGGTCTCCGCGGCGGCCTGCAGCTGGCGCGGCGGCTTTTATGGACGGCGGACCGACTTTCCTGACCGAGTTGCTCGCGGTAAATTCTGCAAGTTATTTATTTTGGCACGCACGTGCTTTGCCTCAGGGCACGCCCACACTGTCACAATTTTCTTTTTTCTGGATCGCTCCTAACCGGTTTTTCAAAGACCAGTAAAAAATATCGCAGGCTTTTGGTTTCCAAGTCTACTACTGTATCGATAATAGGTATGTTGAACCAAACCACTGACGGGCTGTGCAGTTAAACACAAGAAATGAAGAAGAATGACAATCTGGATAAGATGAGATGAAGATGATTCAAGGACTTGCGATGTGTTGGTCCAGAGTGGCCTTCAATAAAACTGTGCAATAATACGATTACACACAGAGACAAGACTCGAAATATAATATGAACATAAAAGAATACCAAAATGAGAGCATTGACGGGAGCGACAAGAACAATCATTGTGAATGATGCAGTGCGCCAGATCAAAATTTTTATTCGCTTTGACTTTCAATTTTTCTTCATCTTGAGTGACATTGCAACCAGCTCTTCATACCAAGATTGCCAACTAACAAACAGAAAATGGGTATTTCTAGAGATTCTCGCCACAAGCGTTCCCACACTGGTGCCAAGCGCGCTCAGTTCAGAAAGAAGCGGAAGTTTGAATTGGGACGTCAGCCAGCCATGACCAAGATCGGTGCCAAGCGTATCCACGAGGTCAGAACCCGTGGTGGTAACAAGAAATACAGAGCTTTGAGAATCGACACTGGTAACTTCTCGTGGGCCTCCGAGGGTGTCTCGAGAAAGACCAGAATTGTTGGTGTCTCTTACCACCCATCCAACAACGAGTTGGTCAGAACCAACACCTTGACCAAGTCTGCCGTTGTCCAGATTGACGCCACTCCATTCAGACAGTGGTACGAGACCCACTACGGTGCCGCTCTTGGTAAGAAGAAGAACGCCAAGAAGGCCGAGGAGGAGGAGGAGGTCAAGAAGTCGAGAAAGGTCGAGAGAAAGCTCGCTTCGAGATCCGCCAAGGCTAAGGTCGAGTCCGGCTTGGACACCCAGTTCGGTGCCGGTAGATTGTACGCCGTTGTCTCCTCGAGACCAGGTCAGTCCGGAAGATGTGACGGGTACATTTTGGAGGGTGAGGAATTGGCTTTCTACTTGAGAAGATTGACTTCCAAGAAATAAGTTTTTATAAATTGGACAGCATAATTTGTAAAAATATACTAATGAATGTTATCACTGTATGATTTTAGTTGGTTCGCTGTGGAGTGCGACAGAGCCAAGGCTGCTGCTAACTACTGTGAATGCTCTCGACAAATTTTCACACCCTTGCACTGGCTGCGGGCCAATGAGGAGCCATGAGGAGCCAGTGGCCATCAGCAAGGTTGAATGGCGAATAAACAAGCAGTGAACCAGCGAAGCGTTTTTTATTGATAAGGGGTAACCTCTTAGCTATTGCACGGCTTCAAAAAAGTTGGACTTCATCTCTTTGCCTGGCAGTTGGCACTTGATAGTAGGCATTCCGCATACCCAGTGCTCAGTATTGTCTTTGGCTCCCAGAAGTTATATACCACCGTGCAAATACCTCGCCACGATCTCCACTTAAAGGGAAACACAAAACTTTGACTCTCAATGGCAGTAAAATCATGTGTTTGCAACTTTATTTTGATTATACACTAATTTGTTGTAAGTTTTTGCACTCCTTCCATGGGCTTCCCTCCCTGCCTGAGACCCGCCTGGCAGCCGCCTGGCAGCCGCCCAGCCGCCCAGCGTTCTCCTCTGCTGTTGCCCGGAAAAAACCAATATCGCAGCCAAAACCCACACCACAGGCAGCCCACCGCAGACCGTTCCATTAACCATTCATTCGCCTCCCATGAAACCATTTGACAAAGGCAGACCACAGCAGCCGCGGCGTCCCGACCAGCGGCCATTATCTAGCAGGCCGGAAACCGCACCCCAAGAGCTCTGGCCTGAAATCATAGACATTCCCCGCAACGACTGGATCTTTGCCAAATCAGACTTGGTTGAGAAAACGCCCTCGCGGTTGCTCAGAAAACCGGTTGGGTACAAAGAGGAGGTCGGGTACCGTGCCAAGGCAATTCAACGAGTGATCGAGTTTGCCAATGCTTTGAAACTTGCACGTCGCACCGTGATCGCTGCGTCGATATATGTGAACCGGTTCTACATGTTCAACGACTTTGTGCTGATCGACTACAAACAAGTAGTGGCAACATGTGTGTTTATTGCTACCAAAGCCGAGGAGAACTTGAAGAGCATCAAGACAATTGCCACGCACTTGGCCGTGATATACAAGCCTAATACGCTGATTGAGGAGCTCGAGAGCGTGATCTGGAAGAACATCGATGCCATCAAGACCTTGGAAAACAAGATCCTTCGGGACTTGCGGTTTGACTTGTTGATCGAGTTGCCGTTTGATGTGTTTGACGAAGTATTGGGAGCCTTGCCGGTGGCAGAGTTGCCAAATTTCGAAGGGGGCGTTGGTGATAAGGCTGGTGAGGCGCGCAACAGAGACATGTACATGCGGCAATTCAACTGGTTGTCGGAGGTGGCGATCTACAGTTCTGTTTTTGTGTTGTTCAATAGCTATGAGATCGCGGCCACGACGTTTATTTTAACGTTTGTCCAAAAAAAGAAGAAAATCCCCAAGATGTTCTTGCAGGACCGGTTTGGCGTCGGCTTGTTGCGGATCGAGAAGATCATTGAGTATATCAAGGAGTGCTTTGACTTTTTGAAGACCGCGGATATCAAGATTCACAGTGCCCCGGGGTCTTTGAAGAGCTTTGCCACATCGATTGATGAGTTGATTGAGGCGGTGGAAGACGGCGACGAGTTAGATATTCAGCCGGGGAAGAACGAGTACGTGAAACAGCCGGTGGTCAGACAGAGGGAGCTTGTGAGTGAGCAGTCAGCGGATGGCCTTGATTATTGAGCGAGCACCTTCGAGCGAAGCGAGACGGTGCTCTATGAAAAATGTTACTAGAGTGTCTTGCGATGCTTTTAAAAATTCAGAGTGTGCCTCGCCACGCTTCATACCCAGGCGCTCAGTTTGCGATCTGCCCAGAGGTTAGGCTGAGGCGCATGTGCTTGCCGCTCACGCTCAATGCGTAGCGGCGGGAGTTTGTGCAGCTACAGAGACGTGAAAGATTCAGATAGATCTCCATGTTGCCTGATAGAAAGACCTCAATACGTTTTGGGCATGCTCATTGGTAATTAGCTTTCTGCAAGGCGGGGACTCGTGCGCCTACCGCCGCTGCATGTTGTCCGAGGGCTGTGAAAATGAAGCAGTGCACTCAAGCAGTCACTCAAGCAGTCACTCAAGCAGTCAAGCAGTGCACTGGCAAAGCCAGAGTGCTGGGGTGGCCCCTTCTAAGTAAAAAAACCATTGCACTGGAAAAAATACATTGGTTTGAGGAAACGACACCTTTCTTGCGGGCTTCTTGGGCCCCTTCCTTGGTACACTTGCACTCCTTCTGGCCACCCCTCATGGCGTTCCACGTGACCCGGGTTAACTCCGCCGGTGAATTAAGTTAATGAATAACAGTCCCAAAACAGGCAGCAACATCGTACAGGCCTTGCAATGTCTCACAAATCCATGCGCTTGCGATTTGCGCAATCGAGTAGATTGCACAATGTGTCACCTTCAGCCCAGTCTTTGCGGCACTCTGCCAAGAAATATCCACTTGACACCCGCAAGTATTTGCTCGGCGGTTCCACTTCCTATTGTAGCGCGCGCAGCATGTAAGCGACCAGTGCAGGGTGTAGAAATTTTTCCTGCGGGAACGGACTGTCGGGAAACCGCTGCATTGTTGACTCGCAAGGCGGCCAGCAGCCGCCAGGGGTTGTAAGGTTTGCACAAATTCCAGAGGCCGAGAGTAAGCCCCACGCGTGCCACTGGACGGCTGCCCCCACAGCTGTCCCCACCGCTCAAGGTTTCTCGGCAATTGCGCCGTAAGCTTTCCCGTTGGACTGATGCGCGGGGTAATCAGACAGGGCGATCGCAGCGTGCAGCCTGAGGCTAGTTTTTTTTCGGCAACCATTTGCCTGAGAAGGACGGCGCATGATGCAGCCTGCTGCGCGGAGGCTATCCATTATATATTATTGAAATTCCTCTCCGCAGTTTGTTTTTTCCATACCACTTCTTCCGATGCTCAACTTGGTGGTCTTATTGCAGGTGCTCGTCGCCTTTGCTGCTGCCTACTCGCCAACCGACAGCTATGCCCCTGGCGCCGTCCAGTGTCCTTCGGGCAGTCTCTTGAGAGAGGCGGGAAAGCTCGGCGACGACGAGAGCTCGTGGTTGAAGCAGCGTGACAGCGTGACCCAGGACAACTTGCGCAGTTTCCTCCAGTACACCGCGAAGCTCAACGCCAGCGAGTACAACGTTCTCTCCAACGACACTGCCCGAGTCGGTCTCGCGTTTTCCGGCGGAGGCTACAGAGCCATGCTTGCGGGTGCGGGGCAGCTCTCTGCCCTCGACAACTCCACCGACGGAGCCTTTGAGCACGGCTTGGGGGGTCTCCTTGAGAGCTCGACCTACCTTGCCGGGCTCTCGGGAGGCAACTGGTTGGTCGGGACGTTGGCCTGGAACAACTGGACCAGCGTCATGGACATCGCCAACGACCCAGAAATCTGGAACTTGACATACCCGTTGAACGAGATGGGAGGCAGCACCGCGACTGCGTTCCAGTACTTCCAGTCGTGGATTGCCGACGCCAAGCTCAAGAAGAACGCCGGGTTCGACGTGTCGTTCATCGACCTCTGGGGCCGTGCGCTCTCCACCGTGTTCTTCACCAAGCGCGACGGAAACGGCGCGGCCATCACCTTTTCGACATTGCAGGACACCGACGTGTTCAAGAACGCCAAAATGCCGTTCCCGATCTCGGTCTCGAACCTCTTGAGTGACGACTTTGGCCTCAATGCCACCAACTCGACGGTGATGGAGTCCAACCCATTCGACTTCGGCACCTGGGACCCCACCGGTAACGCGTTCATCCCTATCAAATACCTTGGCTCCACCGTCGACAACGGCAAGAACAACGGCTCCTGCGTCTCTGGCTATGACAACGCCGGTTTCCTCATGGGCACCTCTTCCGCGATGTTGAACGAGTTGCAGGGCACCGGGGTGGCCTTCGAGTCTCAGATCGACCAGCTTGCTTCTCTTATGGACACGTTCTTGAACACCACCTCCAACAACGAGACCTTCCTTGCCATCTATGGACCAAACCCATTCTACAACTCCCAGTACACCGAGTCGGTGGACATCAAGTCCAGAAAAAGACTTGATCTCGTGGACGGTGGCGAGGACGGGCAGGGCATTCCGCTCGTTCCCCTTGTGCAGAAAGAGAGAGCCGTTGACTCGATCTTTGCTTTTGACAACAGTGCTGACGTCAACAACTTCCCTGACGGAGGAAGCTTGGTGGCCACATACGAGAGACAGTTCTCGCAGATCGGCTCCAACATTGCGTTCCCATACGTGCCAAACATCGAGACCTTTAAGGCCCAGAACTTCACCAAGGAGCCCGTGTTCTTTGGCTGTGACGCCTCGAACTTGACCGACTTGCACTACACCCCGCCAGTGGTGATCTACATCCCAAACACCGAGTACAGTTACCCATCGAACACCCAGACCTTGTTGTTGAATTACACTACCACCGACAAGTTGGGCATGATCAAGAACGGGTTCGAGACCAGCTCCAGAAACAACTTGACCGACGACAGCACCTGGGCCACCTGTGTCGGCTGTGCTATTGTGCGCAGAGCCCAGGAGAGAGCTGGCCAGGAGTTGTCTGAGACCTGCAAGAAGTGCTTCTCTCAGTACTGCTGGAACGGCGAGGTCACGGCGGCGAACAGCAGTTCTGCCACTAACTCGACCGGCTCTGGCAACTCTACCGGCTCCGGGTCGTCTTCTTCCTCGTCCGCTTCTTCTACGTCCTCTGCCAAGAGCGCCGGCTCTCTTGTTTCTGTAAACAAAGTTGTTGCTTTGACCGCCGGTGCTTTGCTTCTTGGGTCGCTTTTCTAAGTTAGACTAGCCGGACTTTTTCTTTCAAAATTGTTATTAATGATACATGTTATACCATATGTTCTGTAAGAGGTATTTGTGATGGCAAAAACTCAGCATCAAAACGCAATATCCCATTTTGTTAGTTCTCACACACTGTGACGTCCCATGTGTAATATCCATATGCCTGCTGTTGAGCAAATGGGACAAGCCAATATATGGCGATCATTGAGTAAGACAGACATCTGTGCCTTGTAAAATCAACGTGTCGTGTCCGAGGCAGCATGGCTCATTACAACAGCTCTAGAGAAAATTTGACAAGCACTTCGCCGTTCACTACACTAGCAGTAGCATACTATATACAAAATGAACAATCGCTTGTATCATACGCTTGTATCATACTCTGATCACTGCTCTCGATTTTTTGGCATCTCAACCGCACTGCCACTTTGCAGTATCCTGGCTCCGCCAGCCGGCTGCCTGCACCACGCGAAAAATAAATTTCACCACGCGCTTGACAATATCTCCACTTTCCGCATTACGCTCCCACGATATAATGTCCTACCTCAGAGTCGTGATATTTCCTGAATCGGAAAACATAAAGCAAATTGCCTTTGATGGTAACTCCGAGTCGGAATACAAGTTTGTGGACTTGCCACACCCGCGGAGTTTCGAGAAAGTCAAGTACATCGTGAGCCCCACCATGGTGTTCGAGCTCAAGAAAGTCGATGGCTCCAACCCACACATCAAGCCGTCCCAGAAAATCACAACGCCAATGGGGGACCCAATCAGGTCATTGTTGATTGAGGAAAATAGTAATAAAAGCAGATCGGGAGTGATAATCGGCGACCCGTCGATATTTGTGGCCACCAAGTTTCTGTTCACCTACTTACTACTCAGCTACTATGTGAGGTACCCGCAGAAGACCACGCGATTCTCCTCTTTGGAAGATGTCACTGACTCCATGGAGCTGCAGTTTGGCGAGCTGTTCAACGCGATTCCACCAACGATCATAGAACGGAGTTTGGCTGCAATCTGCGAGACTCTCACTGAAGGCGATCTGCTCTTCTACAAGTATAGCGAAGAGAAGTCGGCCAAGTTCTGCTACAACAAGACTCAGTTGGTGGCCGAACAGTTTCCGCAGAGTATCTGGAAGAAAAAAGTGAGTGAAGTTGTGGCACCGGCAGATATCAGTGCCGAGATCCCAGAGGATATCGTGAAGTATGCTAAGCAGAAGTACGCGTTGGCGTTGATTGGTTCGTACCTCCCAGACGACTTCATTCCGCACGTGGAAAAGTTGTTTGCCACGGAGAATGCGGCTTTGAAGGAGTACATCGCTGCAGAGCACAAGAAAAAGGAGGCCCAGAAGTTGGCACAGCA
The DNA here is from genome assembly GCA_002564235.1 of Saccharomycopsis fodiens. Taxonomy (NCBI): domain Eukaryota; kingdom Fungi; phylum Ascomycota; class Saccharomycetes; order Ascoideales; family Saccharomycopsidaceae; genus Saccharomycopsis; species Saccharomycopsis fodiens. The sequence goes on along the minus strand of JNFV01000005.1, from coordinate 688,269 downwards.
GAATATCAGTAACTTGAGCAGGAGTCTCCAGGACGAACCATCGTACAAGAAGAAGGGCAATAAGAAGGCTGCTCCAGTGAAGAAGAAGGTGGCGTCTGGCAAGGGTGCTCTTGATGCCTTCTTCAAGAAAGCATGATTGCGTCTGGCGAGCCAAAGGCGACGCGCTGCGAAAAGACATGTGTGAGCAAAGTATGAAGTATGACACATGCCACTCAAACAAGGCACTCAATAACGCAAGGCACTCAACAACGCGGAAAACCTGTCTCCAAGCATTCTGCCTAGCACTCGGCGAACATCGCGATTAGGCAAAGTCAATCATCTACGGACCTTTGAATATTTCATTTTGCTTATGTAGTTTCTAGCAAGGTCTCAGGGTATTTACACGACTCGCTGAGTTTTAATAGCAAGTAAAGGCCGAAGGCAAGCAACGAGAGCAGCTAGGTGTTTTGCTCGGCAAGCAGGCTAGCGCCGCGTAGAGCGTGCTATAAGCCATGCCTCTGGAATCCCACAAGCTCCAGGGCAGAAAAGAAGCCTATGGCATGCAAATCGCTTCAACATACGGCGCGCGGCCTCGCTTCACGCGGCCTCGCTACTTCTTGTCCAACGACTTGGTGAGCTTCTCGTAGATCCCCATCCCCCCCGAGATCCAGCTGCTCATATTGCTCATCTCGCTCGGAATGACAATCGTGTTGCTCTCCTTGGCCAACTTGGCAAACGCGTCGACGTACTTCTCGGCAACCTGCAACGCCACGGCGTCCTTGCCGCCCGGGGTCTGCTGGATCGCGTCCGCGACCCGTCTGATCCCCTCGGCCTCGGCGTTGGCCTTGAGCAAGATCGCGTCGGCCTCACCGGCGGCAAAGTTCGAGATCTCCGACTTCTTGGCCTCCGACGCCAACACCGTCGCCTGCTTCTTACCCTCGGCGATGTTGATGTCCGACTGCCGCTGCCCCTCGGACTCCAAGATCTCGGCGCGCTTCGACCGCTCGGCGCTCACCTGGCGGTGCATCGCCTCCAACACGTTGGCCGGCGGGTGGATGTCGCGGATCTCGTACCGCAAGCACTCAATGCCCCACGACTCCGCGGCCTCGTTGAGCGCCTTGGTGATGTTCAAGTTGAGGTTCTGACGCTCCTTCAACACGTGGTCCAACGTCAACTGGCCGATCTCCGACCGCATCGTGGTCTGCGCGAGCTGCGAGATCGCGTACTCCGGGTTCTCCACCCCGTAGGACGCCTTGTACGCGTCCGTGACCTTGATGTACAACACCCCGTCCATCTCCAACGTCACGTTGTCGCTGGTGATCGCCAGCTGCGACGGAATCTCCACCGCGTTCTCCTTCAACGACTGCACGTACTGGATCTTGTCGAGCACGGGAATCAACACCGCGAGCCCCGGCTCGAGGATCCGGTGGAACTTCCCCATGCGCTCCACCACCCACGCGGTCTGCTGCGGCACGAACCGCACCACGGTGTTGGCAGGCAACGCCTTTTTCTGGAAATACGTCAAGGGCAGCCCGCCGCCATAGGCGCGCGAGAACACGCTGGCGGTGGCCAATGGGAGGCGGCTGGTAAGTGGGACGACTCTTCTGCTTAGCATGTCAGTGGCGAGGTCACTACCGAGAAGTTGCCTGTGAAGGATGGACCTGTCTATTATTCAGGGCGGGTAATATGCAATACAGTGGGGTAGGAGCCATGAGAATGGCGGTGGGATACGCAACTCAGAGGGCGAAGAAAGTTGCTTGTTGAAGCAAGTGTCTAAACTTTTCTACAGCAATTCTGTTCTGGCGAACGTAGTTTTTTAGATTTATTCCACCATCCTCGGCCCTTCTTGGACCTCCTCTTCGCCCCACGTGACACTGCACGGAGAATTTTGGAGATGCGTGAAAAATAAGCAGGCTGCTTGATCAGACGGAGATACTGAAGCAGTCAAGCAGACAAACACAGTGGTGGAAGTTGCTCCAACAAAGCAAACATAAAAGCAAAAGAATAGCCATTTTCTTCTTTCCGGCATCCAGTCTCCACATATTCTGAATGACCACATTATCTAATAACGAGAGCGAGTTTGTGATCGAGCTCTTGAAGCAAGACACCCGTCTCGATGGCCGCAAGTTGGACGAGTTCCGCACGCCCCAGATCACGGTGGGCGAGCCAGGCTACGTGGACGTGCGTCTTGGAAAAACCAGAGTGTCGGTGAAAGTCAGCGGGACGATAACGAAGCCGTACGAGGACAGACCGTTTGAGGGCGTGTTTAACATCTCCACCGAAACAGGACCAATAGCGGGCCCGTTCTTCGAGGCCAATAGACTGACGGACGCCGACACGTTGGTGTCGCGCTTGATAGAAAAGGCGGTGCGGCGTTCCGGTGCGCTTGACATGGAGGCCTTGTGCATCATTGCGGGCGACAAGTGCTGGAGCATACGCGCCGACGTGCATTTCTTGGACTTTGACGGCGGGTTCATTGACGCCAGTTGCATCGCGGTGATGGTCGGGTTGTTGACTTTCAGAAAGCCAGACATCACCGTCAGCGGGGAGCAGGTGATTGTCCATCAGATCAGCGAGAGAGAGCCGGTGGGGTTGAGTGTGTTGCACGTGCCTGTGTGCGTGACGTTCAGTTTTTTCAACCCTGGGAACGAGGAGGAGAACATAAAGGGAGACACGAATGCTGAGATCGCCTTGGTGGACGCGACGATGAAGGAGGAGATGTTGTCGCAGGGCAGTTTGACTGTGACTTTGAATAAGAACAAGGAGATCTGCCAGATCTCGAAGTCCGGAGGGTTGCCAATGGATGCGTTGACGATCATTGGGTGTGCCAGCAAGGCCTACAACGTGGTGAAGATGGTGTCAGACGAGATTGACCGTGTGGTGAAGGCAAGCAACTAGCATGTGGGAGGGAGCAATATACAGAAAGAGCATTGTGGATTGTAGCGGTACTTATGCATGCCCCAGTTGATTAGCCGGTAGGCACCGACAGTGTGCCGATGCGGGCCACACTTTTCGATAAAAATTTCCTTTCATTGATCGATGAATTGGAATCATGCAAGGCTCAGATATTGTGGGTGTTCAAATATTTCCTTTCTTTGCCTACTATATAGCCATGGGCATTGCCGCCCGCCTTCTGCATGCCCTATAGTGCAGAGTTGAACTATGTGGGAACTCTGGTCGGGAAATATACGAGAGTTGCTCTCCACTTTTCGGGATGATCCGCAAGGTCTTCACGAAGGACCAGAGCACACAATTTTAGATTCTAGAGAATTGGAAATGCACTACAGGTATCCTGGAAAGGACGCACGGTCTTCTTATATAAAGGACCGCGCGTATCCCCCGTGTCCTTGCAACTTTACAGGTACAAGAAACTACACGCACACGGTAGAAGAAGCAGCCGAAGAAAGTGTTTTACAGGATGAAGCGGAGCTCTATGAAAACCGGTATGATATTCAAGAATATGAAAAGTACCTTCAGAACAAAAAAAAAGAACATAATGAAAGATACGATAGCGGCCAAGGGCGGATTGCCAAGAGAGCCAAGAGCAGAATCATGGACAGCCTCCGGTCTAACCAATGTTTGGAAAACTCCCTTAGATTTGCAAGTTTGCTCATTGAGGACTTTGAAAAACTCAAAATAGCCAAGGGTCTCCAGAAAGCGTTTCTTATGGATGCTTTCGTAGTCGATGAGAGAGTCAATGTGGGTGACCAGCTCGAGTCCAATCGCACCTGATCATACAAACGGACCTAATTTGAGGAACGCATGGGCAACAACTTTCAAAACAAAAGATAGCAAGAGGAACTTTGCGAATCTCTCGGAGCAGCGCAAATCAAGTGTGAGTTGAAAACGAAATATTTTCAGCATGCATGTGCCTTGCATCATCACCACATCCGTCAACCGACCAGTGGACTAAACAGCAGATTGGGCTGTAGACCGTGGGTTGCCATGAGAAGGCTAACCGCAGCTTCAGAAGTGGGTTATGGAAGCTTCACGTAACAGCAAAATAAAAACCTCTGACTACTGTAAGAATTAATAATAAATAGCTTATATTCACCTGGCGGGCATCTACCCCGCAGCACTTGCCCGCTCACAGAAGAGGCAGCTGGTAGAAACGTAAAGAAGTAAAGAAGCGGATAGCAATGACAATAAAAGCCAAAGCGGTGGAATGATGAAAATGCAGCAATGGATATGTCAAAAACATATCAATAGCAAAGCCCACTCAGAACTTCACCCTGCTGCCGAGCTGCTCTTTCGCCAACTTCTTGACCTCCGAACTAGTTTTGGCCCTGCGCAAGTTCACCGACTTCACTTGGGTGACAACCTTCACGGCATCCAAAAAAGACTTAGACACCTCGGTGTTGGCAAGGGTTATGCTTCGCACTTTTGTTCCCAAGAAGCACTTCTTGGCGAACATGTCGTAGCTTCCACCGATCAAGCTAAGACTCTTCAACTTGTTCAAGGCACTCAAGTCCACCTCGGACGTGCAGTGCCAGTTGATAAGAGTGAGGACGGAAAGCTCGGCGGCGGGCAAAAACTTCCAGGCGTCCGCTCCGCCGCTGACTCTGAATGGCGTCTTGCCTGTATAGACAAGACGGATGTTCGTCAACTTGGTGAACTTGCTCATCTTCATGTGCAACGCACAATAATGGAGCAAGAGCGCGGCAGAGTGAAAGTAAAAGACGAACGTCTCGAGAGACGTTCGTGGAAGTGGGGGTGGGCTAAGAAAGCGCAACTTCTTGGAAGTAAGCGGGAGGTTACTCCGCTTTGGGGGATATGGCAATCCAAATGCCTTGAAGAGCCGGGTGTTGATACCGTGCTTCTTATCAGACTCTTTTGGAAGCTTTGGGTCTGGAAAGAAGCTGTTGGCATCCGGCTGGAAGAAGCTCACCAACTTCAACTTGCCGTTGCCGCCGCACAAGTCGCTTAGCGGGCCGGAGTCAACGACTCCCCCCAACGACGTGATGTTGTCCGTGTCGAACGGCACGTCAGCCTTGCGGTCAGCCCGCCCGCTCTTCGCAGTCTTGCTGAAGCAAGCAAAAGCTTTGACAGTGCTGGGACTGTCGAAGAACAAGCCTTTCTGCCCTGGAATCGTGTTTGACCACTCGCAGACATCGTTGAGGTCGGCCTTAGAATAGGAGGCGTCGTTCGGCATGTCGATGTACAAGTGGACATTTGTCCACATCTCCGGCGTGTATCTAGCAATGAACGCTTTGATGCGTCGCACCCCCGAGACGACAAACATGATGGTGTCGTCCCCGGTGGGGGTGTTGCTCAACATGAGGCTGAAGTCCTCCGCGTCCACCATGGACGGTTGCCGAAGACACTTGCCAAAGTTCAATTTGATGGCAGTCCCGGAGGAGCGCAAGAGCCAGCGGAGCACCGCAACGTTGGTAGCGTGAAGACTCATACTCTCAAAGGCGCGATTAGAGCTAAGGAGCATCTTAGTGACACTGAGCATGAGCATGTCATCATCAACCAAGTCAGCAAGTGCTTTGTAGAACGCGGCCCCATTCCACGCGTGGGTATGTTTTAAGTTGTTGCACAAAGAACTTGACCTACTCTCGCCAATCGACTGGGTGAGAGTGTACCCCGGGACGCTGAGCATGTGCTCAAGCTTGCCGGGCATGGCAGCATAGAACCCCGCTTTGAAGTACGCCTCGATCAAGGCACGGCTGACGGGAGGTCGGGACTCGCAGTGCTTGATAAAGCTGCTCCTGCTTGCGAGAGCAGAAGCGGCAATTGCTTTATAGATAGAAAACTGGTTGACGGCGCTGACAGGCTCGGCCGTGAGCGTTGGCACCTCGGCGCTGTGTCCGGCGACATCGAGAAGCTTTGCGAATCGGAAGTCGAGAGCCATGGCTGTGCTGCTTTGTCTATGATAGAGCCGGGAGTACAGTTGAAGGCGGACTAGAAAACTGGAGTTGGTAGTACTTGACAGTGTTACAGTACTTGATTTTGGCCGGTGGTGAGTAGTTGTGGGTTGGTAAGATGGTAAGGAGAAGAAGGAAACGGAGCGCGCGAGCGATGCTTTAGATAGATCGGGCCTGCAGCAGCGTTACAAAGAGCTGCGCTGAGCAGATGCGGGGCAGGCGGAGCACAGCACGGGCGGCGGTTGCCATTATAATGAGGGAGAAATACAGAAGGTAAATGTTTACAGAGTAGAATCAAGTATGTATTAGTGCTTTGTTTCGGTAGAGCTCAAGGCTCTGTTCTCGTGAATGTTACCCACTTCCTGGTAAGCTTCCGCCTGGCTGCAGTGCAGATCTTGCAGGACAATCAGAGAGAACTGTCAGTCGGTGGAAGCGAAAAAGCGTCGCACGCCGCACCACGCGGTGTAAGCTCTGCAATAAATCAAAAGGAGCTCCTTTTTTATTGCAGAGCTCGGACTGTTACTGTTTGTTTGTTGCGTTCTTAAAAATTCCATTTACTATTCTGTCACGAGGAATGTTCTGCTCTCCGCCTGCAGCCCCAAGTCAAGATCTCAGAGCTTAACTCTAGTCCCCTGCATTTGGCAGGAGCAAACCCACTTAAGCCCACCCATGCTGAATGTAACATTCCGCCTCGCATCCCAGACAATCAGCCCGGCTCGGAGTGGCTGAACAACAGTAGTAATGCAATTTATTCGAATAATGCGAATATGATCTTAGGCTGTGTGTGTAATGATTTTCAGCTTTAATATTTGGAACTACTCGTTACAATTGGCGGTACCTTCTCTTGGGCACAAGTATTCGCGCGCAGCGTACTCCAATATCAAGCCTCCCTGGATATATTTTTGAAACTCTTTTATTCTCCAATTTGCATGCAGAACTCGATAGCACCCAGCAGAGTGACACATTGCACGGCTTCAGTACCTGCCGCATGGGGCGAGAATACTGCCTGCTGCATGGGGCATGGTCTTTGGTGCCAGGGATCGTGAACACCACTCTACGGCCATGCCCCAAGTAGGCACTCAGTGGGCCACTGCCAGCCAGTGCCGCGGCTAGTGAGGACGGCCCGCGCGCAGCCAATGGGAATGTGCGTCGGGAACCAGCAAAAGGTTTGCAGCCGTCAGTATCCGCACTCACCGCATGAATGGCTCGATTTGGGCCCATTTTGAAAGGCCGTAGATTCAATTTTCAGCCATGCATGACAATGAAGTGGGCCAGAAGCAGCGAGTCGAAGACGAGCTGCTGCTTCTTAGAGTACCGAGTAGTTCCTAAAGCACTGGAAGTATTAAAGCTTGAACGGACTAACTGGTGGCCAATGGGTGGCCAATTATACAAAGAAGGGCCTCTCTTACTTCTTTTCTTGCTTGTTTTCTTGCTTGTTTTCGACTTCCCTCTTGCTTTTTCAAGGCGCTGGAATATGCAGAGGCGGGAGACGCACGAGGTTGAAAACGAAAAAAAAATGGTGACCTGGAGAGAGCAAAGTGCCAAGGAAGCAGGCTGCAACACACAGACGAAGCCCCCATTCGAAAAACCAACAGTTCTACGATGCTCCAGGCAAGACAATTGACCAAGAGGGGCTTGACAAAGAGATTGGGCTTGGCCCGCCCGGCCGCAGTGGCTCCGCTCGCGCCAACAGGCCTTGTCCACGGGAGGCGGCACGCCCGCGGGCTCGCAACCCGTGCGGCCGGTGCACGGGATATAAAACGGCCAGGGTTGCACCAGCCCGGACCCCAGCGTAGGCTTACATTCCCAATTCTGCCTAGACACTACAGCATGACCAACGAGTGAGTAAAGTAAGGGAGGGAGGAAGCAGCAGCAACTTGAATTGCTGCTGCCGGAAATGTCTTCCGCTATGCTGCTCCGCCCCCAATTTGGAATTCGCCACTAACCCCAGCCACGGAAGAGAGCTTCTTCCTACCCAAGTGTACCCAGACCACTATGCGGTGACCTTGGAGCCTGACTTCGAGAAGTTCACCTTCGACGGGTCCGTCAAAATCGAGTTGGACGTCAAAGAGGACACCTCTGAGGTTGTTCTCAACGTCTTCGAGATCGACGTCAAGCAGGCGTCCATCAACGGCGAGCCTGTCGCCAAGACCTCGCACGACGAGGCGACCCAGCAGATCACCTTCACTGCCGCTTCTCCTCTCAAGAAGGGCACCAAGGCGTCGATCGACATCACCTACGTCGGAATCCTCAACGACCAGATGGCCGGGTTCTACCGCTCGACCTACAAGGACGACGAGGGCAACGTCAAGTACCTTGCGACCACCCAGTTCGAGCCAACCGACGCGCGCCGCGCGTTCCCATGTTTCGACGAGCCTTTGCTCAAGTCTGTGTTCCAGATCACTTTGATTGCCGACAAGGAGTTGACCACCTTGGCCAACATGTTGCCAAAGGAGGAGAAGGACTTGGGCAACGGCAAGAAGGCGGTGACTTTCGAGAACACCCCGAAGCTCTCGACCTACCTTGTTGCCTTCATTGTTGGCGACTTGCGTTATGTCGAGAACAACGACTACAAGATCCCTGTCAGAGTGTACACCACCCCGGGTCTCGAGTCCCAGGGCACCTTCTCTGCGGCGCTTGCTGCCAAGACCTTGAAGTTCTTTGCCGAGGCGTTCGACATCGAGTACTACTTGCCACACATGAACATGGTGGCGATCCATGACTTCAGTGCCGGTGCCATGGAGAACTTGTCGCTCATCACCTACCGTACCTCGGACCTCTTGCTCGACGAGAAGACCTCGTCGCTCGACCGCAAGTTGCGTGTCTCGGAGGTGGTCCAGCACGAGCTTGCTCACCAGTGGTTTGGTAACCTCGTGACCATGGAGTGGTGGAACGACTTGTGGCTCAACGAGTCGTACGCGACCTACTGCTCGTACATGGCGTTCGAGGGCGACGCCAAGCTCGACGAGAGCTTCATCTTCCAGAACTTTGAGGCCGACACCTTGAACAGAGCGCTCCAGTTGGACGGGCTCCGCTCGTCGCACCCGATCGAGGTGCCAGTCAAGAAGGCTGCTGAGATCAACCAGATCTTCGACGCCATCTCGTACAACAAGGGGTCTTCGTTGCTCAGAATGATCGCCAACTGGTTGGGCAAGGACGTGTTCCTCAAGGGTGTCTCGAACTACTTGAAGAAGCACAAGTTTGGCAACGCCACCACTGCCGACCTCTGGGCCGCTTTGTCCGACGCTTCTGGCAAGGACGTCATCAGCGTCATGGACACCTGGACCAAGAACATTGGATACCCAGTGGTCACTGTCAAGGAGGACGGCGACAAGATCACCTTGACTCAGAACAGATACTTGTCGACCGGTGACGTCAAGGCCGAGGAGGACAAGGTCTTGTACCCGATCTTTGTTGGGTTGAAGACCAAGAACGGCGTCGACCACGAGGCCAGACTCGAGGAGCGCTCCAAGGAGTTCACCGTCGACCCAGAGTTCTTCAAGGTCAACGCCGAGTCCTACGGTTTCTACAGAACCTTGTACACCCCAGAGCGCTGGACCAAGCTCGGTGAGGCCGGCAACAAGGGCCTCCTCTCGATTGCGGACCGTACCATGTTGGTTGACGACGCCTACAACTTTGCCGTCTCCGGGTACGCCTCGACCACTTCTTTCCTCAACTTGATCTCTGGCTGGACCAAGGAGAGCGAGTATGTTGTCTGGGACTCCATCCTCGGTTCCTTGGGCTCTCTTAGATCCGCCTGGATCTGTCAGCCAAAGGACCAGGACCTTGCTGTCAAGGCGTTGATCCGCAAGCTCGTTTCGCACAAGGTCCAGTCTCTTGGCTGGGAGTTTGGTGCTGACGAGGCCATTGTCGAGCAGAGATTGAAGGCTACTTTGTTCACTGCCGCCTGCGGCGCCGACGAGCCGTCTGTCAAGGACGTCGTCACCAGCAAGTTTGCCAAGTTCATTGCCGGCGACAAGACTGCCATCAACCCTAACATCCAGGCTGCCATCTTCTCTTCCATTGCCAAGAACGGTGGCGAGAAGGAGTACGAGCAGATCTTTGGTGTCTACAAGAAGGCCGAGACCCTCGACGAGAAGTACTTGGCTTTGAGAGTCTTGGGACGCTTCCAGGATCCAAAGCTTAGAGAGAGAACCTTCGGGTACTTGCTCAACTCTGAGGTCGTCAAGCCACAGGACATCACCCTTGCCATGTCTGGCTTCAGAGCCAGCAAGGAGGGCACCATTGCTTTGTGGAAGTGGGCCCAGGAGAACTGGGACAAGATCACCAAGCAGTTCCCACCATCGTTGTCGATGTTGGGCGGTATCGTGTCTTTGGCCACTAGCGGCTACATGGTCGACGGTGGTGCTGACGAGATCCGTGCTTTCTTCAAGGACAAGAACTGTGCCGGTTTCGACAAGAACTTGGAGCAGTCCTTGGACGCCTTGGAGAGTCGCTACAACTGGGTCAAGCGTGACCACAAGGCTGTTGCCGAGTGGTTGAGTGAGAACGGCTACAAATAGGCGTGCTATGTTGCTCAGCTGATATTGCGGATTGTAAATAACCCCGCAACTTTTACAAAACAAAACGATAAAATATATGATTGATGCACACCCAGTAGGAGTGCTACTTTTGAGCTGCAAGCGTACTCTCAGAACTTCGACCCAAGGGTGACGGCAGCCAACAAGGAGTAGTTGATGAACAAGGCACGCTGTTGTCAGTTGTGAAAGTTTAAATGTACCGAACACTTAATGTAAAGCGATGGATAAATAGTGCACAATGACAAGCGGTTTAAAAACGGCACGCTATTAGGAAAAAAAGTGCTACTCTTCAGTTTTTTTGACCTCCACGTTAATCAGCTGTACAATACTGCACCAGGCATGCTTGGTTTACGTAGCAACAAGGCAGCGCGGGGGCCCAAAAAAAATGACAAACCTTTCTAAATTGTTTACCAAATAAATAGATCAATTGTCAGCCAATGATATGAAAGATCCCGTTTTCTTGTGTTCCTTTGCTGCCTCGGGGCCCCCCATGAATGACGACCCGTGATGGGCAGGGTCGCAGATGGGAAGAAGGTCTACATAAATTAAACTACGCCAACAAAATGCCTAACAGTCTCAATTGAACTATAATCACTTGCTCGTAGCGCAACCTTTTTAATCATCACTCTGCATCTCACTGTCACCAAGGCTATTTCTTCTGTTTTCCAGCTCTCCGTTCTCTTTATCTCCTTCGGCAGGTGTTTCTGTAACAGCGCTACTTCCATTGGACTCATCGGCGGTTATTCCTTCGCCTTTGCCATTCTTTTTTGCCTCTTCCCCATTCGCATTGCTCGCACCTTCCACTTCGTGCCCCTCCTCTTTGTCAACCGCAACCTCATCTTCGGGAGTCAGGGCCCCCTCTTCCGCCCGGATCTCCTTCAACTGCTCCTCGGTGATCCAGCTGATCGGTTCCATCTCGACCGTCTGTGTCGCATTGTCGTCAAACTCGTCATCATCTTCACTCGTGACCCCTCCCTCAAAATCGCTCACCGTCGACTGGACATACACCAACGTCTCCAACGCTCGGAGATACTTGTCCGGATTGAAACTGGAAAAATCTCCTTCCAAGACTTCAGCAAGACGCGGTATCGTGAACGGCGGCGAGTTCACAAACTGCTGGTCGAGGTGCTGGCACAACCTGCGCGTCTTCTCAAGCACAGTTTCGCGCGTCTTGTCCACGGGGTTTCGCACGATTTTGGTTCGGCACCCCTCGCAGTGCGTCTTCACCGTGTCAAAGACCTTCCTTATTACCCAGCGTCTTAATTCCGGCCAGCTGGCTTCAGTAGAACTTTGATACTGCCTGGTGTCTATTATCTTGTGTATCGTCTCATGGTCTGGCGTTAGCATAAGTTGGGAGAACATAGGAAGTGCAAAGTGCGCAGCTATTGATGGAACACCTCAAGAATAGACAAGCACCGCTAATTAGCATTAAAATTCCCAAGAAATCACCCACATTTGATCTCGTCCAAAGGATAGTCCTCCATCGCGTAGTGTAGATCTTCGTAATGCCCCACGTTAATGGTACTATTTCAGCTTAGTCAGGGCAGGCCAACGCCATGCGTGCCCCGGGTAACCCCAGAACCTCACACCAAAAAGTTTTGGACCGTGGTGAAGGCAGCGTGTGACAAGATGAACAGTCTAAGAATAGTGCTGCGGAGCCGCCCCCTTGTTGCAGGGTTTCAGTTTGCCACGCTGAGAAGCACGCGCGTGTTGGCCAGCCGGTTCAACTCGAGCAAAGTCAGCCAAGACGACAACATAGACCAGTGGTTGAGTGCGATCAAGGGCCTCAGAGCAGAGTTCTCGAACCCGAACACGCCGTTCGACCCACAGACCTCGTTGGCTGCCCCAGGGAAGACCAGGGTGGACCCGGAGGTGTGGGCCGAAAAGTTTGAGCCGACTGCCGAGCAGGTGGCCGAGATCGAGCAGCTTGCAGTGAAAGATATCCCCGCCGAGAGCGCAGAGCTTGTGCAGACGTGTACCAACCTCATCATGAGAGACGGCAAGAAGGCCCGTGCCGAGAAGTTGTTCTCGCGGGCTTTGTATATTGTGCGGTTGCAGTTGCGCCGCGATCCAGTCGAGGTGTTGGCCGAGACCATCGAGAAGATGTCGCCGCTCATGGTGATCAAGACGTACAAGACCAACACCGCCAAGTCGTTGGTGGTGCCTGTGCCGATGACCCGGCGCCAGCGGGTGCGCAAGGCGTTCATGTGGATCCTCGATGCGTCGTCGAAGCGTCAGAGCACGGACTTCTCGATCCGTTTGGGCGAGGAGTTGATTGCTGCGTCCAGAGGGGACTCTGCCGGGTACGCCAAGAGAGCCCAGATGCACAAGGATGCCATGGGATACCGTGCCTACATCAAGGTCTGAGCAGTGCACTGCGGGCACTGGGGCGTGCAGCGAGACTGTGCGAGGAGTAGCAATTTCCAGCACTGTGTTGGCTGTGTGGCGAAACGGAACGACGGGGACCTGCCTGAACATATTAGAGTTAGAGGAAGTCGAATGTAATTAGTCATTTATTGCAGTAGAGCAGTGCATTTGCGAAGCAAATGTGCTGCGATTGAAAGTAAACTGCTGCTCTCTCAACTGATAAACTGCGGCCCTTGCAACTGATAATAAACTGTGGCCTTCAGAACTGATTATAAACTGCGGCCTTCAGAACTGATAATAAACTGCAGCCTTTGCAACAGATATTGTAAGGCGGCCTTTAGAATTGATAAGAAACTGCGAATTTCGGAACTGATGATATATTGCAGCCTTTGAAACTGCGGCCCATTTTCGTAAGTGCTTCGATGGGATCTTAGGTATTGACCCAACTAAGAGATGAAAAGCGCACTGCTACAACGGCGTATTTCTCTTACCGATGTAATCGAGACATGAACTCTATTGCGGCCCCGCTTAGGTTTCTCGGTTCCCCTTAGGTTTCTTCAGAGACTTTGCACAATTGTTGGACCACAAACAGTGGAATCTTGCCCAACGCCCGCCCGGAAGATCGTAGATCGTTTAGATAACGAGTGACATGGGGTAGCAATCGATAGGAAGCGGGGCAGAGAAAACTAGGAACTAGAGTACATGGAAGATTAGTAGTAGAAAATGAAACCCCAAACCAGCGTGTAAAACCGACCCCAAGATGCAAAACGCAAATCCCCAATCTCCTAGCTTTTTGTTTCTTTTTCGCACCAGCTGATGATCATGGGGTGCTATAAGCGATGCAAGGTGAAAAATGAATTTGGCCGCATACATATAGATGGGATTTTCAGTGGGAAGCTGAGAGCTACAAGATGAAACATAATATCAAACACGTGGTAAGAATAGCAGGGGCGCCGCAAGGCAGCAGGGGAATACTGTTGGTGCCACGGCTTGTGGCTTGCCGTTGTCACTCCTCGTTGGCTGTTACTGATCCGTTCACCAAGTACCAGAGCCAAGTCTCCCAGGGCCTCCTCAAGCCAGACCCCCACCAGCACCGGGCAGCCAAGCAATTCCAAAAACTCTACTTGAGAGTGAAGGACTACTCTCCACCTAAAAAGGCAGAGCTCGAACTTCGCGCGGTGGTTCGCAAGCTCGAGCGGTCCAGAGCCGCCATGGCACTGCCTAGCGGCGGGGTGATGCAGTGGGTGGCCGCCCAAGTGCTGGGCGGCCCTTCGAGCGGGCTGCAGCTCGTGAAAGTGCTCAGCGACGAGGAAGTACTTGAGAGCCTTGACACGCCGCAGGGTTTCTTACTCAATGGAGAAGTGGGATGTGGTAAGCTGATGCTCATGGATATGTTTGCGCAGGCGTTGCCCTATGCCTCCAAGGGAAGATGGCACTATCATAACTTCATGCTCTGGGTGTACAGCGAGATCAACAGTGTGCAGCAGCAGCGGTACGCGGCCGAGGGACCCTGCAGCGAGCTTCTTTTGTTCGAGGTGGCGTGTACCATGATCCACCGGAACACGGTGTTGATCCTTGACGAGTTTGCGTTGCCTGATATAGCTGCCGCCAAAATCGTCAAGATCTTGTTCACGTTCTTTTTCCAACTTGGAGGCGTGCTTGTGGCGACGTCCAACCGCTTACCGGAGGACCTCTATGCCACCGATTTCAGAAAGAAAGAGTTCCGCAAGTTTTTGTCGGTGCTCGAGGCGCGCTGTCAGACCTTGGACATGGCAAGTGGGAATGACTATAGAGAGATTTTGAGTGCCGAGGGGCCCCATTCGAGCTTGGTTGTAAAGCTGAAGAGTAGCGGCGATCAATGGAACTCCTTGGTACTGGGCCACCAGGGGACCGTGGATTCCGTTGAGGTCTACGGCCGCCATGTTGTCGTTCCGTCTCACTCTGAGGGGACTGTATTTTTCGAGTTTGACTACATTTGCAGGGGCCTATTTGGACCAGGCGACTACATCACGCTCGCGTCAAAGTACAAGACGTTCATCATCGACAACGTTCCTGTTTTTCTGACGGCGATGCGGAGCGAGGCGCGGCGGTTTATTACCTTGCTAGACGCTATGTATGAATGCAAGTGTCAGTTGGTGCTTCGCACCGAGGTGGAGCCAGACAGCTTGTTCTTCCCAGAGGCTAAAGACATAGGGGACGATGCCATCAGCGACATGGAGGTGTTTGGTAAGACGCAGCAGGACATGATGTCGCCGTACCGTCCGAACGTGTCCACCTACGAGAACCGGAACGAGGAGTTTATTGAGCAGAGCCAGAACACGAATTTTACAAATACCAAGAAGTTCACGGGAGAGGACGAGAAGTTTGCGTACAAGCGAGCAGTGAGCCGGATCAAGGAGATGACGCAGAGCGAGCAGTGGAGTCGCAAAGAGTGGGAGCCTGTGGCCAAGGAGATGCGCGTGTGGGAGACGAGGCTGGAGGTGTTGCGTCTGATGGCACCCGTGGACGATATATTGCTCGACCGGCAGCAGGCGGCCCCAGGGTTTATGGACCGGCACTTCTGGTCGTTGGGAGAGTGGGGGACCCCGCGGAGATTGAAGGATAAGATTGCGTTGAAGTGGATCAGAGGTGGGCAGCGCGGGGAGGAGGCAACAAAGTAAAGCAGAGCTATGAGTGGTTTGCTTAAGGGTTGCCCAAGGATAATTTAGGCAAAAAAAAAAATCAGTATTTTCGGACACCAAACTTTAAATATTAAATCTAATCGAGCTTATTAGTTATTGAGAGGTTTTGAGATCGAAGATTTTGGGCCATATTTCAGAAGCAAATTGATCAGCCTGCAGAGACATGTTGTAAGACACTGGACAAACCATACCAATAGTAAAATTGAGCTACAACTCTGCATTATAAATTTTATTTAATTTCTTAACCTTCTCTAATTATGAAAAATTCAAACCTACATAAAGACCGCTAATTTATGGACTGCTAGTCCGCCTTTGTCGCCCCATACTTATTGCCGGCACTCGCTTACGCTCCCCGGTGCAAGGGCCTGCCGCCAGGCGACCCGCCCCGCTGGCAGTGCATATTCGGTAACACAGTGTTTGACTTGGCTGTGTAGCCACAAGCCAATACTTCTTCACCGCCCCATGTCAATACTATCTCCGCAGCGGCTCGTGAAACTCTCGAGCAAGCCGCACCTTGGTAACAGCTGGTACTTTGTCGCCGCAGCAGCGTTCGCCGTTTGCAACGAGCCTCAGGAGATCCCCAAGATCTTCCACATGGCGCTTCAGAAGTCGCCCAGTGCTGAGCGAGCCCTCCGGCTCCTGGAGCTCTCACAGAAGCTCTCAAGCAACGGCGAGGTGCCAGAGTCGCTTGAGAAGATGCTTGATTTGGCGGGGGAAAATGCGTCGCTGTATGTGGGCAAGGACCAGCAGCTCAAGATTGCCAGCCAGATGCGTGAGGGGTTGTTGAAAGGCGCGGCCCTCGGGGGCCTACCTAAAATCATCAACTCACTAACACAGCTCAAGAACGCGTCGCCGTTGGATTTGCGAGCTAAAGAGAACTTGAGAAAAAACGCAGGGTTGACCGTGGACGAGGAACGGGCTCGCGGAGAGCAGACGTGGAGCACGGTCTACGGCAAGATCTCGCGCCGCGTGAAAGGACAGCTCGACTCTGCGTATCCTGATTTATTGCTGTACGCCCTAGAACATGTTTACGCACCGCTTCTTTCGTTTGATGGTGTTTTGAGTGCCAACGAGGGCAGCTTGGTGGTGATTGCGTGTCTCGTGCCGCAGGACGTGAATCCGCAGTTGAAGGGACATTTGAGGGGAGCATTGAACAGCAAGGCGACGCGGGAGGAGGTCGAGAGCGCTCGGGAGTTGGCAATTGAGATCTCGACGTGGTGTGGCGTGAAGTTCAAGGATGAGATAGTGAAGCTCTAGCAGCGCATTGGCGTGGCCAGTGTTGTGCGACAAGAACTATCCAGCTATAAACCTTCCCACAACGTATCCAAAGACCCTACGCAATGTTTTAATATTCATAAGCAAATTGTAGTCAACGAAGGCAAGACTGATCTATATAAAGATAGGAAATGAAGAGTGAATTTGAGTCGATTGTCAGTGAGAATCGATCGAAGAAGTACCTAACGCGTCCGCTGAGAATGATGACGCACTGTCTCGCTCACGCTAGCCAGTACTTAAGGACTCCAACAGTACTTGGCAAAGCACTTCTTACAGGCATCACTCTGGGCCTGCCCCGCTCTCTCCTGGGACCGTCTGACCACAGCACAACCCACACAGTGGGCCCAGTCGCTGTCCTTGGCAAAGCTGTTCTGTGTGACCGAAGCAAACCCGTTGGCGATCATGGCGTCGCGGACGTCATCGTCGTACTGGAGCTTCAAAGTGTCGGTGTTCGAGGCAGAGGTGTACTCCGCGTTAGGAACGTAGACCACCAACGGCGGGGTGTGCTTGAGACCAGTCAAGTTCTTGGCCGAGCAGCCAAAGAAAGTAGGACGCTTGTTAAGGCCCTGCGACACCCAAGTCGCCTCGTCAGTAGGAACAGGTGGAAAAGAGTAGATGGACCCGATATCAGTGAACTGGCGCTGATACGTCTTGATGAGCGATCTGCCGGTTGGGTAGTTGTCGTCGTCCGAAGAACTGTCGAACGCAAATTGAATGTCGACCTTTCTCTGTGGAATCAACTGGGTGATCAATGGAATGTTCTGGCCGTCTTCGGCACCGTCGACAAGGTTGAGGGTCTCTCTGGTCGTAAGACGGCCGTGAGTACCGTAGTTCGAACCCTTGAAAGGATTTGGGTACACAGCCTGGTCCAAACCGTGCGCGTCAATAGCACTGATGATGCCACTGACGACGTCCTTGAGGATCCCGAACATCGAGGTGCCCTTCTCAATGTCCTCGGCAAGGTAGTTGAAGACGTCGGAGCTGCTGGCCATGATGAAGCCAGAGTTGTCAAAGCCCTGGATGCAGTGGTCCTGGGACCAAGGCTTGCCGTTGGTGACATTGGTACCAAGGTACTTGAGGTTGGTGAATTGGTCCGCGGTTGGGTCCCACGAGCCGAACTCGAACGGGTTGACCTCGATGTTGGTCAGGGTCGAGATATCGACAACCTCCTGGTCGTACTGGACTTGCGCCACAGAAACAGGGAATGGCATCTCTCCGTTGACAAACTTGTCGACGTTCTGGATGTCACTCCAGAGGACGTCTTCGCCATAAAACGTAGGGGTCTCGGTGAAGAACTTGTAGGAAAGAGCACGCAGCCACACGTCAATGAAACTCACCGGGAAACCCTGGGTGAACTTCTGGGACACATCGGCGGCCCAGTCGCTCCAATCAGCGGAGTCTTCCAAAACGTTCCAGCCGCCTGGGGCGTACAACGGGTTCTCAAGGTCCCAGATGTTGCCCTGGTCGAGAATCAGCTGGACGCTGGCCCAGTTGTTGGCCATCAAGGTGCCGACCATCCAGTTTCCGCCCGAGAGACCGGCAATGTAAGTAGTGCTCTCAAGGAGCCCGCCCAAGCCGTGCTCGAAAGCGCCTCTAGTATGGTTGTCGAGCGCAGAGAGCTGGCCTGCTCCCGTCAACATCGCACGGAACCCTCCGCCGGAGAACGAGAGCCCCACGCGGATGGTGTCCTTGGCAAGGATGTCAGTGTACTCCGAGGCATTGAGCTTGGCAGTGTACTTCAAGAAGTCACGAAGCGAGTTCTTGGTGTTGGCGTCTCGCTTGGCCAACCACAGCGTCTCGCTTGGACTCAAGCCGTTGGCCTGGCGGAGGAACTGCGCGTTGGCTGGACACTTGACGCGGCTTGGTGGGTAATGTTGGCTCGGGCTGATCGCCAAGGCCTCGGCGACTAAAAGGAGAATCCAAAGGTAGAGCATAGCGTTAGACGACGCGGGCCATGCTGGAGGCGGGTCTGACAATTTATATCACATATTCTACTGTCCTCTGCTGGCCTATACTGGCCCACCTGGGTCTTGCCTAACTGATTTGGGGCAGCATGCATGTCTTGGGCCGAGTTAGGCAGCGGTACCTGCCGGACACGTATAGTCGGCACACGTCGTGCCTACAGAAGCGGCAAGGCCACGGGATTTACGGTGCTAGATCTTGCCTTAGTCTTGAATTAAGCCGGATTGGGGACGCCTTAGAACGTTGCCTTGAGAACTGGGCACCCGCGAGCGACGTTCCGAGTCAGCGGTGTGTCAGGATGCCCTAGCTTGGTCCAGCTTGGCCCAGCTTGGCAGGGCTCAGCCGGACTGCGTATTTTTCGCCCTATTTTGGAACGCACCCTTCAAACGCACCACCGCCTATGCTGAATTTGGCTATTATCTCAAACGCACTACCGGAAAACTTTGCCCAAAAACTGTGAAATTCGGCAGCCTAGAAATCCATGGCTCGATAAGCAGCCTCTCGAGCCCTGCAGGTAGACTCGCTTACTGTGGCATTTATGTGGCCTCGTGTGGCTTTGCTTAGTCTTTGCTTGGACTCTGCTGTAGGGCCGGTGATGTCTTCAAGGCACTAGCGTGCTCCGTGCTAACTGCGGCTGTCTGTTTGAGGTGCCCAGCACTAATTAGTTTGCCAATCAGGTAAAGCGCTTATAGCCCCTTGACTTCCTTGCCTGACAGGTGGAGAAGCATACTGGTGGGCAACGGTGGAGCCACGCTCGAACGCAGTCCTCTGCACTTGCCTCTGCACGTAGTAATCGGATGCCACGCCGATGCCACGCCGATGCAAATCTGGCACTACGCGCGCCAAGTGAAATTTGATTTCACGTTTTGTCTTGAAGTAGTTCTAGAATCAAATTTGACCTGCAAGATAACAAAGAGCCGCGAGAATCATCAAAGTGTGGCTCTCTAGCTGTCATATGCGTTCAAGCTGGCCATCTCCAAGTCAATTTCCAGCCAACTCACTCCAGCCAACTCACACGGTCCCAGTGTGCGCGGCAAAAGAGTTGATTTCTGGTGTCGACCATTGCGCGCGGACCAACGTGTCGGCCAACTGTTTCGACAACTGATTGTGGCCCACTTTAGGACTCTGGCTTTGCGGCTGCATTTTTGCAAGTGAAATTCTGTCAAACAAAGTTTATGCATTGTACGCGAAAATTTCCAGCTGTCGCCAAGGCCCGCAACAATCCCGGTATCTGATCCGTATTGTCCATTTTTAGCAGTTGATCCATCAATCATGCTCTTTGAATTCGGGAAAAATCGTGGTGTAAGCCTATATTCTTCTGCAGTGCCTGTTACCTACTGCCTTACTGAGGCCACACAACATCGAAACCCCGATGAGAACTTCTACGGTTTGCAAGATTTGATTGTGTATGATTGTTATGTACATGGCAGTGCACTACTGCCAGATTCTAATGAGGCTTTCTTTGTTTACTTGTTGGAGGTTTTTAGCAACAGACTGGCAAAACCAGGATGCTGCGTTGGCACGTCGCGATGAGGCAGTTCAGCAGCACACTGTCAAAGCCAGGATGTAACGATGAGGCAGCCCAGCAGCACTCTGTAGTGAGATGTAAAAATGTAATCACCTTGCTGACCACTCCCAAATTTTAGGGTGAGCAGAGCGAGGAGGGTACTACCGAAAGCAACGCAGCTACGCTGGTGAGCAAAACAAGAAAGCTACTGCCAAAAGCCTAACGCAGCAAGGCCTAACGCAGCAACGCTGCCTCGCTTCGCTTGCCAGGCAGCTGCTTAGTAGTCCTCCTTCGGCGCAGTCCACACCCTTCTGGCCAACTCGTAGATCCCCGGCCCCAGGGTCTCCAACTCGTACACCCCGTACAACGCCACCGCCGATCCAAACATTAAGAGTCGCATCGCGTACGTGTGCCACACGCCGTATCTGCGCTTTGGAATGTAGTCGGTGATGCACAGCTGGAATCCCGTGTGGCAGTGCACCACAAGAAGCGACGAGAACAACGCATCCACCAAGGGAAGATCGACGTTTGCCACAAACGGCACAATGGTCAATGGCACGAGGGCCACCCCCACGGCACGCTCGTACGTCCAGTGGTATCCGCCATGGAAGTAGTTTGGCTCCGGATGCACGTAGGCGTCGTTCACGGTGCCCACAATGTGGCCCGGCGGCTGTTCCACCAACTTGAACTTCTTGAACG
This sequence comes from Saccharomycopsis fodiens, assembly GCA_002564235.1. Taxonomy (NCBI): domain Eukaryota; kingdom Fungi; phylum Ascomycota; class Saccharomycetes; order Ascoideales; family Saccharomycopsidaceae; genus Saccharomycopsis; species Saccharomycopsis fodiens. The sequence goes on along the minus strand of JNFV01000005.1, from coordinate 667,388 downwards.
AGAGTTTGGCTTGCGGAGTAGTGCTCACGCACCTTATTCCGAGCCTGGCCCAGCGGCTGAGTCTCAAAGTCCGGCCGAGCCCGAGCCCCGCTGCTTTGATGCCAATCATTTCGTCCCTCTGCTTCTACCTATAAGGGCAGCTCTAGAAATTTTTGGCGTAAGCACAGGCGGGTAGCCCCACCGCGGGGCGGCCGAGCGTACTCAGATCGCCCGTATCGGTGCGTCTGGAGTGGACGGGGGGAGTGGAAAAACTTGTGGAGGCGTGAAAAACTTGTGGAGGCGTGGAAACTTGTGGGAGGCGCAGAAGCTACAGGAGCTCTGTCAAGTCACACAGTGCCACAAGCGGACGCTTAGACCTTTGTCAATTTGTTGCCTGTGGATAGACCGTTGGCAATCTGTTGCCTGCGGTTAGACCTTTGTCTGCTACTGCCCTGCTACTGCCCTGCTGCTGCCTGCTGCCTGCTGCCTCCCACTTGGGCACCTTTGAAACAAGTGCGGCTGCCCCAACAGCTTATCTCAGACTTGCCTGACCTGGTCTAGCCTCCTTGCTGTACTCACAAAGTAACACAGGCTCACCTGTAGCAATTACGAGCTCTCTCGGGCTGTTCCGGCACCAGGGGTGCTTCGCCTGCGGTCAGGTTTTTCACCGTGTAGCGTGCCCGCTAGAATTACAGTTTGGGGGTCGGCAAAGGAGATGGAAAAAAGATTCTAGGGGAATTCAAGAGAGGCTAACAAGTAGAAATAATAAACTCTTAATAGGCTTTACTCTCTACAGGCACTACTCTTAACAGGGACCACACTTAACAGAGGCACAACCGAGATTGCTCGACTGTTCCTGTTAAGTACTGACACTCTGCTGTGCCGCTCGCGTGCCCAGGCGGGTGCCAGGCGGGCGCCCTATTGATGCATAGAGTTGGGCCGGCGCTGCATGAAACAGAAGGGCAGCAACATAGAAAAAACAAACCTAGACTCGGCATCTGAGGAGCCTTGTTCGTTGCTGCCCTGAGCAAGACTACGATGTTGGTGGCAGGCCCAAAGATTTATTGGGCCGTTGCTTGGACCTCCCCGGCCCCCGCCTGATTGCGGTAAATTAGCTCCACGCCCATAGAAAGTTTTTTGCCGAGATCACACGGCAGCCAGCACAATGCGTCAACAACGTGAGTGAACACCGGTTATGAGGTGGGGGGCCCAAAGTGGAAAAGCAAGAGTAGCGAGCAGCATAATATTCCACACTACAGGCAGATGGTAGCAGAGTGAATCGTAGGCCTGAAAAATCTCGCGTCTTTTCGTTCCTTGCTTTGCCCCCTTGCCGCCTCCGGCGGTTTGTCCGCTTGCCATTAGGCGCAATTAGAGTTTGACCCTTGATTCGACGCTGCGTCAGGGCTGCACTGATCGGCAGACAATCTGAGAATGTAGGAGGCGGCGAATTCAAGGAGGGCCGCTAAATCTCTGATTCCAAGAGATATTTTTCTTGTTAAAAAAGGATTGGGCATGGGTTTGCAAAAGCGTCCTACTGCAGAAATTTGTACTCTTCTGGACAAGCCCGTCTTATTTGCTGGCCGCTCCCATTTGAGTATATTGATGGAGTAACTCCAGCGTGCATGCGTACCCATGCATGGTGCGCAGAGAGTGCAGTTTGGCCAAACCCACATCCATGCCAACTGGCACCGTTTCATTCCTGTTCTATCACCTCTTATATCCAACCCCCACTCTGCACGGCAGCACACCACCGCCTTGCCCAGTATCCAGCAATCACCACCACACACAGCAGCTCACCACTTGAGTTCCTGACTTCCTCCGCAACCTTGTTTCACCGCCGTTGCCGAGTTTTCGTCCCCAACAATCACCGCAAAACAGGAGCCCCAGCACCGTTTACATCTCCCCCCATCACCGGCCACAAACATTCACCAACCCGCCCAACATGGCCCTTACAAGATCCGACCCCAAGCTCGTCACGCTCCACTACCGACCCGAGGCGTACCGGCGACGCAACCCCGGCAAGAACGAGCTGCCCAAGAAGCCGCTTCCAAAGTCGCTCTCAGAGTCGCCGACCACCAGCAGAACCCGCGTCCTGAGGGGCCCGATCTCGCCAAAAGCCTTCTACAAATCGCTGTTGTTCTCGAGCAGACCGTCAAACCCGTTCACCCTCAAGTACAAGCTGAGTGCCGGCGCCGCCGACACTCTCGGCCAGCTCCTGGCGATGCGCGAGTTCCGCGTTGGCGACGAGGACAACTGGGTGAAAGACGCCACCTCGGTCGCCGCGACGTTGCAGCACTACAAGACGCTCCAGGCCGCGGTCCAGGCGCGCAAGGCTAGTCTTCTTCAGCAGTCGCTGCTGGACTCGGAGCTGGGTTCCAAGTCGGAGCCCAACAGCGTGACTAGCAAGGCCACGACCAGGACTCCCCGCACGAACTACGGATTGGCGCAGGCCGAGGAGCCCGAACTCGCGGCACAACACCAACAGCTCCAGCCTGAGCTCATCCATGAGAGGCTCCTGCACCGAAAAGATCGCCGCGCCAGAAGGGCCGTCGAGGTGGGCCACTAAGAGGTGGGCGGAAAAAAAAAAAATACTAAGCCATGAGGGTTGACAGGACTCGAAAAAGAGGCGCACTAGGAGCCTCTTCTATTGTTAAAACCCCCGCCACGCAACCACTTCACAGGTTTCTCGTTTTCCACTCACTCCTTTCCCACTCTTTTCGGCATTCTTTACGTCCACTGCTTGCTGGGTGCCAATCTCCATTGGAGACGCCGCACCACGGCCCAAAACTTACTCATCTACATTTACACATCACCACTCATATGAATTTTATAAATCAATAAAAAAAAACCGCTTGTTTGAAGCCATAGATAGACGGGCCCCTGAAGCTGCCACTCCCAGCCGCCGCCCCATGGGTATTCATTACCCTACCTACTGCCTATCAAGAATTCAACTGCACTGCTATAACGCTATCCACAATGAAACCAGTTACTTCGGTAGGTAACGGCTCCCACAACTCCATCTAACCCCCACTAACCCCAGCCCGTAAAGGCGTACTTCTGCACGGTTGTCTCCGCGTTTGGCGTGGTCATCCTTGGCGTCTTGGGAATACTCTTCAACCAGGGCCACGAGGCCCTCATGGGGTCCACCTCGGCCCCAGAGGACGGCGTTGCGTAAGTAAACTACTGAGTGCAGGATTCTGCCAGAAATGGTGCCCAGCAAATACTAACATCAGTGTCTCCCACACGTTATGGGGCGCGGCCTTTGTGTACTTGTTGTTCTTGGTCTTCTGCGGGTTCCAGATTGTGGTGATCAAGAACAACTCGAGAATCCAGCTCTGAAATGGCAACCGCATAGCGAGGAAATGAGGAGTTTGGCGAAAGCACATACTGAAGAAAACCACAGAAGAAGAGTGTCGGAGATCGAGCTGGGTGCTGGCCGGGTGCTAAAACTACGACTAGCCGCTTTGGAGTCTGATAAGTAGTCCAACTATGATTGACTGCGTTCATAACAAGAAGTCGATCCTTTAACGGCCAATGAATGGAAATTAGTTCAAATTGTGTACTGCGAAGGAGGAGAATTTGCGAGTAGCTCGAGAAGGAAAGGAAACAGAACGACGAGTGTAGAAACGTAGTCGAGATACAGCGATTCAGCAGTGGTTGTAGTCAAAAAGTCCAGCCTACTGATAAAAGTAATGAGTACATTGTTGAAGTGAGTCGACGCAACCTTCTAAGATAGCGAGGTCTATGCCTTGTGGCTACGTCCAAAATTTCGCCAATGCCAAGATAAGCGAGTGCTTAGCGAGTGCTTACCACAAGAGTGCCACCATCAATAACTAGTAGAACACACAGAGGGAGTCCGTCAATCGCTGGTCTCGTCCGAAATCGGAGCTACACCGCCGCAGCACTGGCGAGCGACAGCGAGACAGTACGGTGTTGCTCTTTAGCACTGGCGAGCGATAGCAGTGCACTCACAAAATCGTGGGTTACACCGCTGTAGCAGTGTATTGGCGAACTCCGCCACTGCACTGCTAACTACGCCTCTGATGTTGAATGTAAATTAAATGAAAGAACAGAACCGCCTACTCCTTGCTCGGGTCGAAGTTGGCTAGCACTTTTTTGTCTGGTATTGTCTCGTCCCCCACCTTGCCCGCCGGCACCGCGCCAGCAGCACCAGCAGCAGCGTCCTTCGCGGCACCAGCAACAGCATCCTCAGCGGCAGCGCCGGCAGCACCGGCGGCCGCACCTGCCTTCTCGCCAGCGCCGGCAGCACCGGCGGCCGCACCTGCCTTCTCGCCAGCGGCACCGGCAGCAGCCTTAGCGCCAGCAGCGGCCTCCTTAGCAGCTCCCTTGACACCCTTCCCCGTTGCATCTTCCAACTCTGGGTCCAATGCCGGGTCAGCCAAACCGTCCACCTCATCCAACCCTTCAGGCACCTTGGCCTTGCCGCCGCCGACCTCCTTGCCAATCACCGGCTTCGCTCCGCCAACCTGCGGCACAGGCTTCTCCTCCGGGAAATCGTCCACATCGGCCCCGCTCCAGTCCACAATGATCTTGCGATGCCCCGTCATGTCGGTGTTCTTCATGATGTCCATCTTGTCGGCGTCCCACTCACGCAGCACGTCCTCAAAGCCCTCGGCCCAGATCTTATCGTAGATCTCGCGCAACTTCTCCTCCTCCTTCTGCTTGGCCTCCTCCTGGGCCATCCACTCCATGTGCTTCAAGTCGTCCGACGACGGCTCGTAGATGTGCCAGATCACGTAGTGCGGCAACCCGTAAACCAGGTAGCCCATCTTCTTCAGCAACTTGCCGAACGCCTCGGTCTCAGCGTGCTTCTCGAAGGAAAACGCAGGGAAGTGGGAGCCGGTGCGGAACACCTTGGCCTTTGAGAGAATCGAAACTCCGCCAATCCCGTCCAACGGCATCTCGACTTCGGGGTCGCCGTAAGGGTCACGGAGATACGCCAAGTGGGGTCTCCACGTCGAGTACTCCACGTACCCCTCGACGATCACCGCGTCCTCGTCAAGAGTGTTTGCCAACTGCAACCCGCCGTCGGACTCCTGCCACGAGTTGAGGTCGTAGGGCTGCTGGTTGCCGAGCCAGTCGGGCAACGGCCGCCACACGTTGGGCACAATCACGTCCTTGTCGTGGTGCATAAGGTCTTCCAAGATCTCCCCGGGCACAGTCTCGACATCCGCGTCACGCCAGTACACCCACGAGTGCTGCGGCTTGACCGCGACGGTCCACAACCAGTTTCTGGCTCTCGCCATCAACTTGCGGCGAGGCCCCTGCGCAGCAAAGCCGTGACGGTCGCTGAAGCCCTGGCCAATCAGCTGGCCAAAGTCTTTCTCGAAAATCTCAATCTCGCCGAAGCGCATCTTCGGGTCGGCGTCGGTCTGGACCGCGTTCAATTGGGCCTTCAACTCCTCCATCGTGTCGTCCGACGAGTCACTCACCAAAAACGCAAGATCAATGAGGTTGTGCGGGTACGTGAGGTTCTTCATGTGGGTAAAAAACATGGGCAAGTGCGCCGAGGCGTCTCTGAGCGGCACGCAGAAGAGCACGCGGTCCTCCTGCTGCCAGCCGTCGGCAAGCCCCTGGGAGTCCATGAGATCGTAGAACGTGGTGTTCTCCACGTCGTCGAAGTTTGGCGTGTAGTACGCGTTGAAGAAGAGGATCTTCACGAGGAAAAGCACCGCCGTTAGTATCCCAACAATAGGCAACTTCAGCCGCGCCTGGCGCGCGACATTCGCCTGGAATTTTGAGTCGAAGTTCATGGAAAGCGGTTATTGAGAGAAGTGAACGGATGAGCTAGATCGTTGCTCTATTAAACAGTAGGAGTGTCTGTGTTTGTGTGGTTGTGCGCTGATGGTGCACGATGGATCTTGTGCACTGTCAATCGCCGACTGAATATGTCCGCAGGGCCCAGAAAAGTGTCTATGTCGTTGGGGACCAAGCGCAGTGATTGCCACGGATTGCCTGCTTGTTTGGATGGCAGAATCTAAAAGCGTGCCAGGTTGCTGTCAAATGCTATGCGCGGCACTTATTAATCCACCTCAGTTCGATCTCTCAAGAATAACGCTTGGCTTGGGATCTCAAATACGCACTGCGTGTGAAAATGATCCACCGCATGTTTTTTCCGGGCCGGGTAGCTTGCAGGGGCGGCCGCGTGAATCTGACTCTGCGGGCCACCTACGATCGGCGCCTTATCTAACCTAATCGAGAGGGGGACCACTTGTAACACCTTGCCGGGAAACCGAGACGGCTCCTAACAAATACACACTCAGCACGCATAGAGCAATATCTACGGCAGAAACAAAAACGCCTCTCATGTTCTTTCGTATTGCCTGTGAAACGAGGCACACACTGCGCACCACGCCACAGTCTTCTGTGGTTACCCTCCTGGATCTTGGAATTCACCTCCTTCATGGGCCGCGCCCGGTTGCGCGGTGCGCGTAGCAAGGTGTCGGCGGATGTCAGCTAGCGTGCGAACGAGATTTTCTAATTTTTTTCCTGTGTTGTTGTTATTTCTTCTTTACCACGAACCTGTTACTCGTCGTAAACCACCACACACCCGTGATTTTCGACCGTAACAAAGCCATATTCATTTAGGTGAGTACTAACCCAGTCTGCTTGCTGTTTTTGTGGGTCGCCGGCGAGCCCCAGTGCCCGGAAATCAGGCCAGCTGGCAGTGATTCGTTCTAAATTTAGAACGGGGCAAGGGTCGGAAGATATCGTCACCCTGGGCCAGCACCGCGGCGGGGCAAAGGTCGATGGCAAGGCGAGCCTCTCCACTACTGAGCTACCTTGTTTTCTTGTTGTGTTCTGCGCTGGCCTCCCGTCGCCATTGATTGCTAAGGCCACCGTGCATGAGCAGATCGACTTTGCCCCTCCCCTATTACGCAGGAGGCCCAGGCAGCCGCAGCCAACTGACAGGCGGGCGGGCGCCCACCGGCCTGGGTCGCATGTGTGCAGCCAGAAAAACCGTGCAAAAAAAAAAACAGCTCACCGGGTTTTCTCTTTAAATATATACTAACAAGCAGCATAGAAAATGGTCCCTCCAGCCGCTGAGATTAGAAGAAAGTTGGTCATCGTCGGAGATGGTGCCTGCGGTAAGACCTGCTTGTTGATTGTGTTCTCCAAGGGCACCTTCCCGGAGGTGTACGTTCCAACCGTGTTCGAGAACTACGTCGCCGACGTCGAGGTCGACGGCAGAAGAGTCGAGTTGGCGCTTTGGGATACTGCCGGCCAGGAGGACTACGACCGCTTGAGACCGTTGTCGTACCCAGACTCCAACGTCGTCTTGATCTGCTTTGCGGTCGACTTGCCAGACTCGCTCGATAACGTCCAGGAGAAGTGGATCTCCGAGGTGTTGCACTTCTGCCAGGGCGTGCCAATCCTCCTTGTCGGCTGCAAGTGCGACTTGAGAAACGACCCTTCGACCATCGAGAAGTTGAGACAGTCGTCGCAGCAGCCAATCTCGTCTTCCGAGGGCCAGTCCGTCGCCGACAAGATCGGCGCCCAGAAGTACTTGGAGTGCTCGGCCAAGACCGGCCAGGGCGTCAGAGAGGTGTTTGAGAGCGCCACCAGAGCGTCGCTAATGTCGAAGATCAACAAGCCAAAGCTCTCCAAGAAGAAGTGTACCATCTTATAATCGGGGAGGTGCGTGCGTGATCCACAGTGGAGGTTTGTTTCTTTGTTGTTCTATTAGATGTTTAATTTAACAATACTATAGCTTTATTTTGCAGTGTGTAGCAACAGCAGCGAGCCAGGCGATCTACAACAGCCGGCGCTGTCAGTTGTAATTTTCCGGGGGTCTTGTTTGGATTCTGAGACCTGCCAAGAGTCGTGGATAGGCATTACATCAACGGTGACAAAGGCCAGCCCAAAAAAATCAAATTTATTTGGAGAATGATAGATGCCTTGATGAAAATACGGCATTCTATAGTCAACCCACTTGTATGCCAATAGGATATTGGACTCACCCGTCTAACAGTGCACCGCCCCGTTGCGGCTTCGAATCGGGTGATTGTTGTGCAGGACTGTACACCTGTCTTTAACCGGGGCGATGCCAAGGTTGGAAATCACAATAGCGCAACACCCTACAACTTGTTCATTGCAAAATTTGCAAAACTGGTTTGGATACTCACTTCCAGTGGCCTACGGTACGTGAGCCTATTCAAATAATCCTGCCCAGACTGGATGCTCCAAAGAAGCTTTGAAAATAGCTGTGTGATCCGCCCATGGCCTTGACCAGGACCCGCTTGACCGAGGCTTGCAGCCGCCTAGCCGCCGCCTGGACCCGCCCAGACTCTCTTGCTAAAAAGCACATACGTTACGAGCCCACGCAGATGCTATCAGGCAGACGAACAGCGCCAGACAGCGACCACGACAGAACCAAAGATGTCGGCAGCCATATATTTTGTGGCCTTAATAACGCGAGATGTGAGTTGCTTGGATGCGAGCTTCCAGTGGAAAGAAGGGTCATGTTTAGTTGGAAGACGTGTCGTTGGAGGCAGCCGAACCGCACTGCTGCTGTCGCAGCAGACCACTCAGTGCTAACTATCAAATACTAATTACAGAACCGACCATTGCACATCCAAAAGTTTTCACCCTATGACAAAGCAGATGAAACTACCAACAGCGGCACTGCCAGTTCCCACGCCAACGCGAACGAGCTCTTGAAATACAATTTTCTCTCGAACATGGCCCTCGACGTGTTCTCCTCGGTGTTCTACGAGCCGGGCTCCATCGACCAGTCCTGTGCGCTCTTGTTTGTACAAGATGGGATTTCCGTTTATGGCTACGAGACGAACACTGGGCTCAAAATTGTCATTGGCACGGCGACGCGCGGGGAAAACCTCGGGAAACAGTTGGATGGGATCTTCAAGAACATCCACAAGGCGTACTTGCGGTTGATCTGCAACCCGTTCCAGCCGCTTGATGAAAACTCGTTGATCAGTAGTAAGCGATTGGAGAAGGCGATAATTGAGGTGGTGAGTGTGTGGAATAGTCAGTAGCTAGCCGCTAGCAGCGCATTTGGTGATACCAATGTGCTACGGTAGCTGAAGCATGGGCAACCCGACACAATCAGACACTCAAACCGCTCCCCAACACCGTTTCCAACACTACGTCACTCTCCGCTACAGTTCTAATGCACGCCATAAATGATTTTTTAATGTAACTAATTAGTTTTAGGCCAGCTGGGGCAGGGACTTTGCAGGAAACCAATTGCAAAAGCAGAGCACCGTCGAAACAGATGCACGTTCTCTGCTGACGCAGCACATTGACTTCGTCAGTAAACTGCTAACTGTCGTCACTCACAGCCTGACTGTTCACGCTTGGCGCGGTTGTGGAGCTCCGTCTGCCCATGCCCAACCCCCATTTTGGTATCAATTTCGATGCCTTGCTGGTCTTCTCCACCATCGGCGCAACCTCGTCGTCCGAGTTTCCGTTCGAATTGTCTGTGTTGTCCGACGCAAGCGAGGTGCTCAGGTCTTTCTTCGCCGCGAGCACCGGATCAGCCCCCTCCGGCTTCGACTTGGAGAATGAAAATATGCTCTTGCGCTTCTTCTGGGGCGACGCAAGCTCGGCAGAGGGTTCGTTGCTGTTGGTGGTGATGAACAACGGCGAGCTCGCAGCTTTGTCTTTGTCTTTGTTTGAGCGGAAAAACATCATGCGATTGTTGACCTTTGGAGTGGTGTCGGCATCGGTGTCGAACGATTCACTGTGGCGTTGGTCGTAAGGCGCACCGTCAACCCTATTTGCATTTGGTGGACCTCCAACAAGATTAGAGTGTGGCAATCCATTGGAAACGGTGTTCGGTGCGATACTGCTCTCTTGATTGACACCGCCCCTCAACCCATTGTTTCTATTGAGATGGAACAACGACCAACTGTTCGCCGGTTCCTTGGACTCCGCCAAGCTCTCCGACGTCATCACAGACTCGCCGTCGAACGGACCTGCCTTGAAGAACGACAGCAGCAGCTGGTTTGAATGACCCCAGAAATTGTTGCTGCTGTTGGTAAACTGGATCTGCGCAGTGTGAAACGACTGCGGCACCAGCGATCCGCTGTTCACACTGCCGCTGCGCACCCTGCTTGGCGCCATGAACTCGCCCAAAAAGCTCTGATCGTTGCCGCCAAAGGCGGCGTCCCCCACCTGGATGGTCGGCAATCTTCCTTCTCCGCTCAGCCGGCCAAAAAACTTGCTCGTTTTTGGCTCTGGCTCCTGCTTAGCAGCGTGTTTCTTGCCAAAAAACTTACTGCCACTGTTCTCAAAGGTATCACTACCACCACTGACGCCTCGCGAATGCAAGCTGTTCGTCACCATTTCTGTGCCGTTCTCCACAACAGTATCGTACACACCTCCATTTGAGGAAACACTCAGCTGCTTGCGGTTCGTAAATAAGCGCTTCGGTGACAATGCCTGAGCAATAGTATGCATATTGCCATGCACGGGCTTGTCCTCGGCCTCGCTGCCGAAACTCAACTCGTTGCTACCGCTCAGCGAGAACTCACGACTGTGCTCCGGCCGCAAGCTGTCATCGTCCTGCGGACCGTTTTCGAAGTTGTAGCGCAATTTCTTCATATCCTCCAACAAATCGTCGCTTAACACGTTTTCAATCAATGTCTTGGGCAAAAACGCCTCCACCGCCGGCGTCTCGCCGTGTGCTTCTTCGTAACTCGTCTCGTACAGCACAAACGGGTCCGCGCTGCTGGCACGTGTGTCGGCCCCGTTGGCGCGGGCGTCAAAGTCTACACTGTTCCAGAGCCCAAAATTCAGGTACAGCCCCGTCAGAGTCACCAGCTGTTGGGGATTGAAAAAGCCGGAGCCGCTGTATTGCGGCGGTGTTCCAGGAAACGGAGACAACAGCCGCATCTGAAGTTGTTGCTGCTGCTGGCGCTCGCGCTCACTGGCGGACTTGTTGATGCTGTCCAACGTCTTCTCGAGCTTCTGCTTCGTCAACTCCTCGAGGGTCTCCTTGGTCGCGTGCAACTTGCTGTACGCCGCCTGGCAGTTGTTGACCTCCTGCGCCTGGTCCTCGTGCCATTTAGCCTCGAGTTTTTCATCCGTTTCAGCCACGGTCTTCAAGCGCAAAGCAAGGTTTGAGTCCACCTCCGCCAATGCCGTGAGGGCATCTTTACCCTGCTCAGTGAGTAGACCATCCTCTTCCGTGCCATCATCGAGCTGCTTGAGAAGCGCCACTATCTCACACCGCTTCTTGTCTACGGTCTTTCGTTCGATATTCGCCTTTTTAGCCTTCTCTTCTAAGAGCACCGTCTTCTCCTGCAACGCCCGCTGCTCAGCGTTCACAGTCTCAAGCGTCTTCTTGTGCTCAGCGATGCCGTTGGTCTGGCCGGAGCCTATCAGCATCCGCTGCTGCTCATTGGCTCTCAACTTTTCGTCCCACAACTGCATCTCGTCCTCCATTGCCTGCATGTTACGTGCCGCCGCCTCAATTGCTTGCTCCACATTTTTAAGTTCCTTGCGACAGTACCTGCTGTTTTCCTCGAGAAGCTTGCCCTCCAGCTTGATGCTCTGCCGCATCCGGTCACCCAGCTTCTTGGTGTCGCGCTGCCGATCGCGGTCCTTCTTTAGCTGCTCAATGCGATCACTGTGCTCCTTTTCGGCCTTCCGCTGCTGCTCCGTGACCTGCTCCAACTCACTTTGGCCCTGCTCGAGCTGCTCCTTGAGATGATCGATTTCCGCTATCCGCTTCTTCAACTGCTGCTCCGCATCTGCCTCAAGATTGCTTATGGACAGTCGGAATGGAGTTGGCCCACCGCTAATTGTGTTCCTATGTCTAAACTTGGCCGGCGCGGTGTCGGAAGTGAGGGCCGCCACAATGTTGTACGGACTCTCCTGCTCGACGGCCAGCGCGTGGCTCTTTAGCGTTTTGACATACACCGTTAGGGACTTGGACTTGTAGTTTGCGCCCGTGATGGCGATGAGGTCTATCTGGTAATGCGTGTCCGGCGCAAGCCCGTTGAGCACGCACTGGCACTGCGTGTGGTCTGCAATTCCCACTGTTGTTAGTAAGCTGTTAGATGGCCAAGGAAGACAAAAGATGTAAATTAAAAGGGGAATCATGGCTATTCCCGATGTAACCGAGATAAATCATTGAGATTTCCGAACCAGTAGTGTTCCTCATGAAAGCACACTGAACTCCCAACTTTTACATTCCCATTTCCAATTCTTTTCCCCTTTCCATTGATGCCCTCCCCTGTCTGACTACTACTCACCTTCCACGCCGTTCAAGTATAGCTTGTAGTGATTCCCCAGGCCGCGCTCTAGACTCTGCTCCCACTGGATGTGCAACTGGGACGCCCCGATCTGGGCCACTGCCACCACGGGAACCCGAGGGATCAGGATATTCAACACCCGCACAAGCTCGTCGACTCGGACCCCATATATTGTCACGAGACGTCGCACGAGCCACGCCATCGCGGCCGCGAGGGACACGATGTAGCCGATCATTGGTGGGAGAACCGCATCAAGCTGGAAAACATTATACATGGAAGGCGGTCACCTGACTTGGACGGCAGATGTGGAAGAGATTATGAAAGGTTTGCGGTACCAATTGATGTTTTTTTGAGCCATACGCGTTACAGTTGATTCAAAAAGACCATCGCTACTACATTCGATGATTCGAGGTTGTTCAGGTGTAGTCTTGAGTATTCCCCATGTTGGTTGCATGCCACTCTATGCAGGTGAACACGAGATGATTCAACGCTTTTGGAGGTGGCCCCAGAGCTTAATGGCATAAAATAAACAAGTTGAAAACAGTACCATTCAGATTCTAGAGCTTGCTAGACACTGAGTAACTACTTGTTTTACTCAAATATCCCAATTTATAATGCTTTCGCGTGGGGCTAATTCTCCTGAGGTAAGCATTTCCGGGTAACTTCCAAAAGCTCTACTGGTCAGCCGCGACGTATAATTGAAGACCCGTCAAAACGTCGTCTTACGCCCTACATCACCCATGGCTACTGATGAAATTATCGCCGCAGCAGTCGAGAGACCGCTCGCGTTCAAGAACCCAAACTGGAAGATGCCGAACAGAAGAAGCAAGCCGACGCGACAGTTGGTCACCGACGAGCAGAAGCGGTTGGCTTCGTTGGATCCCCCGTTGAAAGTGGACGCCGTGACGTATTTCCTGGTGGAGGCGTACCCGTCGCTCAAGCCAAAGAAGCACTATTGTGATATCACGGGGTTGAAGGGCAACTACAAGGTGCCGAGCAGCGGGTTGCGGTTCCACAACAGTGAGGTGTACGATATCATCAAGCACATGTCGCAGGGCGTGGACCAGCAGTACTTGGAGTTGAGAAATGCAAATGTTATCATTAAATAGACGACTGACAGCGCCTCGAAGACGAGCCGGTGCTTGTTATTTTGTTTTGATCTCAGTTACTCTCGGTGCTCTCACTCTCCCAATGTTTCCCTGCGTTCGTTGAATGAACTGATCTCCTTCCAATTTTTCGCCTTTCTTGCTGTCACATTCCGACGCCCGCGTGTGTTTGATTCAACCATATGCTGAGACACAGCAGGCTTGTGAAGAGAATGGTCACGCGGTTTTGTCAGGTTCCGTGCGGCTCAAAAACAAAGTGGCAGCTCGCCTTCTCCTTGTTGTTACTCAGTTAATCACAGCTGCTTCCCAGCAAGAAAAGCGGAGAGCTTGGTTCAAACTTGAGATTGCGAGTGAGCGGGTGATTACAGTATTGCGGCCTTTGAGCTCAAGGTTAAAGATGTACAATCAATGGCGGGACTTCAGTGCGCCAATGCCATGCAGCTATAATATGTATCTATGCACTCACAGCTAAGAGGGCACAGCGATGTCATGCGGACAACGTCTTTCGCGGCCTCTCAAAGTGCAGTTGTGTTTCGGTTAGGATTTTGCGCCGAGTCACTTCCACTGCTGCATTTAAGACTGTTCCAGGTACAGTGCATAGAGTGCACTTACTGGGGTATAGGCAGAGTGATCGGGCCTGGACATCAAAAGCAGCGGCAGCCAGCCATTTTATAGGCCAAACAAGCAAACGCTCAAAGATTTTGTAGATCACGGATTGCACATGTGGCTGCTCAAACAGTAGAAAACTTACATCGGTGGCGTCTTGCCTGTCTAAGACTTTAGATGCCCTGCTGTAATAAACTGCTCTTTACTACCCTGGAGAATGCCGGCAGCACAAATTGCTCCCAATGAGGCACGGCGATCCGTTCTGAAAATCGGCTTCCCGTTTTGTTTAATTACTACCACTCACTCTGACTGAAAACACCACTGCAAATCCCTTGGGCCGATCCATAAAAATATCCGGCGTTGCTCCTCTTCTCCTCTCCTCGACGGCCCACCTAACAAACCGCTAGGCGAAATGTCTAAGACATGCTGCGCACTGCGGAATTTCGCTGCTAAGCGCACCGCTGCAAACGCGCAACCGGCGGGCCCCTGCGATGTTTCACACCGCCAGTTGCCAGGCCTGAAAAACCTGGACCGTCAGACAAGCGATTTTTGCCTGGGAGTTACTTTTTGTGTCGTTCGTTTCTACAAAAGGTTGTTGTTAAGCAACGGAGCCACATTCATTCATACATGCCCCACTTGCTTTTGTACGCACTCCCCAAGACTCATTGAGTGCCACTACCAGCCACAATCAACAAGTAGACGGAAGCAGACACTACACACACCTGGGAAACGATATAGACACCAGAGACTTTGTGCGAGCGCTCTTGGATCATCAGTCATTCCACAGAGCCCGAAGATCCGGAATCTCGCCGAACAGATTTTGTCCAGAAACGTCCCTCGCTTTTCTTTTGACTATCTCATTCTAGATACAGCCTCAACTGGTTCACACTGCATCAAGATTGTGCGAGCACACGCAGGGGTAGCACCGCAGAATATATCAAGCCAGCACATTCTTTGACTCGCTCCCTTTATACTGCACAACCCATCTGACTCTTTCCAATGTCCCGCAACGACTTGACCATCCCCCGGCCGATCCTCTTTCCGCACGAGCTTCTCTTGAAGCTCACGCCGATCCGGCGGTGCCTGCTTGTGCCCGAGTACGGTTCGGGGTCGCTACTGATACAGCTCCAAAATATCTACGAGTTTTTTGGCACGCCTGAGTACGCCTCGTCCCGCGTCCATCGCACCCACCACTACTGCTTGGTCTACCTCACGACGCTCCGGCTCATATTCGTGCCGTTCACCAAAGATATCGACAACTTCCAGCTCAGCTACCTGTTCTCGCTCCCGATCAAGCAGATTGAGAAGTGCCATGTGGAGAAGACCGACCAGGCAGGGTTCTTCACCGCGGCGATCCGGTTCCACCTGGTGACAAGCAACTTCGAGCTTCTGCCAACCGTGCTCCAGATCCAGTCGAAGCTGCGCAAACGGATCATTGACATTGCGCTGTTGATCAGCGCGATTCGATACGCGGGGTCGGTGGGGGCAAATCTTCCGAAAATTAATGGGAGCAGTTCTGCTGATTACGATTTCGGCAGAATTCCAGGGCTAGACGCTGGATATGATCTTTTTTACCACCAGCTAGATCCAAAGCTTCAGAGCACGTGCGGAACGACGCAGTGGGCGAACCCAGAAGACGATCAGAGCGACGAGTATTTACCGGACTACGAGGAGAGTGAGAAGGCCGTTGGTTATTTTTTCAAAGATCAGGGCCTCCTCAATCAGATCGTGATTCGCGACAGCAACTACTTACAAAACTTACTGAGCGTGACTCCGGGCAACGCGTTCGACTACTACTACGACCACAACCTCAACAGCGAGTACCGACCGTTCTTGTTCTTGAACAGGGAGGAGTCTGGCGGCGAATACGGAAATTATTACTACAAATTCTTGGCAGAAAACGCTTTGCGCTACTCAGAACGCAACATCGACGACATCATCCAGGTGATTTACGACAACTTGCACCACAGCGGGCTTGCGCCGGAACTGGACCGCCGCAACAGCATGGTCACGCGCACCGCCCTGCTTCCGTCGACGGCGGTGCTTGACAACAGCACCATCCATGTTGCCGAGCCTCCCGCCGAGCCGATCACCATCAACAGCAGCAATCCAAGAACGCACGTGCCGCAGGCGCCACTGTTTGGCAACATCGAGGATTTGCTTGCGGTGGATGCCGACACTAACGACGCCGATCCCGATCTTGTGGACTTCTTGACGTCTGAGGGGTACAGTAGAATCACTGAGTTTCTTGAGGATACTGAGCTGTTGGTCGGGTTCAATATTGAGGAGGAGGTCCTCGCACCCGTCGACGGCGTCTTGTCGCCGCTCGAGGGCGAGCCGTATCCGGCACGTGACATCCAGGACATGCTGCTCAACGTGCGGCCTTCGTTTGGCAGCAGTGTATCGTTCGAGGTCGGAGATGTTGATAACACTGAAGTTGGAAGCACCTGCAGCGTGCACGATAAGCTGTTGACGACCACAAGCACGCCACTTCTGTGCGCTGCTTCCGAGGAGCCAAAACCGTTGCGTGTGGTCATTCCGAACCAGGATTTTGTGTTGAACAACAACAAGTTTCTTGAGGACGCCACCGATCAGCTGGCTCACAAGTACCTCCTGCAACTGCCGAAGTTGACTGAGCACACCCCGACGTTACCGATTTCGAAGCCCCAGTCGCCTTTGACTCCCCTTAGCTTCAAAAGTTTCAGTTTCTTCAACCTAGACAAGTTGGGTGACGCTGATCATAAGGAGGCGAAGCAGGAAGTGAAGCAAAGCAAACAGGAAGCCAAGCGGGAAGCAAAGCAGACGGCAAAGCAAAGCAAACGAGAGGCTAAGCAGGGCAAGCTCAATACTATGATCAATGCCAAGGAGCTGAACGCGAAGCTGAAGGAGCTCAAGGAACGGGCCAAGAAGAACGCGAAGGAGGCTCAGCAGAACGCGAAGAACGCGCTGCAAGAGCGGCTTCTTAGAGAGAAGGCGTCTGCGCCGCAGTTGCGACGCCCCAAGAAGAGCAGCTCCACTCTCTCGATGCGCAATCTTCTCGAGATGTTCTCCAAGCAGGATGCAGAAGGGGAAGCCCCACCGCAGATGGAAGTGCCTGACGCTGAGTCGCCTGCTAAGTCACCTGTCACGCCTCTGTCTGCGAATCTGACGAACTTCAAGAGCAAAGTGAAGACATTTAACACACTGCTCTATAGCACATTTGGTAAGTCCCGAACAAACCTTGCGGCTGCTCCGAAGATCAACACTGCTGCTCCCCAGGGCCCTAAGCACGACCCGTTGTCTCTCGACAACTTGTTTCACCAGCGCGGCTCTTCGTCGCTCAGCTCAGGCCCGTCCTTGGACCCTGCGCCTTACTATCATGACCCTGAAAACCCGTACTCAGATATCATCAATAACCGCATGAAGTACAATGCTTTCAAGCAGCAGGAGATGATCAAGAAGCAGGAAAAGACCGAGAAGGCCAGCGCGCATCCCTCAAAGATCAAACTTCTCAAGACCAGTGTTTCGGAGATTCAACTCAAAAAGTTCCTTCACAGTTAGCTGCAACAAGCGAAGCGAATCAGTACCCTGGTGAAGCCAGTGTGTTGCGAATCCTGCTGAGACTTATGCTGGAGACTTCAATCAATCAAGATGATGCCTTTGGCCTTTTGATTTTCAATGAAGACTCGCAAGGATCTTTGCACTACCAGAAGTGATTCGCCGAAGGACCCCGAACCCATTCAAAATCACATCAACAGTTTACTGGCCATTTTACGTTTCAGTTTGCTATGCTTCATTTGTTGCTACACAATTCCCGTTTATTCATTTCTGCATGCTGCCAGTCAGCTCCACACATTACCCATCCCCACAGCTCCACACAACTACATACTACTCAACGACGCTGCCTCGCCACAGGCTTGCAGGCGGCCCCGTTACCACCACAGTACTACATTTGTTAATCAGTTTTGTAAGAAAATCCAACTTTAAATGCAATGTGGCAGACCGCCACAAGTTGATTCGTTGGTTCAGACAACATTACAGGTGTTACTTTGTTATCTTAGATGCAATATATATGAGCAATTGATATGTAGCTATCCTGGTGTGTTACGGTTTTCGACGCTAGCTTGTCGCGTCGTCCCGCTCTATGGGCAAATACTCCACCACCTTGTAGACTCTTCCGTTATCAAGCTCGGTTCTGCGCAGGAGCTTGGTCTCAGTGGCCCACGGCACCGCCCGGACAACCACCAACCAATAAAACGATGCCAACGAAAGAGCAATAATGCTGCCCAAAGTGAACAGTGCCTTTTTGTAGTTGCCCCAGTAGATGTCGACCAACGGCGACACGACAATGGCACTCGACCCAACGAGGCAGAACCACACCAAATACGTCGGCGAGCGGAGCGGCGCCTTTACATGCGGGAACCGCGAACGCACTTTGAAAACGCCGTAGGACAAGATCGCATGGAACAATTGGTTGGGATAGATGGTCATCGACACAATGTAGCTGTAGGTGTCCTTGGAAAGGGGAAGCAAGATGATAGTCACGGACGTCAAGCAATGAAGCGTGATGGCGTACACGGGGCGGTCCTTGTAGTTGCTCTGCAACGCCGTCGCGAACGGCACGAATCCTTCGCGGGCGATTTCCTGGTAAAGTCGTGAGTCGGCAAAGATGACAACAAGGACGTTGCTGGCTGCTGACAATGCAATAATAAACGAAAGGATCCGGGTGCCAAGGGTTGGGCCAAACACTTTGGTGAAAAGTACCACTCCCACGAGCTTCCCCTTAATTTCAGCGTGAGGAATGACCGTGAAGTAGGTCACGATGACGGCACCGTAGAGGATGAAGACAAGAAGAAAGGACAGTGACGCGGTGCGCCGGATAGTGTTGACGGGGTCTTTGATCTCGTTCTGCACCGTGTGCGCGGTGGTCCAGCCGCCAAACGAGTAGATGGCTTTGAGCAAGGCAGACGCCAACACCGACGGAGGAATCGTCGCCAAATTGTTTGGAAGGTTATGCCAGTCGTCCTTGAACGAGTAGTGGTTGAAGCCGGGCTTGTCAACCGACGAGATCCGGGTCGGCACAAGCAAGATCCAGGCGCTGGTCAAGAGCAAGATCGCGAGGGTGACAAGCTTGAGCCCGCCGACGGTGTTCTGGCAGAGAATGCCAAACTTGCGCGAAGAGGTGTGGGCGATGAAGCCCAAAAGAATGAGGGTGACGGCAATCTCCTTGGAATAGGTCTCGCTGTCGGCAAGACCGAGGGAGTAGCGGAGGTACTGGCCGAACACCATTGCGTTGGTGGAGCAGTAGGTGAAGACGAGGGTGAACACTCCGAAGGTCACTGTCCAGTAGTAGAGTGGCTGCGGGAAAATGAACTCGAGAAAGACTTTTGTAGCTCCAGAGACGGGGAGATACGAGCCAAGCTCGAGGTAGACCGAGAGCCCGCTGTAGCCGATGAGCGCGCCGGCGCACCACACGATCATGAAGAGGAGCGGCGAGCCGTTGAGTTCCTGGAAGATCACGCCGGGCGTGGCAAAGATGCCCGAGCCGACCATTCTGGCAACAAAGAGGACTAGCGTGGAGTATGAGCCGAGTGTCCGGAGGCGGTCCGAGTCTTCGAGAGGGATAAGAGAGTGTGTGCCGGAGGTAGTCACCTCGAGAGTGTCGATGTTGGGCACTGGGGCGGTGTCGCCAGGCTCTGGCGAAGTGCTGCGCAACAAAGGTGTCAGCTCGCTCATTGTTAGATAAGCAACGAGGTTTGTGAGACAGAGAGTGGGTATGTTAGTGGGTGTCTTGAGATTCACCCTGAGTTGTGTGGGTCTCTTGTCGAGTGGCTGATCCTATCGATAACTGTAGTATTTCTGTGCATGCAGCTGGGCGGGATCCCGTGGGAAGCCCCAGGCGGGCTACAGAAATGCGGGCGGACAATGCCGAAGAGGCATGGCCGAGCAGTTGGGAAAGTCAATGGCATGAAAGAAGCCAATGGCATGAAATAGTAGATTGCAAACAACAAAGAGTAATGACCGATTAAAAGCAATGCCTTTTTTAAGCAATGGATTTTAAAGCAATTCCTTATTAAAACCAGTGCCTATTGAAAGCAACGCCCTATTTTTACTAGCGCCGCCCACTATAGTTGAACCCTATACTGGTCCAACCCACCGGCTATCAGGCGTAGGAGTGTGATCGTGTGCCCAAGCCACAGCGCCAGGAAAAGCAATGAGAGATGCGGGATGCGGCCGCCTGGAATAGGCCGGACGAGTGCGGTGGGCGCATGGGAGTGAGCAGAGAGCACACTCCTCGCGGCTGCAGCTGGCTCATCGTCTACAGGCACAGTGGCAGGCACTGAGCATGAGGCGGAAGCAGGCCAGGTATAGGCGGGGCGGAATTGGGTAGACAGAGAGCGAAGCTACGGAGGGGGCCCCACAGGAAATAGCAGTCAACAGGGGTGCTTCAAGCAGAGAAGGCTGTTTCCAATACGCTGTTGTCACTGTTGTCCAACTGTTTTTTGTTTGCTAGACACCTGGCCGATCGGAGATGTGCCTAGCCGTTGCATACACCGAAAAGGGTCTCGTCCGTTTTGGGATATCCTGAAGTGGAGGCCAAGACCCTACGGACGCCCCGCCCCAAGGGTCTAAAGCAAATAACTGGCGTAGTTTTTCGGCAATATAAATGGTTTTGTTTAAGCATGGTTCAGGGTTTGCTTGGCGTTGCCGCTCCTCGGGTGGAGAAGAGGTCCCGTTTAGAGTGCTTCTTGTTAAGGCCCGATATGTAGGTGCTCCTAGAGCGCACTGCTTGGAACACCAGGCACCCGCTGTTTGTTGTGTAAACAGACGCGTTTTGCGCACGCGTCAAAAAAGTGCGATAATCGGCGATATCTCGGGGGGAGGACGTCCAAAATGCATCAAAATAACTGGAATCGCTAGCTAATTTGCGGGAGATTCTATCTAGCCAAATTTCGAGTCTAGCACCATTTATTTAGACTAACATTCCGGTGACGTTCTGGCACGCCCCGTTCCGATATGCATGACTGCGAAAAACAGCGCTTCACACGCCAGTAGGCACTATAATGTACCACACCCCAGCACGGGCACAGATCTGAGGACACTCACTTCCTAGCGATTTTTCTTGTTTGCTGTTTTCCAAAAATCTGAAAGCTCTCCATAAACTCACAAGTCTCCGCTAGATAGGTGATTCCGATCTGACAAGGACCACTGCTCTACTCTCAATTTAAGTTCCACTACAGATCTCGACATATCCCTGGAATTTCATCGGGCCTGTTTTCCACACCGTTGCTGCGACTCTACTGGCTGTCCCTGGCACCCTCACCAAAAATTTCAGCCAACAAAGGCCCAATCCAAGCTCCTTCCAGATACCTTCCGACGACTTCTATGTCAATGGAAAATATTATTCTCAAGGAACTCGACCTCAAGTGAGTATTGCTAGACTTGTGTTACCTGTCAGCTTCGTGCTTGAGACATGTTACATGCCACCCCAATGCTTCTTACTAACCCCCAGCGAAATGCCACAGGTTGAAAAATCACCAACCCAGTACACTCGGCCCGCGAGGCAGGTCCTCCAGCAGCAAGAACTGCCTCTCAAGAAGCGCCGGCGCGGCAGACCGTCAGGGTCTTCTTCCAACCATCTGCCTTTGGCCCTTCTCAACTCCAACGCCGCCATGAGAGCCGGATCCCCAGACCACCGCTCGCCAATGATGCGGGTGCTGCCGGCCAACAAACACCTTTTGCTAGACACGACCCCGCAGAAGAAGCCCCAGCAAAAGAGACTCGTCACTCCGGTGACGAAGAAGTTGTTCGCCGTCCAGGAGGAGTCCAAGGGGAGAACGCTTAAGAGCTCGCCCTTTGGAAACGCCAGCACCCCGCCGCGCCGCAACATCCTCAACTCAATGAGCGTCTCCAAGCCCGATAACAGCAACAACAGCTTTCTCGTCGACCCGAACCAGCTCCTTCTGTCGCCCGTCTTCACCCAGTCCAGACCGCAGCCGAAGTTCTTCACCCTGCCCGCCCAGGAGCCCAAGCCAAACCCCTCGTTCAACTTCCTGCTGGTGATGCAGTCGTCGCCCGTCTACCACGGCTACTACATACAAACCCCGGAGTCTGTGTCGACGACGGCGAGCCGCTTGGGCGCCAGCCAGGCCGACCTCGTGCGACTCAGTGTCCGCCCAATGGTCATCCAGCCCGAGATCTCCCAGGAGATCCAGTTCTTTGACGACTCGGACGACAGCAGCGACTGCGACGTGCCCGTGCAGAAGAAGCCGAAGATCTCGCAGCCGTTGCTCCCTGCGTTGGCCATTTCCAACCTCGAGTTCAGTTCCAGCGACGACGAGGAGCAGCCTGTCCCAAAGCGGATTTCCAAGAGCTCACCGGCTCGCCGCGGTCGCCTGGATGTGGGGCTCACCATCGACTCCAATGGCCGTGCGGTTCTTGCGATGGCCTCCCCTCTGGAATACAGCGAGCACCCGATGCACGACATCTTCGAGCACCGCAGCCTTGCGATCAACTCGTCGCCGCTCATCAACAAGCACGACGATCAGCGCATCATGGAGATGATCCTGGAGCAGCAGCTCCCGCCAATGGCGATGTTCCGCCAGCCGCGGGCCGACGACCTGGACATCGACGACGAGGCGTTGATGCACAACATCATCAATTCCGAGCAGCACTTTGGCCAGCAGTTGCAGCCGGGATACCAGGAGATTGATGAGTCTCGGGAGACCATCGATCCTTGCGACGCGCGGGCTGCGTTGCGGAAGGCGTTCAACTTGGCTTGATGCTTTGGTGAAGCCAATGTGCTGCGTCTCCAATTGCTGCAAAACCATTCTGCTGCAAATCTAGTCGCGCCTTTCTTGTTGCCTCTTGCATAGCGCTCTTTACACATTGCTTCTTGAGCTCATAGCTTCTTGGCACTCTACTCCTTCCTGTTGCCATCTCGTTTTACCAAAACATCTTCTTCCACCTCCCTACACTCTCCGGGCGGCTGGCCACAGCATACGATGCTTTCAGGTATCGTCTTTTTATTTACGCATTTCTAGTTAACACGGTTGTTATAATACATTTGTAAAGATCGTAGTCCACCAGAAGCAGGTTATAGCTACCAGCCACAACTAGAGTTATATTACACTATAATACACGGTTTTGGGGCATAGTGAGAGACTGCTATGCTATGGGACTCTTTTCTCACCTTCCCCCTCAATGGGTTGGCGCTCATTCATACTCCACCTTTAGCTCTTCCCCTACACTGATACTATACTCTCCCGCTTCACACAATTCCAAGTGCGCCCCAAAATACACCTTCCCGTTCTGCTTTCGGCTTGAGCTCAACTTCTTGTACACTGTGGTATCTCTCTCCCCGGTCTCACTATTGATAGTGATCATGTGGCAGCGGTCACACTTGTCCAAGTTTCTGAATCCAGCAGAGCCTCCGCGGAGCGTTGCCCAAGTGTCTTCTTCAAACGGCGCGATCTTGCCCTCAACCACAATATTCGCTCTGAAAACGTGCTGCATGGTGCTGGAAAGTAACAACGAGTCGACAGAAGCTTCGCTAATGAGTAGAAATGGCGACTTGTTCTTCTGGGAAGTGAGGGCATACGCTAAAACGCAGGGAAAGTCTACCACGGTGGAGAAGAAGTCACTGACTTCCAGGTCGTCGATGATGCCGAAGGAGTCGTTTTTGATGACAGAGAACCGCTTTTCAATGTTGGCCAATGGGATCTCGGCCAGCCTCTCACCATTGGCAACGTACATTGTTTGCCCCCGGATTTCCGGCCTCACATTCACCATCTTTGTCACGTTCTTCAACCTGATGGGCTCCAAGGTTCGTGCATTTAGCAAGCAAAACGCCCGGTCATGTTTCAATCCTGTTTCATTCATCTCCCAGTAGGTGTCGCGTGGAATTTGGAAATAATGGCATGATTTAATAGGGTAAATGTAAAGCGCTTGCACGCGGACCGTAGCGTGCGCCTCCACACTAACAGCTTTCCCCACATTTTGGAACGTATCCTTGAAGAATTCCTTGACGGTATTGATAAAAAAATCTACATCCCCCCGTGTAGACATTGCGCCAAAACTGATTCTGCAGGCACCCGTGACTTTGCCGTCAATCAAGTCTGTGCTGTCGCCACAGCGATGGCCAAACTTGTGATAATTGCGCTCGAGATCCTCGTCAGAGTGGCCCGAGTAGTGCACGAACCCGCCTATGTTACATAGCGTGCCAGTACGCATAGATATGCCAGATACAGCAGCAAACTTCTCGAACTCGTAGTAGCCCAGGTAACTCCCATCAGGGTCCCTCAACACGAAAGTGACCACTGGGCCTTGTTTCGTGGCATCGCCGTAGCCTGAAAGGTCCCCGAAGAGCTCAGTCATGGGACTGTCATTGGCATGTTTCAACTCGCAGAGTGTCTGCGCCGCGTATTTAGACAACTGGGTCACGTATGTGGAGATACTGTCAAACGAGCCGTACAAGACAACATGCAGCTCAATGGCCTGGGACAACATCGCAATGCTGTGGATTGGCAAGGTGCCGTCCTCGAGCAAAAATTCTAGTCTCTTTTTGGCGCTTTGGGTGGTAGTGACGAGATCAACGGTTCCACCTCCAAAGAACTTTTTCTTTGAGAACACCTTTGCAGCCGATTTTTTCTTGTATATCAAGCAGCCAAGATCCGGAGCGCCAAAAATCTTATAAAATGAACACACGACGAAATCCGGTGATAATTCGGCGAGACTTGGCGGGGCGCTAGTAGCAAGGGCCAGTGCGTCGAGAAGAGTGTAGGCAGGGCCATTTGAAGAGGCGTGGTTTAGAATACTGTCTAACCTCTGTCTTTCTCCATTGAAGTTGGACTGCCCCGAAAGAGCGACTACACTCAAGGCGTCTGGTTCGAAAGTGAGCGTATCATCATATTGAAACACCCGCGAATGTCGTGCATATTCACGCATACCTATGACAGAAGTGTGTGAGTCGTAGGAGTAGAACAAGTCGAAGTTCTCATGGTTGGCGAACCCATCCTGTACCAAAAGTTTCAAAGCATGCGTGGCATTCAAAGTAAACGCGACATCGTACTCTTTTGGATCCGCTTTGAACATCTGCAACACTTTGCGCCTCGTCTGAGTGACCATTTGGTCTGTCTGCTGTGAGGCGAGCGAGTTGGAATGGGGATTAGCACACGGCTGAATAAGAGTGCTGGCGACTCTCTCCGCAAGCAAAGAAGAGCAGAGTGTGGTACCAGCATGATCCAAGTAGCATTGTCCGGCTAGCTGGGGGTAGTAGCGGCTCCTCACGTCTTCTGGCGAGTACATAATTCGTAGTGAGTTGGGGTTTGGCGCTGAATATTTTAGAGGCAGGGCATCGGGCGGTCGCGGTGCAGTCGCGGGCGGCCGAGAATTGAAGCGGGCGGGTCTGCGCGGGGTGCCGAGGCAGGCATGAGAACGATTAGCAGCAGACCATGAAATGAGATGGTGCCAAAATACTACGCTCCACTTAATATTTACATTATCAACTTGAACGGTATAACATTTAAAACTTTCTTATAATGACAGACCCACACCGGACTTTGTAGCGCAGTGCAAGCATCATGACGAAGACGTCATTTAGACTCCACAGTGATTATCATACGACATTACTTACAGACCAATACGCCACAGCCACTCAAAGTGTCCCGATTACCAATTATCTCTTGGTATTGAATAGTATCACGGATTTTCGCAAAACTCTGGCTTCGCCAATGCACTAAGTTAGTCCGACACATCTGTATCACCGTCATCGCCCACGTCTGTCTCATCGCCCGTGACACCTCCCGCTGATGCCTCTCCCTCGGCCTCCAGGCTCTCATCACTAGACAATGGCTCATCCTGCTTTTCATAACTCTTCTGGCTCTCCGACACATGCGACTCGCTGGTGCTGGGCTCCTTCTCCGCTGCTGCCTTCTCCGGCTTACGAGGCGACCTCTTGAACTTGAGCTCGTCCTCGGCAGACGGCATCACTTTCGGCTTGAAGTTGATCTTGCTGGGACTCAGCAGGGGCAATGAAGGCAAGCTCGCGGGTTCTTCTTTCATAAGCTGGGGTGCAGCACAAATAGCAGGAGTCTTTTCAACTGGATCGCTACCAATTGTGTCGCCGCCAACCTGATCACTCACACAGTTTTCTTCAGCTCCTCCCGCCTGACTAGTACCAAAATCATTATAGTAGCTCTCCTTGCGCCTCTGGATTCCGATCGACTTCTGGAACCGCCGCCTCTTCCGGGGACTGTCCAACGAGGAAGGTATACTACTGTCCGGCTTATCCGGAGCACCCAGTCCAGCAGAGTCGTCCAGATCGTCCACATCAGACTCCAAAAACGACGCCAACACGGACGAATGAAGCTTGTCTTGGTCTTCCTCACCAGGAACACTGCCGTCGAGTAACTGCCTGATCTTAGCCTTTTTGCTATTGATCAACTCCACAGCCACGTTTTCGACATCCGCAATCGTGCGCTCATAGTTTTTTGTTAGACTTTCTAATTGTTCAATCAATGATTTGTTCTGCCTTTGTAGAATTTTCTCACTTCTCTTGGCCTTTTTTAGAGCTATTTTCCTCTGCTGCGACACTCTGTCACTAATGTACAAGTAATCCTCCGTTCTCAAGTCGAGATCTAAGATCTGTCCGTCACTTCCAATCAACCTATCTTTATCGGTAACCTTGATGGAACACACTCTTTTGTTGAAACCAAACAGCGACGTGCTGTCGAAATGCTCGTTCACGTGAATCATGTAGTAGGTCTTGTATTCCGGTACCACCACCAACTCACAAGATAGGGAGCAGAATATGCTGGAATCCTCCTCAACATCAGAGCAAAGCACCCTGCGGAGCATAATTCTGAGCTCGTCTAGCGTATACTTGCTGTCTTTAGCTAGGGAGCCGTGGAGTTGATTGAGCCTCGCCTCTTTGAGAGTAAGGGAGTACACAAACAAGCCCGGAGCACTCACCTGGACATTGATGTCAATGTTTTCGGACGAGTCCTGCTCGTTTGGTTTGGTATAGAGGATCGCATGGCTCTTGTCCACTGACTCTAGTTCGAGGTCTTCCTCTTCTTTGGCAAGCACTTCGAGAGGCCCTAAAGCTGTTAGTAAAAGTCAAAAAACCGAGGAATTTCTGAAAGAGCCGGCCAAGGTCTGCTCTGTGTGACCCAGAATTTTACATCCGTCTCCCCTTCTCAAATTCTACCACTCACCATTGATCTTGAGCGGAAGGATGACGACGTTCTCCATTATCTTGGAATAGACAGAGACAGAGCGCTGAAAAACGTGATATGTACAGGCTGCATGGCCCGGCAGGCGCTGTGGCAGGAAAGTAATCCCGGACCACAGTTGACGAGAACTACTCACCAGCTACGCGGGAAATATCACGCTTACATTGCTTGTGAACTAGACGCGTGGCGTAGAGTCTCACTTTAGACTTTGTGGTAAGGCTTTTTCTTGACAGGGCTTTGCTGTTTGCTCGGGCTTAGGCACTGCTGCTCCACGATAAGCCCCCCGCATGACAATTCGGGAGCGACCGATTGAGCCACGCCGAGTTATTTAGACCCCATCATTGAAGGCAACGACCCTTTTGCAAGTTGAGTACAAATTGCTAACTCTCCTATATTGACACGGGCCACACAAGATGACAACGCAACTGCTGCTGCCTCTAGCCAAGTCAGTATTGCTCACGGTCGTCTCGTTCTTACTTCTTGGCACGTTGTACTTTTCGGTGCCTGGAAATGTGCCAACCAAACATGCGCCGCTGCACCATGAGCAAGAGCACACGTCGCCAGAATATCCGATCAAGTTCCAGGACCCAGCTGCCTTTTTTGCCGAGCACCCGGTCGAGTTTGGCAATGCCTCGGCGATATTCAATACTGTCCAGGGAGCTTTGAAGCAGAAGGATAACAATGCGTTGCCCGTGGGAGTGTCTTTCATTCCAGCGTACATCCCTCCGGGCACGCCTATGTATCATCTGACAACCCGCAAAACCATTCCCGACCTGTTCGAGTGGATTGCAATGGACTACGAGTTCAGCTACAACTTTGCTCACTTGGCTCTCGGCCGGCCACGCGACGGTGGTGAACCGCGCGAAACATTCATGTACACGTTCCGCAACACCGAGCCCTTGAGCAGACTCGTTTACTTGGACGGCGCGTCTGCCGCGAAGACGGCTACTGGCGAAATGGACCAGCAGCTTATTTTGAGTCGGCAGAAGGATCTTGATGGGCGTGTTGACGAACGAGAAGCCGCGAAGAAGATCTGCGACTGGGGGAAGGAGTTTGGCATCGACGGAGTGGTGCGTCTCGAGATCGGGTTTGAGGTGATCTTGTGCGACTTCAAAACGAAGCTTGAACTCACTTCAAATGTCACGTTGGATGGATCTTTGTCGCTTATCGGGTTCCCAGAAAGTAAGGTGGAAACGGAAGAGATTGTGCCTGAAGAAGAGAAGCGTGAGGACACTGCTGCTGGCTCTGCCGAAGACCCCATCGCGAGCACCCGCTCGCACATTCTTGCCGGGTTTGACGCGATGCTGGGGCTCGAGCACCTTGCGGCCGCAGAAGCTGTTAACGACGGAGATCCGCGGATCTTGCTCGACTTTTCGCGGATGGTCACGCCTTTGAACCGGACCTATGTGCACCCCGACGTCTACAGACGAAGAATCAACAAGATTCCTGAAGATGTCAAGGAGGAGATAATTTCGGATTTGGCACAGAGCCTCAAGGAAGGAGCCCAGCCGTATGAGCAGACCAACTGGCAGCAGATCACGGGACACATTGTGGACAAGTTCGGGCCGTTGCTAGTGAATCTAAACCTGACATTTGCATTACTTGAAACTGCAGATCTCGGGTCTGCTTTAAATAGCACGGCGCAGAATGTGACCTACCTCACCTACAACTTCTGGCGCCGCTACAGCGATAAGAACCCCGAGTCGGACGATCTGCGCTTCGAGCACGCGCTTAAGGAAAGCGTGGCCGACTACGTGTACCACACCTATCCGCTCACCTCCGAGTCCGAGCGGCTTATTTTCTCGTCCGTGTACGCGGTGTATATGCCTGTAGTGAGCATCATCGAGCGGAGTTTTATTGCGGCGAGAGCAGTCTTGCACGATATCGCCGTGGAGCCGACTAGCAAAAACTACGCGGCTCACAAAAAGCGGTTGCAAGAGATCGCAGGCGATACTCGCGACTTGATCGAGGCGCTCAACTGGCCGATCTTCACCCGCTGTACGAGCCTCTGTGGCTGGGACGAGACGTGCTATCTGCCGACGTGGGGACCTGGTCCGTTTGGCTGGGGGAACCGGGCGCAATTGCCGTGGTTTGTGTTTGATGGAAAGAGAGACCGACTCTCGAGAGACTTGGTCTGTGTGAGTAGACAGATGCTAGTGGATCGCCAGCGGGACAAGCCGTGGGGGCCGCATGGGCCGGGGGGCCCAGGGGGTCCACCGCCTGGACACGGTCCTCCAGGGGGGCCACCGCCTGGGCACGGTCCTCCAGGCGGGCCCCACGGGCCGCCATGATTAGTTGGTCCCCAACAACAATCGATTGCTACAAACGTATGTGTACTTTGTAAACAACGCTACCAGGCTTTATAAGCCGCCCTCTCTTTTAGATGGCCGTCTAAACACGGGCTTAAGGTTTGGCCCTGTCTTTGTTTCAAATCAGGGCGATCACCGCCAGAACCTATTTCCAGCAGCGCGGACTAAAGCTACGTCATGGGATGAGACAATTGTGAGCACCCTCGCCAAAAAAAAATGACCCGACATGAGTCAACTTTGTAACTCGCTAGCCGGCAACGTGTCAGACATAGCAATGATAAGGAGGGGCCCGAGCCAGTGACAACATAATGTGTATCGAGTGTGCACCAAGCGCAAATGCAAATGCCCGGCGTAGTGTACAATGAGGCAGGTTTACAACTGTGCAAGTATTTATGCCACCTATAATACCCTCGAGTGCAACTCGCTTAGGAGTTACTTTGTCATAGTTGTCGCCACCGCGCCGCTCGGCAGTATGATCTGCGATGAATGACCCAGAGATATGGCTAAGTTTTGACTCCACCGAACCTAAACCGGCAACTTAAATCTACAGGCTGGGCGCCTGCAGGTCTCCAGAGTCGGCTTCACGCTAGAGCAAGGTACACAAGTAAACAACCGATTTAGCGTTGGCGGGTGGAAATCACCAAGACAAGGGCAAATATCCGGGACAGGGTCATCCATCGGGGACCCCCGGTGTGGGCAATGGCACAGGTTCCGAGTAAACAAACAACAACATGCGGCGGGCCCTAACACTTTGGCGCCAGGCATGTACTCATACTATCTCAACGCAGGTGGGCGCGTAAAGTTGTGGGATAGCGCTGGAGGTCTAGTTGGATTGCTAAATTCAAGCGTGGCAAGGCGTGGCACCTTCAAGGCGTGGCATACAGTATTCAAATCATATAGTATAGGGATATAGTATAGAGGCCAGTAGAGTATAGAGATTCTATAGTACAGTATAGTATAGTGACACACGCTCCCCAACAACCCCAAACAAAAGCAAAAAAAAACGAAACGGGGAGGTGTGTCGGCCAATAAATAGGTAGGAGTGGAGACTATTAGTCGTTTTGCCGACTAGTGGTCGTGCATATTAGCAGTTGTGCCCGTCAATGACAAGCCCCTGGCCAGCAGTTATCACGCCAACGCAAAGTAGGTCTCGATATCGTCAGCGGCAATGATGTTTCTCACATAGGCAAAGTCGTACCCATTGGTGTGCTGCTTGTACCGGTCGTCCTCAAAGTTGCGCAAGTTGTCGATGCGGAGCTCGTCCAACTTCTCGACAAAGTGGCCATGCTTCAACGACGCGGTGCGCTTGAGAATCCGAATGAGCAGCACGCCCTGCTTGAGCTTGCGCGTCTTGGTGCGGTTCAGCCGCTCCTTGGCCCGGAAGCTGTCGGCCAGAGCTTGCGCGTGGAGCTGCTTTCGCTCGAACGTAGCATCGAGGTCCGCAGTCATCGCCGCGTGCTGCTCCGCCAGAATCATCTGCATGTCAAGGTAGTACTGCACCTGGCAGCGCTGGTCGAGGTAGGCGTCGCAGTACTGCTTGTACTGCGCCAACACTTCCTCAGCGTCCTTGAAGCAGCGCTTGGCGACGCGGGCACACTCCTCGAGCTGCTGGGCACGGTCGGCGGGCGCAAGCGCCTCGACCTTGTTGGCGATGCGGGCCTCGGTGTTGAACATGACGAGGCCGCGCGGAGCACCAGACATCTTCTTGTGGTAGGCGCGGACGATCCGCTTGGCCTCGTCCAACGAGGCGCTGTGGAGGTCCATAGAGCCGGCCTTGAGACACGAGCGCAACGCTGGTTGGCGCTCCACCACGCACTCGGGCTTCACGTTCTCCTCGGGCCCGGTCGACAAGGTCTGGAGCGACGCCTGGCTGGCGCTGAACACGGAGTCCGTGTACGTGCTGCTGAGCGACGAGCAGTCGTCGATCACCAGAGGAGTAGGCGTGGCCGGGATTTCGATTGGAGAGGGAGCCGCGGTGCCGGAGACTGCGGTTTCCTTAGTCTTGTCCTCGGTGCCGTAGGTGATAAAAGTGTTGACAAACACCCCCTGCTTGGCGCTAATCAACGGCCCCATGAACTCCAGGTACTGGTCGGGCATCGAAAAAATCACCCAGGACTCGATCGCGTAGTTGCACTTGCTGAGCTTGGGGAGCCGGTCCTGCTGCAACTCGCGCGCCACGGCGTCGGAGTACAACGTGTTGTGCCGCGCCGGGTCGGCGGCGGAGCACTTGAACTGGGCGGCCGACCAGCGGCGCCAGAGGATGTTCTTGGCACGCTCGATGTTGAAGACGTTGGGGTTCTTGATTTTGCTGGTGCTGGACTGCGAGTAGTTTGTGATTTCCGGAGCCATGCTGTTGTGGAACATGTCGTCGTTGCACTTGAAACCGGGGCGCTTGTCGTACGCCGCGCTCTGGCGCACCTGCTGTAGCATCAACGACTTGCTGAACAACCGCTTGTGCTCGATGTAGCGGGCCTCCAAGGCCTTGTGGGAGTAGAGCAGGGCCGGCTCGTCCATGCTGTACACCCTGTGTTGCTGGGCCTCCGCCGCCTGAAGGAGGCAGAGATAGCGGTGGGAGTGTATCACCTCGGCGGGGGCCATTGGCAGTAGGTAGTTGACCGCCCGGACCGGCTTGTGTGCGGAGGGGTAGTCCATTATAGTATAGGGTAGCAAAAGAAACGAAGTGGCTAGAGGCAGGGCAGATTGGACCTGCGACGCATATATATAGATACCCGCTTTCCTGGGTTAGCGCCAACGTTTGAAGTGCCGAGGGATCTGCGGCGCAGCGTGCTGCCCCGCGCTGCGTGCCCCCCAAACATGCATACATGAGCTTCAAACAAGCTCCACGGGCCTGACACAGTGATAAGCACAAGTTGACTTGGGCTGAGGCAGGCCGAGCGCTGAGACAAGCATGTGTTACCGTACGTGTTTTTTCCTGAGCAGGGGGCTCTGGGTGGCCTATTCTCATGCGCCGCGCTGTTTCTCGGTGCTCCCGCTGCCCGCACTGCCTGGCTTCTTTGCCCCACGTTATCGGCTAATGGTCTGGGTGCAGGGTTGGCTGCCGGCCCCCAGCGGTCCGCGAAGGAAGTGAGTTAGGAACTGTAAGAACTTTGATGGAAAGTGCTAAAGCCATGAGAAAGTCTAAACAGTCGAGACTGTCAAAACGACCAAACAGTTTAACATTTACAATCCTGTTTGAACAAACAATTTCTCGGCTTATTGTTCGTGGTATGACTCGTTGCTGGCTGTTCTGCCTGCTGGCAAATTCCGCGCGGTTCTGGCCTGCAACCCAAGACATTGGCGCGGGGCTCGCAACAGGGTCATGGGCGGCTGGGGGGAAGCGCGCGGGCAGCAGGCGGCCGGCAGGCGGCCGGGGAAGACGTGGGCGGGCTGACAATTGGGCAAGGATTATTGCCCAATCGATCGCAGGCCCTGCCGAGTGCGACGCCGTGGGCCTGAGACAATACCGCAGGGCCGTGATATTACCGCCCCGCGCAGCGAATCTTCGGCCTTGCACCACGCGAAAAAAACGAGCATGCCAATTTCGCGTGAACTGTAGACTGCTGGCCACAATGGGTGTTGCGGCCCCCGGTGGCCCGCGGTGTTTTGGGGCACAGATGGGGCACGGTGACGAACACGGTGACGAACACGGTGTGCATGCCGCTGCCTAACTGAATATTCACCTACAAAAAAAAAAAGGGTCAACTGTGGTGTGGAACCTCGTTGGTATTGTCCAGGTCAGACGTTGGCTATTGTCCGGATAAAAGATGGCCCTCCGGAGCCCTGGCGCTGCGCCAGCCCAGACCCTAATCGGGAATCGTGAATCGTAAATCTGTAGCGCATGGCGGAAGGACACCTGTAAGCTGGACAAGGTTGGCAGATCTCTTAATTAGCCCCAACGTTCGTAAGGATTCGCCCACAGTGAAACTGTGAAGACTTATTTTTTCGAAACTGTGACGACTCATTTTTTTGTGACGACCCATTTTTTTTTCCATGACTGACCACTGTGGCAAAAGACTAGCCGCCCTTTCGGTGGTCGGTTGTTTCCTCTCCAACCTGAGACATTCACAGACATATGACGAAACAGGGTAGTGGCGGAGCGTTGGCAGCACTATTGTTCCCCAAGTGCGTGCGACTAGTTGGCCCGCGGCCAAGCCCAATCCGATAAGCAGACAATCGGCCTGCACTTGCTGGCCTCTGCCCACATGAGAGCTATTGTGTGCCCCAGGGCTCGACAAAGTTGCAGGCACGTTTTTTAATCTTGTTCCTGAACCAGCATTGCTGTTTCTGGATAAATGCTGGCTCAGAAGGGGCGTTCTCGTAACTTATTCCTGGGAGCATTACGACACTCTAGCCCAAGGGCTTTTGCACTGCTATTGTCTTACGTTGCCAAATTAATCACTGTCCGCTTCTGCTCGTATGGTGGCTGGCAAGACCCTCCGGACGCCCCCAGCTGACAAGGTTTAACTGCCCCAAGTAGTTCCGGCGGGTGAACCCCGACCTTTCTTCCCCTGAATACTTGCCAATTTTAGTTGAAATTTCGGCAGACCTTACTGCCTCACTTAGCACCGCAACTTTGAGCTAAACCGTAACTCTGAAATGGCACAGGGGTTCATACCGGACGCCCACGCCAGACAGAGTTCAAACCTATCTTCGCTGGGCAATCTGTTGTCTCGATTTGACGTCGGATCTCTGTCCATGATCGCCTTGCAAAAGATCTTCCCACGAGCCTTGTCTACATCTGGTTTTTAAATTGATCCGTCCACCCATGTTCCTGGTCGCCGGCGGGCTTTGCAAGGTTCCTTGAGCCGACCTCCGTTAGTACTTGGCTGGTGCATAGTAATTTGGTCCAAGACAGCGCTGTACGTACCTACATACAAATGAGTAACCCCGGTTCTGGGTCGCTCCAGTGAATTTCAGCCGGGCCTAATGCCGGTACTGCAAGCTGTCACGGGCTTGCTTAAGGATCTGAATTTGTCACCTAATTAACTTAGACTGAATTGGGACAGGTTTGTGGGCATATTTAAAATTTTCTGAAACGAAATTAGTCGTTTGAATTTATAACTAAGCTTCTGTTTCAAAACAGGATGTGTACACTCAGCAAATCCTACCCGGATTATCTGCTTTTGGATGATTTGCAAAAGGTGACCGGCCATTTAATTCCAGAAAAGTCAGGTCATTTTTCTCAACAAAATTTGCCTAAATTAAACCTAAAAGCAGTGGCGAGCGTGAGCGAGACACTGTTGTGTGAAGTATTTCGCTTCGCTCGTCGAAGGCGTTTGCCAATGGTTCACACAGCAGTGTCTCGCTCACGTCGCCACTGCCACTGCCCAATGACAAACGTATTGGCACACGCCTCCGCCTCGCTTCGCTCGTCGAAGGCTGAAAAATTACAATTCTCAAGAACGCATATTATTAATCTAGGTAGTCAAAAACTTATGAGCCTGGGCCTCCTTGGCGGTCATCCGCTCCTGGTGGTCAAAGCGCAATAACTTGTCAATAAAGTCAATCGCAAGCGGCGTCGCCAACTTCTTGTTGTTGCTGTTGACGAAGCTCTGCCACGGCTTCTTTGGAAACGACTCGATCAACCCGTCGTATTCAAGCGGAAGCTTCAACTTGTACTTGGCGAGGTACGCAAACAAGTCCTTGGTACCCAACACCTTGGATATCACCACAAGCTGGTCTGTGTTGGACGAGCCAATAAAAAAGTGCTCGACTTTGAAGATAATCGCGGCAAGCATCGCCCCGAACGACCAGAGATCGAGCGAGTAGTCGTACTGCTGGAGGTTTACAAGCAACTCGGGCCCCTTGTGGTACCGCGAGGCGACTCTGACGTTGAAATTGATGCCCGGGTGATAAAACTCGGCAAGACCCCAGTCAATGAGGCGGAGCTTGCGCTGGACTGGGTCGATCATCACGTTCTGTGGTTTCACGTCGCGGTGGATGATGCCCATCAGGTGGCAGTAGTCGAGCGCAATAAGGAGCTCGTTGAAGTAGTATTTGATATCGTCGAGCGTGAACTTTGGGTACAACGTGCGGAAGTCGACGTTGCGCACGTGCTCGAAGATGAGCGCCGGGATCTTGAGCTTCGGGTCGTGCACCACGTCGTAAAGCTGCACGATGTTGGGTCCGCCCGTGAGGTTCTGCAACGCCTTGATCTCGCGGTAAATCTTCTTCATCTTGACGGGCTTGAGCACCTTGATCACGCAGGTCTGCAGGTTTATCACGTTGGTGCCGACAAACACCTCGGAGTACTTGCCGCGCCCGATCTTCTGGATGATCTCGTAGTTCAGCACCCCATTCCACGACACTGTGTGGTTTTCTAATGTTAGTCATCGCCATGCTTGTAAACAAAAGGAAAGCATTACTTTTTTTAAAAAAAAGCCTAATCTTCAAAACTTTGAGATTGGAGCGCAAACTCCTGCTCCGCTCTCTGTTCGCTCTCTTTTCGCCCTCTGTCACCCAACAGAATGGGCCGCTGCAAGAATGCTCTTCCTTCAAGGACCACCCCCTCAGCTAGTCAAACTAGTCAAACTAGTCAAACATACCATAGTCCCAGTACTCCTGGGGCCGCACCGTGTTCGCGTCTGCGTACACGCGGGCCACCAGGTACACGTCCTTTCCCTTGGAGATCGTGTTCATGGTCTGCCCCTCTGGTGGGATGTTATCTGTTTTTTCTGCCCACAGCAGTGTGTGCGGGCCGAGGCACCTAACCGGGGAGCGTGCAGCGCAGAGAACCTACGACTGCAGGCAGTTGCTCGTATATTGATCCAGCCACACCCAATGAGGCTTGTTCTGAAGTTGGAAGTGTCTTTCAATGATAAAAACCTAACCACTGGCAGTTTACACTTGCAATTGTGGAACGACGGTGCGAAGGCGAGCTCTCCCGGCACTGCGTCGTTCCACTCGCTCGTGCTCATGTCCGACACCGCGGGTGCGGCAGTTGAGGCCGGTTCGTTGTGTCGAGTCTACACATCTGACAGAACAACCAAGGAGTTTTTGAGCAGGATAAGGCGGAGGCAGAAGAGTGGGGTTAGCGAAGTCGGTATTTTGGCAACCTTGGGAAAGGACCATGGCCAGGATGGGAGGGGGCTCTTGATATTTTGTGAATCCGAGTCTGTCTTCGCGGTGCAGGTCTTGCTCGAGCCCACGAGCAGAGCAGTGCTGCCCCACACCACTACTTCAGAACCCTCCCTGATCTCAAAGCACCTTGAAACCCGCACGACGAGGCCCAAGTTGAAGCTTGCAATACAAAGACTGGTGCTCTCGGGTCTCCGCTTGCGCGGAATCACGGGCTCCAGCCCCGAGTACCAGCAGTTGTACTACAACACGTTCAGGGCCGCGGAGTTTGCATTCCGCACGAGCATGAAGCAGGGGGAGTTGCCGGAGATCGACAGGCTACAGGGGAAGGTTGATACGATATTGAATGTGTTTTTGGATGACTAGAAGCTGAAAGCCGTGGGCCATGCTCTCTAGATGTGTGGACAAGGGCTAGTGTTCTCTAGATGTCTGACTTGACCATCGCCATCGCCCGCCCGTGGGGGCTCACCACAACTCCTCGGGATTCTTCTTATACTCGAGATAAGCCTCCAAGTTGAACATCGAAAGCTCTGTCTCGTTCTCAATGCCGTACAGGCTGAGGGTCCGCTCCGGCTCGGCCAATATCGTGGTCTTATCATCTTCATCAAGATTGATCACCAAGTTCATTGTTTTGGTATGGTGCGCCTTGGTGTAGATCTTGAGCGTGTCGTATGTCACACTCCGGTACGGCCGGAACGCGCCGGAGCTCTGAATAGTCTTGTTCACGGTGTCCAACAATTGCGCCGCGGTGGTGGTGGTCAAGTCGATGTCGTGCATCACATAGTTTTTGACGTTGCGGTATGGAAACGACTTGATGATGCGCACCGTGATGATCGCCTGGGTCGCAGGGCGCACCGTGGAGGTCAACGGCTCGTTCTCGTCGTAGTTGATGCTCATCTTGGAGGGCTTGGAAATCCTGCAGGCGGAATTTTTTACATACATATCACGTGGAGCCAGAAGGCTTTGGCACCTATGTGTCACACATTGAGTACATTAAACATTAAAAATCAATTAAAGAACGAATCCTTTTTTGCGCTGGAATGGTCGTAGCGGTTATCTAGAACCCATGAGTCGTCGGGTTCTTTTTGATGGTTGTCGCTACGTGCTAGTGCACACGACACCTGCCTCTAGTTTGGGCCCCGCTACTCCAGATGGGCCCCGATGTAACGTGTTGAGAGATCTAACGCGTCACAGGCATAGCGGGTAATCTTGTTTTTTGGTTGCTCCTTTCACTACTTTCTGAGTCTCCCGCTCATTCCCCCTTTTTATTTAAGGAGCTAGCCCGCAGGCTAGTGCTCTCACGTGGCTCCACGCAGCATTTCGAGCCACAACCAGCAGATCTCTGACCGCAAGCTTTTAGGTTGTGTCAAACAAACTGAACAGGAACGAATATGAGACTAGCTCTTGTTTGGTAGGCTTTGAAAGTTTGGGTTTCTCACAGCTCGACTCTGACATTCGATTGTCGCGAGTTACAGGATCTGCAGCCGCTGTATCAGAATTCGCTAGCATGCATAAGCTCAAACTAGGCACCTTAAGTTATAAGCGGCGGCGATCCATGGTGGCAGAGCTAGGCAAACCCGTTCTTTGTTAGTTTTCCAATGACCCTGCCAAAAGGCTCCACGACACAGTGGATCAAAATTCAACAAAAAGCGTTTCTCCGGTGGTGCAACATCCAGTTCGAGAACTCCGCCGACCCAGAGATCCAGAGCTGCAGGGTGGCCAATCTCGAGACCGATCTTAAGGACGGCGTACTCCTCAACTACTTGCTCAAAGAGATCCTGAAGGGCAAGTATGCCAAAAACTTCAAAGCGTCTCCAAAGTACAAGATCCACTACATTGACAACTTGAGCTGTGTCCTTACCTACTTGCAGACCAAGGGCATTCTGCTCCATAACATCGGGGCGGAAGACATCTTTGAGGGCAACCTCAAATTGATCCTCGGCTTGATGTGGGCGCTCATTCTCAACTTCACGTTAAGCTCGTTGCATGAAAACTCGGACTTGGCCGCCATAAAACAGACGTTACTTGATTGGTGCCAGAAACAGGTCAAACCGTTTGGCCTGATGGTCACGATCTCGGACTTCAGCACCAGCTGGAACAACGGCATAGCCTTGGCGGCGCTTCTTTGCAGCGTTAGGCCAGACTTACTTGACTTCTACACTTTGGACCTTACCCGCGCGCAGGCCAACACTAAAAAAGCCATTGATTTGGCTACGACGCAGCTTGGCGTGCCCCAGTTGATTGACTGCGAGGATCTTCTTATTGCACAGCCCGACGAGAAGGTGGTACTCACATACCTTATTGGGTGGTACGAACGATTCAACGGTAAGATATCAAGACAGGGCTCGCTCAAAAACACAGTGGCTCCAGACACAGAGTGTCCTAATCGGGAAGCTTCCAGAGTGTCTCTCAAAGATTCTGTGGCGGCGGACACTTCATGCGACAGGTCTCGTGGCCCCGCAGTGTCTCATACCGCACTCTCACAACATGCGTTTCAGACAGATTCCAAGCAAAAGGTGCATGCTAAACATTTACGCGCAGCCGATAACTGGTTGGTTAACAACATATTTATTAACAAGGACGCCCAGATGAGTTCCGACAGCATATCCGTTTTTAGTTCGCGGTCCGCCCTGCCCGAGTCCGACCCGTCCAATGCTCCTGCATTTGCCGTTCCGCAACGAAGCATAAAGAGAAACAAAACACGTCCGTCCCCGATGATCGAAATTGACGACGACGAGATCCCCGAGTTTCGGTTTACCGAGATCACGCCGTCACCGCCAGCTCAGAGTAACTTTAATGACGTTGACGGATACTACGAGGAGAACGACGTGCACTTCCGCGAGACGATGGTGCAGTTAAGCAAGATCCTCAGCCTTGTGATCAACTACGAGAAGCGCACCAAGGTATGGCGCTCCAACATCCGCACGCAGATTTACAAGTGGAGCAACTTGACCAACTACAACGAGATGTACGAGTTGGAGGAGCTCGAGTACGAGATTCAATATCTACAGACGACGTTCCAGAGCACCAAAAAGCAGCTCGCTGCTGAAAAGGCGTTGCTTGTGACGTTGAACCGCAAGCTTGCGGTACTCGTTAGCCGGCTCAACTCTGAATACCGTTACACTGCGCCACCGGAGGCGTCCATCTCTGCTCTTGAAAGCGACTGGAGAGCGTTGTGCCGGGAGGAGCTCAACTACTTCAGTTTGGTCAACTTGAAGCTAACCACCTTGAAGAACCATACTCGCGACAACTATTGCGACACGCTCAAGGTGCTCAACTCCAAGTTTGCCAAGTTGAAGGCAAACTTTGACGATCAAAGTGTACTGTATAAAGACACGCTTGAGGGCATTGAGTGCTTATCGAGCTTGCTCGCCAATGTTGAAGAGCTACATAAGACGTGCATCCGCTATAACGTCGACATCACACAGTTGCGTCATGACAACCCAGACGACTTGCCATGCAGCTTCGACGACCTTGTCACCGAGTCACATGCTTTCAAGATTACCGTTGAGGAGTGCCAGTCGTTTGAAAACTCCACTCCCGAATCACTGGACCCGGTGTCCCTTGACGACCTTGCCACCATGTTCACTTCTGCTGCCAAGTCCCAGCACTACATCACCAAGAAAGAGTTCAGGGTAAAGATGCTTGCTCACGGAGAGACAAAAGCGTTCTCCAAAAAAATCGAGTCTTACTTACCAATCCACAGCTCCAAGTTAGGCTACGACTACCGTGAGCTCATTAATACTTTTGGTGACATGGTGGCCCACCCAGTTGCTTCTCCGCGGCTCGAGAAGTCTCCAAACTTGAACAGAGCGAGCTCCATCTACGGTGAGTCTCCTATGCTCACAGAGAGTGACTACTCTCCTACAAGTTCTGTTTTGTCGACGCCGAAGATTGGCGAGCCTGCTCTCAAAACCGTGTTTGCCGAGGAGATTGGCACGCCGAAAAGACTTCGAAAGTTAAACCTCCCGGCCAATGCCAAGTACCAAGCAAAACTTTTGCTCCCAATAGACTTTTCTATTTTGATGGAGGAGCACTTTACCGTTTGCTAGATATCGATACCCCTTCAATTCTAACTGCTCATATTCCGCTCCATTACACGCTTATATCAATCATTAGTTCATTGTGGTAGTCTAGTAGTATACATGCGGAGACATCTTGAAGACAGTCGCAGGATCTTGCGGGCCCCTTTGCAAGAGACCTTGCTTCACAGATAGTTGACATATATTATGTCGCCGTTCTGAACCGCGTAGTTGTGTGAGACACTGTTGCCCTTGTAGTTCGAGAACAGAAGGTTCAGGAGTGGAATGCCCGTCTTGCTGGAGTAGGTCGAGCAAGCCTTATTGAAGAGCTCACCGTTGTCTTGGTCAAGCGGTGGAAGCTTGAAACACAACTGCTTGAGCGTCGGATGCTTGCCCACTATGCGCACACTCAAGAACTTAGG
The DNA here is from genome assembly GCA_002564235.1 of Saccharomycopsis fodiens. NCBI lineage: Eukaryota > Fungi > Ascomycota > Saccharomycetes > Ascoideales > Saccharomycopsidaceae > Saccharomycopsis > Saccharomycopsis fodiens. The sequence goes on along the minus strand of JNFV01000005.1, from coordinate 626,411 downwards.
CCGCGACGGAGCCTTTGGCTCGTGCGTCGACACCATTCTTTGTCTTCTTCGCGTGGGCGTGTCGATTCGATTGTTTGCACCGGGACGGGAATTAAGCTTTGCTAGCGTCGAATGAAGTAGTTGGTTTTCCAGCTGGAGCTCTTGGTTGGCATGGTGCATCTGTTTCAAGTCTGATTCGAGTTGGTGATTCTTGTGGCGTAGTTGTTCGTTCTCGGTCTTGTACATCTTGAGAGTTCTCTTGTAGCTTTTGAGCTTTGCCTCTAGCTTTGCCGTGACCTTTGTCTCGAGCTCTTGTAGCTCAACTTTCAAGCCGGTGATCTCAGACATCTTCTCAAACTTCTCGAGCTTCAAGCATCGGATCTCCTGGCGGAATTGCTCCGTCTCTCTCAGGGACATTTCTCTGTCGTTCTCCAATGTTTTGAGCTGGTATTTCAATGTTCTGGACTCGTTGTGAAATAAGGGATCGCTGATGGCTTGCTGCTTATACCCTGTGACTTGTGATTTGAGCTCCTGGATCTTATCGGTCAAGACCTTCTTTTCTTCGGCCTCGAGTTCGTTGTAGTGTCTCAATTGGCGGATAACCGTCTGGAAGCGGGCATCAAACTCCATTATATAAAAATGCCCCGGGCAAACCTGAATTAACTTTGGCAAACCTGACCTCAATTAGCGTAGTATGTACACAGAGCAATATAATAAGATTAAGCTTTGATCTGAAAATTTATCGCCAGGTTCTTCTATGCGTACACGGGACCAGCCATGTTATAAATCACAATGCACATGCATGAGGCTGCGAGCGCATCTGCAGAAAACCATCAACAAGCATCGCGATGGCATAGGATCGGCACTAGCAAACACCAAGTTCAAGCACTAGACAAGGTTGGATCTCGACGGGATCAGGGCCAAATTTAAATTGAGGTTTTAGCTTTGTTTTGTGGCTACAAGGGAGCTCACAAAGTTTCAGGGCGAAACGCCAGGTTACGAGCCAGAACTGCCGTGGCTGGCAACTGAGTGCTATTCAGTGTTGCTCGCAATACAATCAAGTATACAGCCTTTGTCGCGAAATGAGGTCACTGGTAGATAAAGTTTTGCCGAATAGGTGCGAGAGATCCGATGGCAGCAGCGATTTGCGAAGGATGTTTATATTTGTTCTGCCCGATTAGGAAAGGTAATATCACCCGCTGCATCGCCAAGGTGAGGACGTGCAGGGATTGCCAGTCACCACAATTAACCGAAGAGATCTATTGTCACACTGTACTGGTTGGCTTGAAATTTTAAGGTGCTGAAACTTTTTTCAAAGGCCGTCTAATAGTAGGAAAGTTGGGACCTAAGCTACCTCCTCACTCATTACAAGCCAGCAGTTAACTCCTCTACTGTTAAGTGGCTGTCAGATGGCTCTTGATTCTCCACAGCTGCTCTGGCCATAACTATCCTCGCCACAACTAACCAAGGCACACTCTTTTCGATTCTGTAGATCGGCAGTACGGATTGAGAACAGTTAGATATAATATAATGCTGATAAATGCTAAAGCTATGCAAAGACTGTGGATGTGACACTCAAACATGTGTCGGAAACAAAGGACGGGCCGACAGAACAAGCGGAAAGCAGCAAGCTCATCGCCATAGCCCCAGAATATCAGGAGTCGCATGTGGGAAGTTGCGGCTGCAACCGGCGGGCGGCTAAGTGAGCTAGTTGTCCGCTGTGCAGAGTTGCAAAAAATGCCGGTGTATGTGGGCTGGTGATTGCTGCATACTGATGATGCACGAAAGGTAAACAGCAACAAGGCCCGGAATTAGCGAGATTTCGAGCCGGCGTTAGCGAGCTGGTTCTAGGCAGAACCATAAAACAGTGTGGCCGGAAGCAGTGGAAGCAAGTTCCGATGATCGCGGTGGACCCTGGCGCGGTCCTAGGTCGCAGTAAAACACACAACAAGATTGCTCTTGCTCTTGCTCACCGCTTCTTGGCGTCAGAAAACGACTGAGTGCGGCCGTGGTACCGGTTCCGCACGGTTTCGGCGCACACCTTTTCTTTCTTGGAAGCTTCGGTGAGATTGGAGTATCGCCCGTCCCTAAACCCCTCGATGGCTTTCTTGATCCGCTTCTCGCGCTCGCTGGTGCTGAGCCGCTGGCTGTTCTCGTCTTTCCCGTTGATCTTGTAGTATGTGTTTTTCAACGAGTTGTAGTTGACGTCGTGGGCGCTGGCGGCGCTGTGAATGTTCTTGTAGAACCCGCTGTCGAGGTCGCGCAACGCAAGCTGGAGCCTGCGCTTCCGGTCCTCCCTGGTGTCAGTCGCCGAGTTCTTGCGACTAGAAGCGACCAGCGAGGTCTGGGACTTGGCGGTCGACTCCGAGAAGAGCTGCGGTGGCGACGTCGTGGTATAGTTGGAGCTGCTGCCGGGCGGTACGTGGTACTGGTGTTCGTTGAGCAAGTAGGATATGGTCATCTTTGAGCGGTCGTCGTCCTTGCTGCTGGGTCTGCTGCCGCTCATCGGTAGAGGGCCTTGGTTGGGGATCTGGAACAGCGGGTGCCACGACTTCATCAGACAGGGTGAGTGTGAGTGGGTATCGGGGATGTGATGTGGGCCAGGAAATGGTATGAGGTCGCCCTGTGCTGATATAAAGTGAAAACCGCCCTGTGCTGATATAAAGTGACAATATTCGTGGGAATGGTTTCGAGTTTTTTGCTGCCCGGGAAAAACCCAGCTACATGCTACTCTATATACGGGAAGGCTCTAAAAAACGCCTTCTGTAGGGCCGCTAACATCGGCGCCTAGCTTGCAAGCTGCTGGTGCCGGTGTTCGCCCTACAAAAGCTGCCAATCGGCACAGCTTGCATGAAACAGGGTTTGGGGCTTCAACTTTATGTGTGTTTGAGACCTGCCCTGGCAATAGCAAGAGGGCCCGCCGAAAGTGGCTTCCACACCGTTGCTACGCTGCTGCTATTCCCGGCGAGCCGAATTTCCCACTGCGTTTCTCGGTAAAAAATTCGCTTCCCGTTAGGCGCCCGCTGGGTCTAATCTGACAGCCATGTGGCAATTGTTTCAACTACAGACACACTAATGCACCTATGATTTCATGGCGAGCCACTTGCGTGGCGGAATGTGTGCCGCGTCACGTGGAAGCACCTTGGCGCGGCAGGGCCTACTAGGAGGCCTCTGAGGCTGGGGACTGACTTGAAATCAGTATAGGGACAAAGATATATATTACAGAGATATACGGAAGGGGCCAGCGTTGGAAAAAAATTCTGCTTTTGAACCATAGATCCGCGTTGCATTGTTGAATGCATTGCTGACCATGATCGCCGGCCCCCCGAAAGCTCGGAAGCCCGGAGACGTAGCATCCTATTGACGTAGCAACCTATTGTACTGGAATTGTGTAATTCAATTAAGTTTCAGTTAACAGCACGATAGCGCAGTACAAAATTTCTAGGTTTGTTCTTTATATTCGGGATGTGGATTGCAAAGGAAGTAGAAAGGGAGGTTTTTTACAGAAGCGAAACAGTATTCGTATGTAAATCGTAAAACAGCGTTCCACTCCGTGAACGTCTCCTTCAAGTAAAATGTGAGCGCCTCCTCGAAGTACAATGTGGACTACGGACGATCCCATTTTCTGACATCACCCCCCGCACTGGTCACCCAGATCCCGTCGTCGGTGAACTGCACCTGCAGAAGTCTGCCCACCTGGCAGTCCATGCTCACCACGGGAAGCACAAACGGCACCAGGCTTTTGGAAACCACATCGTGGACCACGGGCTGCGCCAAGTTGCCCGGCACGCTGTGGACCAGGCGCGCGCGCTCCTCGTCGGTGGTGCCGTTGGTGCTGGCGGGCTTGCTGGATATGAGCCCTGCAGAGGCCATCGCCTGGGCAAGGCTGCGCGGCGGGTTCGCCTGGGGGAGCTGGAGCGCGTCCTGCTTCTGGCGCAGCGACGCGGTGTTGCTCCGTTTGCGGGTGGCGTGGCCCGTCTTGTGGTGATGGTGGTGGTGGCTCGCGCGGGTAAGATGGCGCACCCCGCCTTTCACCTTGGGCAAGAGCTTCGGAGAAAACTCCCAAAGAAGCAAGAGCCCGTCATCGCCGACGGAGCCGATTCTGTAGCTCTTCGGGGTGGTCACGAGCGCCGGCGGCAGCTTGAGTGCGTCGAACTGGATGCTGCGCACCCACAGGCTGTGGCCCTCGAGCCGGGCCACGAGCCGCACGTGCCCCGACCGCAGCAAGTGGGTGCTGCTGCCGCGCTGTGGAGACGCGTCCGGCGGCGGCGAGGCCGGTTTCAGGTGCTGCCCGCCGACCTCGAAGATCAGGATCAAGTCGTCTTGGCCCCCGATGGCTAAGTACCGCCCGTCCGGCGACCATGCGGCGCAGAGCAACGACGCAAAGTAGCCGGGAACGACATCCGTGAGCTGCTCGCTGTGAAGGTCAAGGAGCCTGAGGTACCCGTCGTTGCCCGTCAAGCTGATGGTGCCGGGGAGCAAGTTGTTTGTAGAGGTGTGAACCGAAGTAAGTGGCTGTGCACAGACCTTGTAGTGGGCAATGGGATTGAGCGGCGCGGCGCTCTGCTGGTTGGCCAGCTTGAGAACTCGCAAGAACTTGCTGTCGGCCCGCTTTTCGCTGGGGCGGCCAAGGATATCTTGGTAGTGGTTCTCGTCGTCTTCCAAGCTGCGGGAAAAGTCCAACACCGAGCCATTCTTGAAGACAGCCACAAAGTTCTTGCCCTGGTCGTGCCACTGCAACGCGGTGACCCCGCTCCCGGCCACACTCTTTCCGGCTTTGTTGAACCGCAGGTACTTGTTGGCATACGGATCGTACCAGAGAATGTCGCCGGAGGCAAACCCAAGCAAGACATCTAAAGCCGGCAGCGCGCCGGACGCAGCGGGCCGCGGGCTCACCACCATCGCCGTGATCGTCAGGGTGAACACCATCCGGATGAGCGGGTTGATGTCAAGAACCTCCTGCACGTGTGTGATTTTTGGCGAGGCGTTGGGCTTGAGGCCGTAGAGATTGAAGGCTCTGCCGTGGCACGTTGCGAGGAACGCGTCGTGAGTGGCAAGCTTCTTTGCAAAGTTCTCGACGGGCAACGCGCGCGAGAGAAACGTCAGCGAGTTGCGCACGATCAGGGTTTTTGGGGCAGAGAGCTCGGCGGGCTGCGCCTGCTTGCGGCCCCACAACCGCTTCGTCGAGTTGTCGTCGCGAATCTCGGCGTTCTTGACCCTGACAAACTCGCTGATACAGCCCGGAGTAAGGTGCACATAGGTGTAGGGGTCAGGGAGCAATGGGTTGACGCTGGAGCCAAAGGGGAGCCGCTCGCCGCTCTCGCCGGCTTTCGCTGGCGGAGTGGGCTCTTCCTCGTCCTTGCCGTCCTTGCCGTCCTCCTTAATATTACTGCCATTGCTTAAGGCGGCAAAGCTGTAGCTGGCAAAAACCTTCAGCTTGTTGGGCTGGAACTCGGGCGGGAGCGCGACGTAGGTGTTTGGGTCCTCGGGGCCGAGCGGAGTCCGCAGCACCACCATGAACACCGTCTGCTTGTAGGTGCCGTCGACGTTGGTGAAGTCCATCGCGCCGTCGTCCTTGACCACCCCGACGCTGTTGATGTCGAGGTGGGTCACGGGGCACGTCGTCAGCACCGGGTTGAGGAACAGCGGCAGTTGCACGTACTTCTGGGGCAAGTACATGGGTGGCAGTTAATAGTTGTCTAGAAGAGGCGGTTGTTGTCAAGGAGGGGAGATGTGAAGGGTGCTCAATATTAGCTCTGAGCTTTATCGAAAGATCTGGATGTCTGCAATCGTTAATGTACTTTGCAATCGTTGATGGTTGCAATCTCTGAGGCCCTTTGCAACTGCCTCCGATACCAGCTGAAAGAGAAACGCCGAATTGCGAGCTGCGAAATGCGGGACTGCTCGGCGACAAATGGGGATGGGCGGGGCGGAGATTCTGGGGAAGGGATGCGCGGGCGGGGCACTGCACGTAGGCTAAGCACCGGCGAGCGTAAGCACCGGCGAGCGTAAGCGAGACGGTGCGATTAAAATTGTGATGACGAATATATTTATATTCTTACTATCAATAATCTTACCATCAACCATGTTGCGATCAATAATCTTACGATCAATTATGATACTCAATCATGCCACCGCTTCCATTCAGTGGACAGCTTTAGGTATGTAGATGAAACTTCTACGCCTTGGCTCAAAAATTAAACGTCCAGTTGTGTGCTTCTGGTCGATGCCGTCTGCTTTTCACTGTAATTTACATACGTCTTTAGCTCAACAACTGTGCGACAAACGATGAGCCCTCGTAGAAATCCCCGGAGCTTTGGGAACTTGAGAGCTCCGAAGTCTCACTTGTTACTGTTTTCTGCTTGTATGAAATACTCCGCAAACGGCTGTGGTCTCATAACGGGTCTGCCGCCGCCCGCTGGCCCGCCCACTGACTAAAAGGACGTGAGTGTCAAGGCACTCGCCACCTCCGTATTATCTACCGCCTTCTTGAACTCCGCAAATGACAACTTCCCGTCCCCGTCGTGGTCCGCCTCCATGATCGTCTTGTCCACAATCTGCTGCAACTGCTCCTCCTCGAGGTTCTTCCCCACCATCATCTTCAACACAATGAACAACTCGCCGTTGGAAATGTATCCATCGCGGTCGATATCGTACATTTTGAAGGAAAACCGCAACTTCTCCTCTTTGGTGCTCTTCCCGCTGAACACACTCAACGCGGCAATGAACTCCTGGAAATCAATGTCGCCAGTGCCGTCCTCGTCAAACACGTCCATGAGCCGCGGCGCCAACGGGTTGGCCGAGACCCCGGGAATCGACAAGAACTCGTCCTTCTCGATCGCCCCGGACTTGTCCTTGTCCAACTTCATGAACCGCTTCCGCAACCGGTCAATATCCTCAACATCGACTGGGGTTAGAATGGGAAAAAAAAAGAAATACGACGGGGTGGAAACATGGTCAGCTGTTTTGCTCCTCAGCAAGTGGTACCCCATCCGATGAAGCTGTCCATCACACTGCAGAATCAATGCGATCGTAGTCGAAGGCCTCCCGTTTCTGGCAATCTCTTTATATATATATCGACACCCCGTCCAAAACCGTCACTCTGCTAACTCACAATTGGTGCCCTCGACGAGGCCGTCCATAATCTTGGACGATCCGACTCCCATATTCGCTGCTTGGCTGTCTTCGTTCCAGAGCTACGTTTCTGCTTCTGCTGGGGCAAGGATTACCCGGGGAAAACCGTGATCTGCCTGCCATCAGGCGCATGCACCGCGTAGAGGCATGCACCGCGTAGATTAGTCCGCCATCATCCAGAATATTTTAACGATTCCAGTTACAAAGGCACCGGCATCTTGGACTATGAAAGCTGAAACTTTATTAAATTTTTTTTTTTTCAACTGATAGTTTCAGCTCCAGAACAGTTGCTGATGTGCCGGGCCAAGGTCTGAGACTTCACTAAGTTGTGCTGTATTCATTTCCGCAACCACTAAGTTCCTCCCTTTTGTTTTGTTTCAATAGCTTAATTGCTCAATAAAAAAGCGCCGACTATACAATTAGCAAGATCAGGACACATTTATTAAACAGATCTAGCAACTAGTACACAAGGGGCCCACAGCGAGGAGCCCACCGAACGGCAACGCCGAGCAGAATCATCACTCTGAAGGACTGCAAAAACGCAGCACTCATCTATCGGGGCGGTTATAATGCAATAGGCATGGCTCACCAGTGGAGGCGAAAACGACAAAGCAACGCAGCACACCGCACATGCCTCCGGACTATGCCACATACTTCCCCTCCAGATCCACCTCCTCGTCATCCACAATATCCACGGAAATATCCATGATCAAGTGGTCCTCGATCCCCATCTGGCTCGGACTCAGGGTTGGCACCATCACGGCGTCGCCGTACCGGAACCGGATCTTCTCCACGGGCACCTGGAGCTTCAGCGCGATGTTGTTCATCAACTTGAAGAACCGCGTCAGCCGCTTGATCCGGAACACGTAGCGCCGCTTCGCCTCTAGCACCTCGAGCTTCACCGTGATCGTGTTCTTCTGCTGCTGCTTGTCGTCCTCCACCTTGCGCCGCTTCGCGGGCGTACCTTCAACGTCCTCCGCCTGCTGGTTTTTCGTGGGCGAAGCAGCTCCGTCGTTCTCTGGCGCAGGGCTGCTCTCAACCACGTTCTCGGCCTTGTGCTCTGGCTCGTCGGCTGCCGCTGGCTGGGAACTTCCCCCGAAGATACTCTGGAGCAACCCCTTCTTCGGCGTGGCAGCCGCAGGGGCAACCACAGTGACAGCGGAGGCGTCACTAGAGCCGTCGACGCTCAGAGAATTCTCCTCCGCCTCAGCGCCGCCATTGCCGTTTTCCCCAGTGCCAACTTTCCCATTGGCCGATTCGGTCTGAGTACTGCCATCACTCTGGCCATCACTCTTGCCGTCGCTCTTGCCGTCGCTCTTGGCATCGCTCTTGGCCGGCTCCGTCGACAGCACTTCGGGCTCGGCATCAACATCCATCGCTTCTCCCATCGCCTTTTTCTCTTTGCTTACCTCCTCGGCGTTCTCCTTCGCGACTGGCGCCTGGATAACGATTGGCGGCTTGGCCATCTGGCCCTTGGCGATGCCTCTGATCAACGGAATAGACCGGAGCGCCACCTTGACGGGGGTCAGGTTGGCCAGGGCCGGGCTTACTGGTGCGGCATGGCCTGTTGGCTTCAGCAGCTCTCTGCTTGCCCCGCTCGGCCCTGTGCTCTGCCCTCCCTGAATGACCTTCTCAAACTCCTGGTCAATCGCAGCCACATAGTGGTGGAACCGCTCGTGCACCACACGCACCTGCTGGGCGGCGTCCGCGTTCTTGCTCTTCAATTCTTGCTGGAGCAGCGCAACTTGCTGCTGCAACCCCGCGATCACGCTTTTGCTGCCACTGGCCTCCTCGGCCTGGACCCGCAACCGCACCACGGTCTCCTCAAGCTGGGAGTATTTGCGCTTGAGCTCCTCGTGGTCTTTCTGGAGCTGCACGTGCTGCTGGTACGCCAACGAGAACGCGTCCATGGTGCTGTGTTGTGTTGTGCACTGCAGAGCGCAGCCAACACTGCGGAGCGTAGCGAACGCAGTGCAGTGTGCAGTGCCCCTAACCACAGCATCAAGCATTCGACAGTTGAACATTGGCGGATGCAGTAGTCTTCTATATTGAACAGCACCGACGAGCGTCAGCGAGCGGTGCGATATTGAATATTGAAGAGCACCAGCTATTGTCATGCCACGAATCGCCGTGCAGTTCAAATATACTACTTGTATAGCCCCGGGGAGGTAGCCTAACCACACTATCAATCTCCGCAGTGCATTCGACAGTCAGTGACTACCGCATCCGCCAGTGTTCGACTGCCGAATGCGGTAGATTGTTCTTGTATTTGACGAGTAATAACTGCTAGAGGCAACTGCTGCAAACCGCACCTGGAATTGTGGAGATTCCTTTTCCTATTCACTTGGCAGTGTGCAGTACAGTGCGTTCGCTACCTTCACAGTGTACAGTGCAGCGCTGCTCTCGACCAGTCTACTGACTGGCTCTGCAGTGCGCTGCCCCAATGCACTTTCTAGTGTGCTTCCCTGTGTGCTGTGCCTTCTCACAAACAAGCGGGAATGTACCGGTTCGAAAGCAAACTAAATGTCTACGGCCATATCTAGCGGAAAGCAGAATTTCCCGTCCGATCAATGGTACTTAAGCTGCTAAGAGCCTGACCGAGTAGTGTAGTGGGAGACCATACGCGAAACTCAGGTGCTGTAGTCTACTTTTTTTTTGAAAAAATAATACTGCAGTAGCATTGGTTTATTAGATACTGTATTTTGGTTGAAATCTGATGTCTATAAAGGAATCAACGAGGGTCAAATATAAGAACTGAAAATGCGCTCGACGCATTGGGTATTAGCGACTTGGGTCTGTCACATGTTAAGCATGGCACCATTTCTTGCATGAGGGGCAGCATCTTTTTTTGTCTGCTCGGCTTGGGCGTTTTTGCTCCTACACCCAGAGGCTCTTGTTGGCGGAAAACCCGCAGCCCAAGAGCACGGCTTGGTTGTAGGTGTAGGCGTAGCACGTGGTGCCCGCGGCGCACTGGAATGTGACCCAGGAGCCGTGGTCGCACTTAGCGAACGACCCATTGGCGCGGCAGATCATGTTTCCGTCGGTGCACTTGGTGGTCAGAGCAAAGTAGTAGTCGCTGGCGTAATTCTTGTTGAGGCACTTTGCCAAGTTGAGTCCCGACTGGTTGGCGCATGAGGTGCCCGAGGCAGTGGGGGAGGTGGACGACTTGGTGGAGAGAGACGACGTGGTGGAGAGAGACGACGTGGTGGAGGTGATGAGTGTCGTGGCCAGGGGAGTGGATAATTGCTTGGAAGTTGAGCTGGAGGACGAAGCGCTGGAAGACGACTTGGACGACTCAGAAGTAGTGCTGGCAGACAACGTGGTGGACAGGGTAGTGGCAATCGTTGGGCTCGCAGTGGCAGTGGAAGTAACGTGTGTAGTCAGAGTAAAAGAGACAGATGTAGAAGTAGCAGTGACTCTGCTCAGGGTGCTCGACAACGTTGTTGAGGACTTGCTGACCGAGGTCGTCGAAGTGCTGCTCGCGGACAGGCTCTTGCCGGCCTCGAGAAGCGCCTTGATGGCCTGAGCATAGTTGCCGCCGGTGACAGAGTTCCCATACGCCTGGGATGCATCCCAGAGAGCCACGCCGCCAAAACGGCTGTTTCCCGAGATCGAGCCCAATGTCGACTTCACAGTGCCGATGTCGGTGTAGCCAGACCCTGCAGCGGCAGTAGACCCCGGAAGCCCAAGGTACAACTTGATATTCTTGTTGTAAGCATCACTGTCGGCCCACTTGATCCAGTCGTCCCAGTTGAAGCTTGCGCCAATCTTGCAATAATTGTTGTAAAATTGGATGAACGCAAAGTCGACATCGGCGTGAGTCAAGACGTTGTTCAACGAGGCGTCGGGGATGGGACACTGTGGAGCGGTCGAAATATAGTACTGTTTCTTGCCGGCAGCAAAGTGAGTTCTCAATCTGCTGACAAACGCCGGGTATCCTGCCGGCAAGTTGTTCTCAATGTCAAGATCAAACCCATCAACAACGGCATCGTCAAACGGACGAGTAGCGGAGGTGCCTTCTCCGAACAAGTTCCAGACGCTGTCGGCAAAGTCAGTAGCCTGGGAGTCAGAGCTGAACGAGTAGGACCCCGACGCACCGCCAAATGACAACAAAACTTTTTTTCCCTTGGCCTGGCAGGTCTTGATGTCTTGGCCGATGGTCGAGCAGTGCAAAAGCCCGTTGGAGTACTGGTCCCAGCATGCGTTTGCGAAGTTCAACTGGGGGATGTTGTTTGTTCCCGGAAAGATCACCACAAACGATAACACAACGACGTCAACCGTGTTGTCTTGACAGTAGTAGCTAAGCGGCTGCTGGTTTTGGGCAGAGTTCTGGCCCCAGTAGACGACGACGTTGTCGTTGCCTGCGGCATTGAAGCCAAACGCGGCGGCAACAAATAGAAAGAAGTAACAAAGAGAGAGCATTAGATTTTTTGAGTTATCCAAAATGTTTAAGCTGAAGGAACTCTACCTTTTATAGGATGTGTGTCGGACCCAACTCGCACATCGCCCGTGGTATCTCGGCGAATGGATGACAATGAAACACTTGCCCGACGGCATGCTGCAAGATGGTGCATGCTCATGAGACTGTGCGATCTGCGTCTATGAAACATCGCATATGGCACTCTGACTTTTACGCACAAGTTTTTTCTACCCCACAGAAAGAGACTTTGCGCAAAGCCAAATTTTGTCTGGTGTCACTTACGCACGGAACTGTATATCGGACATTGCTTGCGCGTTTCTGGTGCTCGTCACGTAAGGGATGACCTGTTGGCGGTTGCTGGGTGACCCCGCTGATGACCCTCGAACATGCTGCCTCACTTCGAGGCTGCTTTGTCAATCTCCGGGAAAAATCCAAAACCAAGGAGTTGCGGTGCATCTGACAAAAAAAAACGAGGCACGCTAGTGAACAGCAGTTAGCATGAGCTGGGGTCCGAGGTGCTGCTGCCTGCTGCGGGGTTCTGCCTGGAGAGCTATGCAGCCCAAGAGATAGCTCAGCATCGACATCTATTGTACCGCAACAGTGCGCCGGAAAAGTGCGCCTCAAACAATCGCGGCAGTCCTTCACTACGGATTGAATACTTGTGTGTACAAAAAGGATTAGTCGCACAATCAATTTGGTGCAGGTTCACAACTCTGATTAAGATTACGGTGGTCTGTGAGGACCGCACGGGAAACCCAGATAGGATTTCGCGCCACAGAGCAAACCCAATTCCCTCCCCGCTGGCGGCACAGCAGCAAGCCAATAACCCTTGCTGCAATATCGGCTTGCTCACTTGTTGCCCCAATGGCACTCTGCACTCTGCGCACGCCCCATGGCTAATACGCTAGCGCACGCTGACTGCAGGTGAGATGCTCCGCTGCAAAATCACCGTGCTGAATCGGGACGTTTCATCTCATGCGTGGCGGATCCATTAGGCAGTGGGCAGCAAAAAAAATGAGTGAGCACGTGAACATCGCGAGCCTTCAACCCTGGCGATACAGTTAAAGAACAAGGAAATTTGCTTTTATGAAAGCGGTGAGATGTAGGTAAAGCTTATGAGATTATTTGAATGTTGCCAGCTCACAACATTACCATAGCGTTGCCGCTTTGGAGCAAAATTTGTCTCACTCGGCGAGTGGTGGATTCCCGTTGCAGCATTCCGCGGTTGCTGTTTTTTGCTGATTTCACACTCAGTTCTTTCCCTACAGACATGAAACATGTTAGACAAAACTTTCGAGTTAGACACCGCCTACTTCGTGAATATCTATTGGGGCGTCGCGGACCGGCTGATGGCACGCCGCTTGGTGCCATTTGTCGCCTTGGTTTCCGGCGCCTTTCTCTTCGCGGGCGACTTTTTATCGCCAAACCAGCTATGTAGCAGCAGCAAGAAATTCTCGAGGAAGTACTTCTGCCCACTCAAATTGTTGAACTTCGAGTCCATGAAGCTCGACTTATTGGCAAACGCGAGGTTGCTGGTATCCAAGCTCGTAGCCACCTGCTTGAGCGCCATCACATTGCTCTTCACCTCAAGCGCAGCCGTCACGTTTTTGATCTCCCCATCCAACCCGCCCAACACCTCGAGCTGGCCCAGAAGCACAGCAGACTTCTGCTGATACTCGCCTCTAGACTCTTCTATAGAGTGGTTGAGTGTCTCCTGGGTCGCTTCCAACTCGTTGATGGACTGCTCCAACTTCTCAACCACGGATTTCTGGCCCGCTAACAACTCCGGACTAATGCTGGAACCCGCGTCGAGCTGGTCCAACTTGAGATTGGCATTGCTGTCAACTAAGATGCTTTCCAAGGATGTGCTGGGCTTCGACAGGACCTCGGCCCGCAAGCTCTCAGGAACCGCACTTACAGTGACAGCCCCCTCCAGCTTCCCGCCATACGACTTGACCACTCTCAACTTCAAGGCGGCATCCTCCTCCGCTTCTTTGCTTCTCTTGTACTCATTAAGTATGCGATCCACATACTTTTCCTCCTTGACCACCAGCTTCTTCAACTCCACCTCCTTCATAAACAAATCTTTCGAAATAAAGTTGTTCTTTTCGATCATGAGATGCACGTAGTTGCCGAGCAAGTTCTCCTGGCGCGCCTTGTCCTTGAACAACCTGTTCGACTGCTCGACGGCCTCCAGACGGATCTTAATAAACTTGGTCAACTCTTTCTTGTAGCTGGCAACGGTTGCTGGCTCCTCGCTGTAAGGCTGCAACGAATCAATTTCCTGCTCAACTCTAGCTTTGTAAGTCTCATCCAAGTCCTTCAAGGCGTCTCGAACAAAAGCCAAAACCTGCTCGCCGACAGCCAGAATCTCCTGGCCGTCAGCAAACAGCTCAATCTCCTTAGGATACTTTTTCGGCTCGTCATACGGTGCCAACAACAGGGAGAACTGCTTCGCAATCTCCTCGTTTCTTTGTAACAGGCTCTGGACCAGCAGAATGTTCTCTTCGTACGAAAAGTCAAAAAGCTTCAGCCGGAACTGGCCGAGCGCCTTGTCCAACGACTGACCGGTGTACAAATTTCGATATGCCTTGGTGTGGCCCGCGAGTACCTGGGGCTTGACGCTGTCGAGCAACGACTCAATTGATCCAGAACCCGTCTTGGAGAGCGGGGGAACTTGTGAGAAATGCAGCAAACTTTCCTGTCCCCACCGGAGCCAGCGCTGAACTAGCTGTGATGGGTCGGTGGTGCTGAGCTGCTCGGCGCGGCCCAAAATGTATATTTGCAAGATCAACGAAATCGTATTGTCATCGAGCTGGAACCGACGCGGCCGCTCATCTACCGCTTCTTCAAACTTGTCTTCCACGCCAGCCGCCGTCATCCAGTTTTGCACAAGCACGCTGGCATGCTCGATCGAGCCGACAGAGACCAACTTCAATACTGGAGTGGGGCTCCGATGAGCAACAAAGCCGCCGTTCCTTATGTAGCCGGCCCGTAACTGTTTCAAATAGTGGTGGTCCAAATTGATGTAGTTGTCGAACAGCACAATGAAGTCAAACGGGATGGTGTTGGACAACTGCAAAAACTCAAATGCCCCGTCGTTCCTGCTGTTTGCAAAAAAATTGAACTTCAACTGGCTCTCGGTAATGAGGTGCACCGTGAGGCAGTACTCCTCGTTGAAACTTGTCTCGGAGATATGTTTCATGATGCGCCGATGCTTGCGGCGGAGTCTCTTGGTGAGGTAAGGATCATCCTTTCCGTTGATATTGCGCTTCACCTGGACGCCAGATGGCGGCTGTGTGCTAGCACTACTGGCCGGTGCCTCGTTGTAGCCATACACCTTTTTATGCTTGGTTTCATACAATTTTGTCCCCGAGTACCGCTTGTAGTTGACAAACCGCCCGAGCATCAAGCTCTCGAGGAAGTCGAGCTCCTTGGGGCTGCTGGCAAGCACCAAGATGTTGTGGTTGTTCTTCTGCTTGGCCGCAACATTGTGTGCTTCAAACGCCGAGATAATGCCCGAGAGATACTCAAACTTGCCCGAACTGTTTTTGAGGAGTTCCTTCGACTTCATGAGAAGCATGTTCTTTGGAATGAAATGGTTCACCAAGAGATATGGACTGTTGGCAACCAAGTTGAGATTTGTGTATAGGAGGCCAGTGAGATCGTTGTTCGATATCGTGCCCGGTGCCGGCACAGTGCCATTGCCATTACTAGACTGCTCCGTTTTGACCCTGTCTGCTGTAGCGTGGGGCTGGCTCTGCTCTATTGTGGCTCCGTTCTCCGCTTGGGCAAACTCCACGCCCAACTGGCGGCTGTGGAGCCGGACCAACAACTCGCAGATGTCGTGCTGAAACACCGTCTGTGAGACCGGGAGATAGTACACGCCCTCCGAGTGGGATCCGCGTCTTTGCTGGGTCGACATTGGGAAAGCAAAAAGCGGTTGAGAAAAGCGGTGGAGGAGTGGAGTGAATGGCCCAGGCCGAAGAGTATGGCCCTGGATTTCAGTCACGTGGGGCAGTCGAAGAAATGCTGCATAGCGAGCCAGGGAGTGTACCCTGACAAGAGCCTACCCTGACAAAAGCCAGGTATACGAATTTGGAGCTTGTATTTCGAACTTGCATTTGGAATCCGAAATGGCCTACCGCTGAGTACACTCGTGTATTCACCACGCACGGCCACGCCACAACTGGTGTAGGTGTGTCTTGTCATGGGCCACACCCACCCGGCCACTGGTGGGGTCAGGGGTCGGTCACTGCCTGCATGCGAAGGTTCGCGGGTTTATAACATCCAGTGGCCAGAGCCCGGCCGCGGGCGATTCCTGGGGGGTCCGGGTGGTGTCCTAAGTACTGGCCTCCCCTCCGGTTGCATGCAGGGAGGCTTGCGGGATTGCCCCAACCCTTTCCAATTGACCCCAGCTTTGTAGATTGCAATCCCCATGGTTCGCCCCAACTGCCAGCTGCCTTCCTGATTGGACGCCCCGCCTCCCGTGGGCAGTACCCGGCCGCCCTGTGCGGTGTTGCGGCAGGCGCACCTTGCGGCAGCCGCCTCTATCCAGCGCGAACCTTAATCTGGGCGGGCTGCCCCGATCTCAGTGCTGCATGCGATATACCCATAGGGAACTCATCTCGCAGATCCGTGATTATCCCCTGGCTTTCTCTTTTTCCCAGAACCTCTGCCCGCACCGATATCCGGCAATTGCGCACTCAATCAGGCTCGCTAATTGCTCACTTTTGATTATCTCGGCCGTCAACTCGGGGCCTTTCAATTAACGCCATTGCTATCTATCGGACCCATTGGCATCGCACCCCGCACCAGTCTCCCTAGCACTCAAGACAGCCAAAGGACAGCACAGCTGCACGCCACTATGAACTTACAGACCGTCAATCTACTGCACAACCCGCTCGACGACGGGCTCTTCTCGCCGGGACCGCTCTCGGATTCTCACGACACCGCCTTCTCGCAGGACTATGCTGCAGTGTTGCAGACCCCCGAGACGCATGACCGCCAGCGGGACGACGCCTTCTTCCAAGGGTCGCCCGTGCTCGCCGGAGAGCCAGTCTTCGCGGGGACCTTCTCCGAGTCGCTGAATTTTCAGATCCGCCATTTCCAGGAAGACCCCTCCGCCAACAATGCCGGGGCTCCGTACGACGAGGTCGTTGCTGCGGACTGGTTCAGCAACGTTGCCCCGGGGCAGGGGCTCTACTTCCAGAGCAATTCGCACGCCCCGCAGTTCAGCTCCCCGTTCCCAACGCTGCGCCTGTTGAACAGCATCGACGGGCCCCGCTGGGCCTTGCCGGGGCCCCTTGCGCTAAAAAATGCCAAGCGCACGAAGCTGATGCCCGTGATCGGCGGCGGCGAGCCGTACGACCCGGTGGACTTCATGGTGGACGCGGCGTCGCCCGAGCAGCTCGGGCTCGAGCTTGGCGAGGACTTTGAGTACGAGCCGGAGTTCTGGAGCCCCGTGGTGGAAGGCGGGCGTTTTGAGATGGCCGATTTCGAGATGCAGGAGCCGATCTACGAGGAGCAGGAGGCGGCAGCGCATGAGGACGGCCTCCCAGACCACGAGCTGCTCTTGGCGATGTTCCCCGCAGAGCTTCCCGAACGGTTGGACTTTGGCAGTGGCAGTGGCAGTGGCAGTGGCATTGGCGGTGGCGGTTGCACTGGCATTGGCAGTGGCTTTGAGCGGAGGGCGAGCTCTAACAATCGCGGCTCTCCAGAGTTACAGGCCCCAGTGCAGCCGTCGGCCGCGGCCAAGCACGACAAGCCTAAACTGACAGCCACCCCTAAAGAGTCGCAGCTGGCGTTCAAAGAGTCTCCCGCGAAAGAGCCAGCAGTTCGCAGCGAGCCGCCAGAACGGTCCTCTGAGTTTGTGAAAGCCCTCCAGTTCAGCTCCGAGCGGATCGAGAGCGTGATGCGGTTTGCTGTGAACCGGCAGCTCGACTACAGCGCGGTGCAGAGCTCCTTGGGTCTTCTCACGAGTGCCACGAAGTTGAGCGTCACCGTTGAGGGGCCACGGAACATTGCCCTCAAACTTAAGATTGTTTGTCAACTAGTGGATTTGTGCAGGGCCCCTAGGGTGGATGTTGACTACAACAAGGTTTTGGCCAAGTTCCCGATCGTGGAGGCCGGGCCGGACATTCTTGTTCAACTCAAAACATCTTGCGGCAAGGACAAGGAGACCGTGAGTGCTGAGGTGCAAACTGTAGCACAGGAGCTCAAGATGCGTAATTTCGACTTGGAGCGAGTCAAGAACTTGGCACAGTTTTTGGCCTACCGCAACTTGATGAAGGACGGCGAGGACACTACTGCTAAAGAGAACTACATCAAACGGCCGTGGAACTCGTTTATGATCTACCGCTCCTCGTTGATCAAGGCGGCGACGGTGCTTCTTATGTTCAGCGTTCTAAATAAGCTTCAGCAATTCTACTTTCAGCAAGTAGCGGATTTGGCTGGTAGTTCCGCTCGGTTCAATGAGCAGCTGGTTTTGCGTCTTATTGAGTTGGACTTGGACTGTTTGGAGAGGGGGAGTGTTGCGAACACAGACATCTTGCAAGCCCTTCTGGACATTGTGGGAAGAGAGGCTTGGGCTGTGCAGAAAGGCTACTGCTCAGCAGAGAGCAGAGCCGCGCGCAACGACAAGCTTGGCAAGTTTGACATTGTCAAGCACTATCAGTCGATCAAGCTCAACCACGCAATCATGTGCCACGTCATTGCGTTGCTTTGGTTGACGGAGGATGCTGCTGTCAAGGAGCGGTTCAACGAGTTCAGCCAGGTGGAGAAGCTGACGCATGAGGCGACGTATCCGAACTACAAGTACAACCCGAAGAAGAAGAAAAAGAAGGGCCAGGAGGAGGACAAGGTGACGAAGAAGGATAAGGTGCGGAGGGAGTCGGTGTCGCGGGGGAAGAAGCGCAGCCGGCAATGAGCACTGGCGAGCGCAGCACTGGCGAGCGCAAGCGAGACAGTGGGGTCTAGACGACACTGGTAGTGCACTGGCGGAGCCAGTGTGCTGCGATGTATTACAGCATTGTATTACAGCATTGTATTACAGCATTGGGTTACAGCATTGTTTTACAGCACTGTATTACAGCATTGGGTTACAGCATTGTTTTACAGCACTGTATTACAGCACTGTAATAGAGAGTATTGTGACGAGTCACGGCTGAGAGCCACAGTTGAAAGCACACGCACTGTCTCGCTCTGCTCGCCAGTGCTGAAC